>JAOXYM010000018.1:7604117-7617394 GCA_028567055.1 Leptatherina wallacei
TCGTAAAAATAACAGCTAAAAGGGATGAAAAAGTAAATCAAACATACAGATTAACTCCAATGATGATACAGGTAAATAAAGACAGGTGACTGGGCTTCGGAGGACTGCCAAGAGGCCGTGACAACAGGAGACTGGGTTCTGTAGGACGACGCAGAGGCTGTTCTGACAGGAGGAGGACCCATGGTAGACAGACTAGGGTCTGGGCGGACAGGGGCTAGAGAGGCAAGACACTCTGAAGCGGGCTTCGAGGCAGGTGAATAAATGGTCGGAGATGCTCGTCTGCCACTTTGGGGTGTCCTGCCATGCTAGTCCCTTTTGCCTCGCCGCCCAGGCACCCAGGTCTCAGAATCCAGAGAGCAATTTTGTTTACAGGTAAGATGTCAATTTTTCTATGAAACTCCAATTAAAAATCTTCTAGTAACCAAACTTTTTTGGCTCACTACAGGTTCAGAAGCAGTTCTCCAACAATGGAAAAAAGAAAATACATTTTTTCGAAGATGTGGATCCAAACAAAGGACTTAGAGGCAGGTGGAAGACAGGTGCAGGAATCAAAGGTGTCGTAAAAATAACAGCTAACAGGGATGAAAAGTAAATCAAAGAAACAGACTGCAATCAACTTGTTCACTTTAATAGCAGGGTAATAACAGCTAACTTGTACATTACTTTTTTCTGCTATCAAATGAAAGATAAGATAGGTAAACTTAACTGTTAAGCTAAGAATGCTGAGAAATTTAGATCAGAATCAGCTTTATTCGCCAAGTATGAACCCATACAAGGGATTTTTTGCCAGCAGATGTCACTCCAGTGGGAGTATAGAATAAGTAAAAGTATGTATCTATATATACAGATACAAATATCATAAAACAATATCAATAAATACTATAGAATAGATGCAGCAGTGGAGTAGAATAGATAAGGTATACAAATCATCATTGTGCATTACAAGATTGTGTGAATATTATTTTATAATTTATTTGTGATAAGTAGACTTTATACTTCTTAACACTGCATTTATGAAATGTATTGCAGTGTAAATTTCAACCAAACCCGGTGACACAATGCAAGCTTTAGTTTAATATCCTTCATTTGTACTATGTAATTAAGTATAAGTAAGTAGAAGAACAGTGTACTAGTTGAACCGTAGTTGTAGGGCCCCCTGTGTATTTTTGCCTAGGGTCCCAAAGGACTCTAGAATCGCCTCTCGCAACACTTCACCAGGGAATTTTCCAGGGGGCATCCTAGCCAGATTCCCAAGCCACCTAAAGTGGCTCCTATATCGATGCAAAGGAGTAGCGGCTCTCTTCTGTTTCTTCTCAAGTTTTCACCCAGCCATGGAACAGTGAACCAGCTCTACACCCTCCACAAGGGGGCCTGGGAGTTCTCCCAACCAGTTTACAGGTGCTTTATCAACTTGGAGAAGGCCTTTGACCATGTCCCCAGTTATCGTGTTCATTAAAAAAAATTTCTGACACAATAAATAAAACAAATTAAAACAGCCCTCAGCTTGTCGTCTTCGTAATGGAGGACTCCTTCGTTAAAAACAGAGATCATCTTAGCTTACCTGCATTTCTCTATCAAAGGCATTTTTTTCTTGAGCAACATGAATGCCAAAGAAAACGTGAAATGAAGCTATTAAGAAAAGACAGGAATAATTAAAAGTATTGGCAAGTCAAAAACAATATATCAGAAGATGTTAAAAAAACTAATTATTTTTCCCTACCTATATGGAATTTAAACTTTGTAGAATTGATCAACAAAAAACCATGAAATTAAGGGAATTAATAGAAAGGCAGTCATGCAGACATACAAAAAAATAAAAAATATGTTATCCTTTTAGATCTTTCTCCTTTATTTTTTTGTCTCTAGCATTTTTCACCAGGTTGCTGGTGAGTATTTTTCTCATGACAATGTGCTGCCAATTAAATTTTAATTTAATTGAGCAGGAGATTCAACCATTTTCTTCAAACATCAATAAAAGCTTAAAAACTGACAAAATAAATCCTCCTTCGCCACTAGATGGCAGAATATTACTGAATAATAATGTTACTCCATATTACAAAGCTGCTCTGCCAGACCTTTGTCCATAGTTAATGTGGTACAAATATTGAAATCATAGGATGCAACTTAATTTAAAACTAGCATGCTATCAGAAGAATGTGCAGCGGGGCTGGACGAAGATAGGAATGGAATGAGCTGTTCTGCTCTTAACTTTGTCAGGTGGGACTCTCAAAGCGCTAACTGAAGTCATGAGATAACTTCAACAACTGAGCAGCCAGTAGGACATAAAACAGTCTGTGTGCATTCAATGCAAACTAGCAGCTGAGTAGGAGAGAAAGTACAAAAGGACATTCTCTCATGAGCACTCAAACTTATTGTTTATATCAAATCAAATTGAAAGGCATGATTTAAAAAAAGGATAGAAAAAAAAATCATTATTGTGGTCTAGCAACACTACTTAGAGTATCTTCCTGGGTAAGAGAGTTCTGGAGAGTTCTAGAGACGGATTTGTTGCCAAAGCCATCTATGACAGAATAAGACACTGTTACTATGTAAGCTGATGACTCAAGCCCTGTGCTCTTATGCAAAGGTTTCCCCCAAGAAGCCAAACCAAGACAAGTAAGTCAAAAAAAGACAAGTACGAGCATGCTCTTTGCCCTCTTGTTATTGTCACAATTTGACACTTTGTCCCATTTTAAAAAACAGAACTGCCACTAACATCACTGATTACACTAATTCTTCCAGGTATGGTTGAGAGTTCGTGAATCCTTTAAACTTTTCTGGATTTCTAAATATACGTTAAAAACATTTACTTAAATATAAGGTTTTCACTCACCCAAATTTACAGGCAACAATTTTTTTTTATCAAGGAAAATGATCCAATATAGCATATTTTTGTGTGTATGTGAATCTAAAGAATGAACAAAAGTTCAATAAAGTCTGATCTTTGTGAAAACTTGTATAACTATAATCAAACATGACCATTGAGTTTGGAAATTCACAAGCGTTTTTTTTTTTTCTGTGATTAGCCAGTAAAAATTGCTCTAAGGCCAAGTTGTGTAACAAAGAAGCCCATGTATATAACTGATAATGTGAACAAGTAGGAAGCATGAACAGACTAAACCAACACAAAACTTTCTGGCTTTAATTTAAAAAAAGAGAAAAAAGTGTGATACGGAGACAAAAGAGAACTCTGGATTGTAGGGCAAGAATGCTATCCATAGGCTGAAACATGGTGGTGATAGTGTCATGGTTTGGGGCCATTTTGCTGCAGTTACAGCAGTACATCCTGAAAAAAGTAAACTCAATATCATGAGACTCGCAAGTCAAACACAAGAGATATAATTATCATCTTGGAAGGGGGAAAGTCTGGATTTAAATCCAGCAGAGATGTTGCGTAAGGACAAATTTCCATGCCAAAAAGTTACATAAAGCACATTTTTATTGCTTATTTTTAGTTAAACACTTACAACAATAACCACAAAACGGTTCATATACAAGAATAAATGAAGTATAAATATAGAATATCTGTACTACAGGGTAATAGTCAAACATTTGTCAAAAACACAACACACATTTAAAAAAAAATAAAAATTCTCTCAGCCACACAAACTCCCTAAGGATGTGGTTCAAACTTTGCACTTTGACACATTCATTCACTCCTTCACAAGTCTAAATGGAAGACCGTTTTTATCCCAAAAAGGTTAGGCCTAATTTTAAGTCTCTCGTGCTGCTTGCACTCAACTTTCTCCCTTCATGATTCTCTTAAATCAACTCCATATGCTTGTCAAGGTAACAGGACTCAAAAAGGGTGATTTAAAAAAATGAAAGGCAGAACAAGACGAGTAATGTTCTTTAGTGATGCAAACTGTAGCAGGTTAACATCAATTTAAAGATTACTTCATTAACTTGGACACATCACTGCATAGCTATAAACTTGGTACACCATTACTGAGATGATTGACAGCCTTTGTTTTAGTTTCATGGCATGAAAGAAGAGGAGCACGGTCTCTTTGCAAATACAGAGGAAGGAAAAATACTTCCAGTAACAACACACTCGTCGCCATAAGAAACAAGTGATGTAAGGGATATTTCTAAGAACACCAGAGCTAATACTTCAGGGTGTGAAACTAAAGTTATTATCCTCTCGCTGACCTCATTTGTTTACAATATCCACATGGTTACACAATTTATTCAACGAGGGAGAACGGATGTTAAATACACTGTTTTGAGCCCCTTGCATGTGACAACACAGATGTTTACACAACACTGAGAGTCATGCAGCAGTGCAGCTTTCTGTCCTGTTGCTTTCCGTGGCACTTTATGCTGCTTCACCAGTGGGTCCATGTTGAGGCTTAAAGCTGGGCGCAGTCAGCATTTTTAGGTGCGACAAGAATTCATTGGACACTGTTGAGTAGCAGAATAGGTGTGGCAGAGCTTTGAGTGGAGATGTCAGGGTCAGTGTAATGGGGCTCTTGCTCATCCTCTGAGTCCTCTTGTTTTTGTGCTACAGTTAAGCTAAGCTTGTTCAAACCGACCTCTAATGTGGCCTCTGCTCCTTCTGCTCTGTCACCTGGAGCACACACAAAACAGAAAGGGAAAGCACTGGTGAATAAATCTGCAAGGCAAACCAGGGACAACCTTTTTATACTACATATGCAGAAGATTAAATAATGGGGCCAAAGCCATGCTTGGAAATCTTAATTTTTCTTACATGATTATTTCAGAAAATATGAACATAGGATGTGCTCAACCAAAAACTTTGACTACTTCTGAAGACTAACCAATATTCTGATTAAGTTGTGTGATAAAGGCTTCCTGTGAAAAGTCTAAACTGAATTTACAGCTTGAGGCCTTATCGGTGAGAAATACAGGCAAAGAGGTCATCCCACTTCCTGTCTCTGCTGAACCGTCACTCCACATGAACCTGGGCTTGCTGTGTCAGCACATACTGGTGTGTTTTTTGGAATAAATTTTTATTTTATTCTGCATAGCTTTTATCACATTTCAGGTGAATCTCTAAATGAGACTAGCTAGCAAAGTAGCTAGCTCCAGCTTAAAAACATGTAAAACCACTTTTCTGAAGCTAACATATGAAATACGTGGACTTTACTAAAATATCAAATAATACATCCATTTTCTAAACCCACTTAATCCAATTTTGGGCCAAAGAGGGTGATGAAAACCTAGGTACTCTAAGAGAAACCATCTACTGTATGGATAGTGAGAACATGCTAACTCCAGAGAGAACGGCCCGAGGCCTGGTTTAAAACAGAAAACGTCTTGCTTTGAGGTGTGTCCTAACCAACACACCACCATGCAGCCTGATTGGCTGGAATATTTCTATTTTATTTGGTTTTATATTTCTACTTCAGACCTGTCCAGGGTGTACCCTGCTTCTCACCTGACAATTGCTAGGATAGGCTCCAGCCCACCCGCGACCCTGCATGGATTAAGCGGTACAGAAAATAGATGGATGGATTTCTACTTCACAGATCTGGCAAAAAATATTGTACTTTTACGTCCCTATGTTACGTCCCTACAGGGGCTACTCTGGCCAGTCTGTAGCTATAGGTGCTAGTTTATTCCCAAATGAAGATTTTATAAATAAAACGTAGGATCATCTTGAAAAATCTTACATAACAAACAGCTTATTCTGATAGAATAACCTACAATAGAAATATCTAAAATGAACCAAAACAACAGAAGGAAATAAAAATTAAAAAAACCTCCAAAAAGGACTGATTCTCTAACATTTACAATCTTTTTGTGTGGGAGTAATGTTGCTTTAACTAAGGCAGTATTTAACGTTTGCTGAAGTCTTATCACTTGCAAAGTAAGTTGTTTACCTCTAGTTGTGATGCTTATCTCTCAAATCACAATATATTCATCGTAATACTATAGGTAATTAGGGGAAAATCTTGAATGCTTTAAAAAGGGTCTGATAATTGTAGGTAAACAAATAAGTCTTCTTACTAATAGCAAGAAACAAAAGATAAAATCCACTTTAGGAGCATTTTCCATCTTCCTCTGGCATAAATTATACTGTGGTATGCCAACTCAACATATACCTTAAACCACTTCAGAGCGTTGACTCTATTCATTGCTCAAACATTTCTGTTTGGGAATGTACAAATAACATTTGCTATCTTAATCTCTCTCTGCTGAGCTATCACGTCACTTCCTTATTCCTCCTGTCAGCAATTCTGCTGACAATGGGCTTACTGGTGTTAAGTGTGTTGATATATAAAAAAAAAAAAGCACTGCATTGAAAAAGAAGAGCTGGATGACTGTGTGTGAGAAGAGGTGAATGAGAAACTCACTATAAAGGGATTTGCATAAACATGCAAATGTCTAAAAACCAAAAAGTGGAATCATTCTATCAATATAACAAACATCAGCAATCGGTCCCACACACCTCTCTCCTGGTCGCAGTCTGGAGAGGAAGCTCCACTGCACTGGCTGCGAGGGCCCAGGAGAGGTGAGGTGTGCCCAGAACCGCACACTAAGTCTGGGTCGTGAGAGCTGCAGGGGCTCACTAACTCCAGACCACCAGGACAAGAGGAGGAGAGGATGGGAGAAGATGGAGTGGAAGAGATGTAGGAGCAAGGAGTGTAGAGCGAGGGGGAGGGGAATGGGCAAGACATGTCGAGGGGAGTGGAAGCAGAGGTGGATGGACGGGAGCAAGAAGAGGAAGGCGAGGAGGGCATTGCTTGGGATGAGGAAGTGTTGTGAGTGTCGGCCTCCTCCTCTGAGCTGTGATTGCCCTCTTCGTCAATTGATACTGACACCACTGAAACACATACACACAGAGACATGTATTGTAAACATGCAGGCATGCAGCTGTACCGACTACACAGAACAAACAACAAAACAAAACATTCATAATGTGAAATGATGGATGGTAGGGGTGTGTATTGGCAAGAATCTGGCGATACTATATATATCACAATACAGGGGCAACGATACGATATATCCCGATATATTGCGATACTATAGGTAAGACGATATATTGCGATTTTTCTTTACCAGAATTTAATTGTAAGAAAACTGTTAAAAAAGTAAAAACTCAAACCTTGACATCAACTTACTAAACTACAAACTACAAAAGAAATAAAAACACTTGCTCTTTATGTACAGGATGAATAAAGAAATTAAAATCATCCTCATCAGTAAAGGTCTCAAGTATCCCTGGAGCATCAAACATAACACCACTTAGTGCAATAGAAAAAGTATGTAGCTTGATATATGACACATATATGAACAATGGTCATACAAGTAGAATATTTCTGTTTTTGATGAAAGTATTTATCAAACTTTCAGTAAAATAAAAAAAACACTCCTACTATTTTCCTTTTAACCTTATACATCTATATCAATCTAAAATTAAAGTGCTTCAGATTCTTCAAGTAAACTTTAACAAAAAGTCAAGTTTAGATGCAACACAAAAATGAACCACGACCACGATTTTTTTTCATAAAAATGTTATATTGTGGTGTTAAATATCGATACCGTATATGGTCTTATACATACCGATTTTTAAAATATTTTTTTTTTAGGAAAAAAAAAAAATCGATATTGTGGTTTTGAATATCGGTGTAATATCATCACGCAAAATATCGTGAGATTTGGGTAAATCGATATTTTCTTACACCCCTAATGGAGGGGTTGGCTCTGATCTAAAGTATCAGTCATACTTACTTGACAGGCCGTCTGATTCCATCTTAAAGTTGGCGATGTCCTCATTACCTTCGTCCCCCTCTGCACCAACGCCTTGCTCCCTGGTTCCCATGGCGAGGGAGCGGCGCTGGGCATGGATCTCCTCTGAGATGCTCTCCAGGTTGCGTAATGCCGTGCGGTACTCGGCCTTAGCAACCACAAGTTTGGCCTGACGCTCATCCACTTGACGCTTAAGTTGCTAAGTGAAATCATTAAATGTATATTAGAAATACAACTGGACAAATCAATACTTCATGAAATACATAAAAAGGTTCTCTAAGGGTTTACAAATATAAGATTTAGACAATCCGGATTGCTATTGCTTCTATGAATCATGCAACTAGAAAGCACCCCCTCTTTCAGTTCTTAGGTTTTATGTATTGAGACATAAAAACCCACATAGTCCGTATCAGGTCTTAAAATTAGATAAATGCAACTTCAGATGAATTACAACACATGACATGTAACAACATGCTGTTATTTGTATTTTTTTTTTAAATAGGAAAAATGCAGAAGCAATAAGTGAAAAACTATGCACACCCCATGATTAAAGTAATCCTTTTCTGTCTGACATTATCTCACTTTTGTGGAGGAGTTTTGGTCCAATCTTCCTAACATTTTTGCTTCAGTTCGTTGAGGTTTAAGACCATTTTTTTTATCTGAAGCTCCCTTGAGGTCCCACAACAGCATTTAAATCAGGTTGAGGTCTGGACTTTGACTGGGTCATTGATTCTCTTTATTGATTGATTTGATTGATATTTTCTTTTACCTGTTCTGTTTTAGATTTGCTTTAGTTTAGCTTTAGTTGTCAGACTTTAGAATACTTGGGTATACTGAGAAGTTCATGGTTGATTCAGTGACTGAGTATCCAGTCTCGTGACTACAAAATAAGCCCAAATCATCATCCCCATCCATCGTCATGCCAGACAACTGCTTTACAACAAATAGTCAAATATCTCCACTTTGGTTTCATCTGTTAAAATGACATCGTCCCCATAAGTCTATTGTGGTTTGTTCAGATGTAACATTGCAAACTATAGTCCTACTGTCATGTTTTTTTTTTCATTGAGAAGAGTTTTTCTCCTAGCATTTCCTCTGCTGTACCGCTGTACTGTACTGCTGTGAACTATATTTAACATCCTAAAAAGGTGCGAGTGCTGCATACAAGCAAATGGACGAATCTTTTATAGAGGTGCTCACACTTGCCAACAATCAGTTAGTCAAGTGAATTTGATGACCTGCACCTGGCTGCTACTTACCCACTCACTTCCTAGCACAAAGGCTGATAGTTTTCACACACTTATTCTGCACTTTGGTTTAGTTTTTGTTTAGTATATAGTAGTGCAACACAGTGTAATATCTTTGCTGTCATCTGTGGTTGTAGTTACTTAATATCAAGGCCTGGTAAAGATCAGGCTGCTTTCTTATTAGGTTTGGACATGTAAAAGCTTTGAATTGAAAAAGGGTGTACTTTTTCACCTGACTGTCAGTAAGATTTAAACATGCAAGTTTTATTAAAATATTGTAAAGGTGAGGCTGAAATACTAGTCACTTTAAAATGCCTGTTTAATCGTCATGCTGCATAGAAAGCAAACGATCTGTGGACCCACCCAAGGATCTTTAAACCACAGCTGTCCGTTAATATACATACCTCAAGCTGTAGATAATATTTGGATTTCAGTTCAAAATAGGGTCTGCAGGGGGAGAAAGAGGGGAAAAAACTGAGAAAGGGGGGATGGAGAGACGTTTTGCCACATATCACTGCAGAAACTGTTCTAAGAAAAACACTCCTCTGTGAGCACTCACATTCCTTGGCTCTTACAAGGGGAGCACACCCCAACACTGCACGACCAACACATGAAACATCTGGACCCCATCAGATGACATAAACTGAGACCCTCTTTCTCACACACAAATATGCTCTCACATTAATCTAAGCAGGGGAAATCTTGTGAGTGTCATTTCCACTCGATCACAATCGAAGTACGGACCTAGATTTGTTGATGGAGCGCTTCAGTTTCTTCTCTAACTGCCTCATGTTGCTGATGCAGGAATTGTAGTTGGCTGCTGTTTTTCTGTGTTCAGCTTCACTGCGCGTTCTCGCCTGCTCTGCCTCCATCACCTGAAATAATCAAAGAAAGAGGGTTGAGGAAGAAATCGAGCTGTCCCTAGCAGCCTTGTCAAGATGGAACATTTTGGTCACTTTTTGGTTGTGTTGCACTATGTAGGCTACTTACTCTCTGTGTGGCATGGTTGAGCATTTCCTGCCAGGCGGAGTCAAACTGGCGGGTGTCCTCTTCGAGAAGCCTTTCCTCAGCCAGAGCGATGGTCTCTTTAGCTGCCCGCAGGATCTCCACAGCCCGCTGGAATTCCTGAGTAGCTTTTTGGGCTTCAATCTGAGCCTGTAGTTTAGAAAGAAAAGAGTTCACAGATATGGCTCATTCAAGGGCGACTGGATGGCAAGCCTTCCACATGAAGATGCCTTTTAGCTGTCAAGTAGTACTGCTTATTTCTGTTCATTTTGTTCAGTAAACATAATGTAACATAATGTGAAAGAATCACAGCATACATTGATGCAACACATACTGTCACCTTCTGTCTAAAATGCTCCATTTTTGTTCCTATCTCTTCAAAGCCCTACTACCTGTCTAGTCTCACTTTCCAGCCCAGAACATCACTTTACCGCACCGTGTCACATGCTTGCAACTGGATATCAACATTCTGGCTGTTCTGAATGTGCACTGTAGCTGATTTTAGTAAAGACGCCCAAAAGAAAAGTGTTGGAGGAAGCAAGGAAAAGAAAGAAAGAAAGAAAGAAAGAAAGAAAGAAAGAAAGAAAGAAAGAAAGAAAGAAAGAAAGAAAGAAAGAAAGAAGAGATCCCCCCAAAAGAATATGTTCTCTTTAAGATGTCATCAAAACTGAGAAGATGACAGTAAGCTTAAGCTACAACATAGCATAACCAAGCCTCAAACTAATTGAAATGTCAGTTTTGCTTATTAATGGAAAGCTGGTTGACCAACACTGTTTAAATGGTTTCAATGCAGCAACAGTCGTTGCAATGTACTCGCTATTTCAGAGTGTGTGTATGTGTGTGTCTAATTTTTGATCTACATTTCCACTGCAGGAACCATGATTGATTTCTTAAGACAGCCAAAGAGCGATTAAGATTTGCTACTGCATACACACTCATGCATGAGGACAACCATGACTTGATGAAATAGACAAACAGTGGCTTTGTCTCAAAGGAAATCTGTCATGTTGTCAGTGGGTTCTTCTTGCCCACAGCCACAGTCAATAGGGGGATTATTGTCATCACCCTGGACATATTTGGACCCACTTGCTGTGCTGTAACAGGCGTAAGTTAAAGGTCAGACTATTGGCTGAAAGCCTATATGAAGCAGTTACTGGAGCTCTGATCAGATTTCCTTGTACAAGGTAAAAATAATCAGGAAAGTTTGGCTTGCCATGCAGCTCTTATATTTGTAAATCCAATTATGATGAGGCTTTGAGAAGAAGAGAAAAAATTATAGAAATGAAGAAAGAAGAAATTCTAATTGACAAAAATGACCACTAACGTTTCTCTGTTTTCACCATCGTTTTGTCCTCTGTTGTTTTGTTTTGACTGTGTGTTACAATGGAAGCAAACATTATTGTATAGGTTATGTTTCTATTGTAGTCTTTTGAATAGATTATTGTTGCAGCCTTAGATATGAACTCATTCATTCATGTTAAAGAAATGCAAGTTTACAGTTTCAACTATCTATTATTTTAAATCTAAATGTACTGTATATTGTTTATGTTTGTTCAATAGTAAAACTGAAACTAAGCTGCATTGAGTCTGTCAACACAGACGGAATTTTGTTTCTAGGATTCAACAAATATTATGTTATGTACACATGCAGTTTTTCTTTTTTATCTAAAATCTATTTATTTCATTTCAAATGTCATTATTGTAAATTAAATCCAATTGCTGAGGAGCAAAAATGTTTTATGTACGTATAGAGCATGGTAGTAAATTAGCTTATGTTTAAATCTGATTTTAATTTAAATTAAATGTAATTTCTTTTCTTTTTTTTTTTTACATCCCCGAAGCTGAATTATAATGCTGTAGTAGGATTTTTAAAAATGATAAATCATGCAATCTTGTAACAAATGAAATGTACCACAGGCCTTTGGCCACTGGCAGGAATGACTACCTATACCACAGATTGTTATTGATTGTCTCCCTGAACTCCTTCGTTTCCTAATTTAGTTTTTTTGTTACACATTCAAGTTAAATATTTCTCTATCTAGATAACTATATTCAAAGCCTGGTTTGACAACAACAAGCTGTCACTGAACATTTCAAAAACAAAATTTATGATCTTTGGAAGTAAAACAGAGACACTTAACTAGGTAAAACTAAAAATAGATGGTATTGAAATTGAAATGGTTTTTGATCTTAAATTTCTAGGAGTTGTAATTGACTCAAAATTAACCAGGAAGCAACATGTATTTTATATTAAGACAAAAATATCAGAAACTCTTGGTATTCTATCTAAAACTAAAGATCTACTGACAAATAGAGCTTTGTCTATAATGTATTGCACCTTAATACTCCCGTATTTGACCTACAGTAGATCTATGGGGTGGCACATACAAGACAACTCTTAATGATATTGTTATTACGCAGGAACTCGATTGTTAAATGTTTGATTTATTTATTTGATGAAACTGTGTGACCAAGCGAAATAAACTAAACTAAACTGAAACCATATCTAACATTAGAGTGATCTATTGATTGAAAGACATTTTAATTTTTGAGTTTGAGTTTTTTATTATTGTTGAATCAAACTGTTGCATTTAAACACCTTAGAAGGATTCTTTTATATCCAAAGCTGTCACTGGTTTCTTACCTCGCCACCGTTTTGTCACTACTGTAGCCCAAAAAGGACAAATACAAATTTATTTAGAGCTAGCTTTAGTGGCCACTGGACACTGTAGCTTAGATGTAGGCAGGAGTTGGCTGAAGTTTGTCATTTATGCCACTTTTCCAATGACTTTTACATTTTTAGTTTAATTTGGTTTATATCTACCTCTGTGGGAAAAGTTGAATGTGAATTACTGCTTCAACAAGCTAGTTGCTAACACTGTGTGTCTACCAGTGACTGTAAAATGAATGGACAAAGTATCCGGGAGGTTTGTGAGGAGCTGAAAAGAAGCTCATTGGGAGGTTCCAACCGTCGCCATCTTAACAACGTAATGAGTCTCGTGACTCCCGGTAAACCCAAAAATGGGCAACGAGGAGGGCTGGAGCGTGGGGAGGGATGATTGACACCCTTCAAACTCTGAGCTAGGACCTAACAAAGCTAACCCAGAGCTAACGGGAGCTAACCAGCTAACGGAGGCAGGCGGGCTAAAGCTAAGGCTCGCTGTTAGCCGGCTAAAAACCGAGGTTGTTCTACTCTGTGCCTCGTTTTGCTGTATATCTGCCACCTGTCAATCAAAAGGACACGCCCCTGATTATGAAAAATTTTAAGATTAAACAACATCTAAACAGATAAAGTAGAATTTTTTTCAC
>JAOXYM010000018.1:7629409-7667652 GCA_028567055.1 Leptatherina wallacei
TCCATCCATCCATCCATCCATCCATCCATCCATCCATCCATCCATCCATCCATCCATCCATCCATCCATCCATCAATGGCTGCATTGTGATTGAAAAGTCACTACTTTATAAGCATCCTTGACTTTTCACTCAGATCCAATCCAGCCAAATGTTCTTCACCATGCAGCCAATAAAGCAATGATTGGTGTCATGGTGGCAACAACCAACTTTTATACACAGTTTATGATGCAAGCTCTCAAAGAGCCCTTAAAACAGTGGTTCCCAATCTGGGAGACCTGGCCCCTAGAGAGGGCCCAGAGCTATGACAGGGCGGAGGTGGCAATTGTATAAAACACATCATTTGTGAAAGTACCAATGGGTAAACAATGTTGAATCAACAGACATTTCAACAACCCAAAGAAAAACAAGACAATTTGACGAGGCATGTCTTGTCCTGATCTTGACCAGGTGATGGCAAAGTAGTTGTAATGATCTACGATGGGTAATGAGAGACCAGTGTGTTGTTGTGTGTCTCAAAATATTAGAATCTGACAGAACAAAGTCAAAGAAGCCACAATACCACTTTGGGATTTCTCATCCTGAACACAAAGAAAAGCCTTTTGTTTACTTAAAAAAATAAACTACTAATCTGTAATAGCAAAGTTGGTTTACTAAAGCAGCATCCGTCTCATCAAATACACAACTCGCCTCATAGTGTGCAGAGTTTCCAGGTCTTAAAAGCCTCACGCATTTCTTTGTATGTTTCATTTTAGGTGTTGGGGTGCACATGGTGGCTTTTCCCTGCAGAAAAGTTTGGAAACCACTGCCTTAAAAGAATGTGAGAAAGGGACTGCAGATGTCATTACCTTTACTTCATGCAGGTCTTTACACATTTAAAGTGACGTGAATGAACAAAAAATACACTAACGAACAGAAATAAAACTAATACATTGATTTTTGAGATATGTTCATATCGAACATGACACAATCAAAGTTCTCCTTCCACAAAATTTCTACAAAAAAAAAAAAAAAGAGATAACTGACATACTCCTGCTGACTATCCTCCATTATCTTCATCATTCTTGTTTCTTTTTTGTGCAGTGCTGACTCCCCATAATATATTTTATTACATATTAAACCAAATGAATTGAGGAGTTGGCCAAATTACAAGTGAAAGGAAGTATAAAGACCTTTATTATAGTTATACTATTTGACCTAACTTTGCCTTAAATTTGACCTGAAACTGTGTCAAATAAATCAAATGACTGGGGACTTTTTGTTCCCATAAGTTGAATAACAGAACAACTTCACACTACTTCTTTCATTTGTTTGAATGCCCTTTCTGGATGCTGTAGTAGTTTTCAGCCATCCAGGTCAAGTGCTACAGTGTTGAGCTGCTGAAAAACCAGAGCATTTATAATAGCTTCTTGGCTTTTAATACATTTTCCTGCTCATATTTTGTATGTGGATGAGGTTAGCTGGTGCAGTGGAGACATGCACTCATGTGACAGTTGATCCATTAGTGACAAACTGGAGCAACTACCCTGAAAAAGTCAGACAGAGAGCTTGTGAGTGTCTCATTTTAACACATTTGCTGACAAGGCACATTGTTTTGTTCCTTTTCATGCCACCGTGACAGGATTCTTCAAACTTCCACATGTACGCTTGTCTCTATACTTTATAAAACCTTGAAGATTTACTGATCTATTTATCATAGAATTTAGAATTTTCAACTCAATAACATTTCAATGGTATTTCATTGAAATCCCTGTTTAGATCAGACATCAGATATCACGGGTTTCAGTGGTGGGTTACACCTGCAGATTTGTTTCCTCAGGCTGTTCTGCACGCTTGACTGGACGCTCCTAATAGCTAATACATAACCAAACAGTATGGCCTTTAGACTCCAATTAAGCAACACTAAAGTAAGCAAAGAGGCATTGCTCCAATAGCTGTGTTTATCTAACAGTTCCTATAAATGCTTTGTCCTAATTGAGGAAGTTGAGTTGAATCAGATTAGAACTCTTGTATCTGACGGCAACAAAGCCTGATTCAGTGCTGTTTTATTGACTATAAACATTTAGCCTTCCATTTCAGAATTTCCCCTGAGCTGCAAAGTTAAAGCTGATCACAAGTCAATAAATAGACATGTAGAGGGATTTGTTTTGGGTAGATGTGGAGCAAGATTACTCTGTACTGTTCTAGTATTGGTGTGCATGAAAACAGTTTGGCTTTTCAGTAATATAACCAAAGTTTTACGCTAACTCCTGCACAAAGAGTTAAAACAACACTTAATAAGTGGCACAATTTTTTTTGATTCATGAAAAGAAATGCAAATTGATCATTTTAAGGATTGTGCAGAAGTCTTATCTCAGGAATTTATTGATATGTATTACATAACGTGATGGACTGTGATTTCTTTATCCCATCCAGAATGTCATTCTTAGCTCATAGTTTGTGCTCATCTTGTCTCTACTTATTTCTGTGCTGCATCAGCCCTGCCTCAGTTTTACTTATTAAATCACCATGTATCACTATGAAGACCATGTGTCTGCACTAATTTCATCACATGATATATTGTGATAAAACCACATCAAATCAATTACTGTCATCATAGTTATTTGTATTTTTTCATTTGTGGTTGATGAGGAAGATGTTAATCATGTGTCTGTGGTTTGTGTTTGTGTGTTTAGCATGTGTGGAGCGAGAGTGAGGAATGCCTTCCATTTCTCCAGCTGGCCCAGGACTATATCTCCTCCTGTGGGAAGAAGACTCTACTGGAGGTGTTAGAGAAGGTCTTCACATCCTTCAGGCCTGTAAGGAAACAAAAGACATGAAACTCTGTAGAGTCACGGTTTAGTTTTTAACACACTGCTGCAGCCACAGTGCAGCAAACCTTACTTACTCTGACTGTGTTTAGCAACCTCATACTCTGTTCTCTGACAAAATCACACATCGAGCTACACTCACAAATCTGACTTATGTGGTCTTTCTCATATCATAGCACAAGAAACTTACTATAATCCATAACTCAAGGTCTTATGTGAAATTTTACTAGAATAACTGATTAAATGTACTGTACCAATTTATAAAAGCAACATATGCTATTTGTGGTCATTATCACCAGAAAAATTACATTTTCTTTTTATTTCTTCAGCTTTAATTTCTATTAATTTAGCAATACAAATTAAGTAACTAAAGTATGAATCACAAATGTACACCATACATGAAAAAGTAAGGTCTTTTAAAGTTATCGAATTCCCAAATTCCTTAAAAAAAGAATATGAAAATCTTTTTAGTTCCTACTGAAACCCAAAATTCTGCCTGGCCGCTCAAGGCTCATCATTGAACACCTTAGGGTAGGCTATGCTAAGGGCACAGTAACTTGTTAAGGTCTCATTGTTTGTCCAGCGTCTCTATGGTTACAAGATAGGTGACTAGTTCACCCAACCTTTACATAAAACCTCCCATAATAACTTTTGTTCCAGTTAAGCAAACATTTCCATTAATCTAAGAGCTTTTGCCACCACTCACTGGGAAGAGACCAGCTAAGTTTCCCAGTTTACAGATTTTATGCTAAGCTAAGCAAAGCTGACTATCTTGTTTGTATTGATATTTAAGTGATATTTATTTGATATTTACGTGATGCAGGCATCAAAGTAAATTCCCACCTGATAAGAAACGTTATCTAAGAAACAAGGCATCAGTTTACACTCGGTCATAAAGCTATAGTTAACATATCTAAAGGAGACACACGTTTCCTTATTTTCTGTCATGCAGAGTTTAATCAAAAATATGAGTGGACATTGTGGACAAAGTTTCAGCTTCAGACAGCTCTGAATACTGTCTGAATACTCTTTTTCTACTGTGTTTTTTCATCATCAATCTTGCAAGCTAACATTAGCTTAGGAAGTTGATGTTAGTATGTCAAACTGGCGTTAGCTCACCCAGTGTTCCTAATATTGTCATCTGCTCCAGGCACAGCATGTATACTGAGTCAAAACAGTCCTCTTTGGGAATATTGCCTTCAACAAATGGGCTACAGCAGATTTGTCACCAGATTCCAAGACTTAAGACCCCCCACAGCAGCTGGCAGTTAACTAGCTGCCACTTAAAGAAAACATTCAAAATAGTCCACCATTTACAATTTTCTCTGATTTATCACCATATGTATAAATATAGTCAACAGATGTTTTTAATGTAATTGGGGGCACAGGGGGGTCCCTGAGGTTTTGACCATTCAGAGCCATTGTGATTAATGTCCACACAAAGAGTTGAAGTATCATAAAACTATCAGAATCTTCATCAATACGGAGGATTAAGTGGTTTTTCATAGGTTTGGTTCACCGCAATGACAAGGCACCTAAAGTACATGCCCCAAATCAGCTTCTCTCTCTGAGATGATGCCAAATTCAGATTTTTTAATATGGCATTTGTACTAACTTTGTTGTTTATACATTAATGTGTTAAGAAATTAAGGATGCTAATTTTAGATTTATCCCTGCATTAATGGTAAATTTTGACAACCATGATACAAATCCCAGATTAATTTGATAAATGTAGGCTATATATTTTTTACAATTATCTGGCGACCCCCTGAAATGATCTCACAACCCCCAGTTTGAGAATCACTGTACTAGGGTTTAGTGAGGTCAGCACGGGGTGGGGCAGGGGGGTCCATGGCTTTTTAGTATTTGCATCAAGGGGGTCCTCAAGAAAAATAGTTTGGGAACCACTGCTCTAGCCCACTCTCTAGTAGTAGTCTTAAATCTACTAGAGATGGGTAAAAGAGCCTAATTTCCAAATTGGGATTAATAAAGTAAAAATGATTATCATTCAGGTAATTTCCCTTTACAATAGAGTACACTGTCATTGTGGTTGTTATAGCAAGGCAACACAGAAGTCCTTATCAGTCATTTGTATGAAACATGACACAACAATGAAGGACATTGAGGTGATGGTATACTTGCTGGTTAGTTTATGACTTTTTGTGATATTCAAGGTAAAAGAAGAGAGCCAGAAAAGGTTGTTCTTGCCAGGTTCTGTGAAAGAGTTGATCTCATGAATCGAGTCACTTTCTGGCTAATCAGTGGCCTTTAGTCTGTAGACTTCAGATTTTCAGCTCGTCTCAGCTCCCTTCCAACCCGGCCAAGTAAGTGCTAAAAAAGTACCTGGTCTCAAGTGCTACTGCCAAATGAATAATCCTAAGATTAAGTTGAGCCGAGTAAGTACTTGTGGAAAAGGGCCATAAATGTAGTTAGCAGCTGGTGGCATAACCTCTCAGCTGCCAATCAAGTCCTGATGGCTAGCACCTGCTTTTGGCTAGCTGTGCTGCCCCATCCTGCAGGTACTTCTCCGAGGAACAAATGGGCTGTCTGACCTCACCTTTCTGCAGATTCAAGGCAGAACTCCCAAAGGGCATGACCCTCCCAAAAGGGTCATACCCCTATCAATAGCTAATTTGGTGTCCATCTTGCATCCTACCTGCACTATCACCTCTGCAGACAGTAAAAGTCAGTTTGATGTTGACTCTTCTCTCACTCTCTCTTTCTCCCTTTCTTTTCTTCCAATAATGTCATCTTGCGTGTCTTTGCTGAATCATCCACTGTGCAAACTCAAAATGGCCTGTGTGTTGATATCTGGTTGCTACTGTGTGATGCGGTGCATAAAGGGAAACTCAGCTGCCACGCATGCAGCTTCCTGGTAGCAAAAAGTTGTGAAGTGGGGCTGAGGTTTCTCAGCCTCGGGACGCTGCTGGGCAGCGACGGCTCCAGAAATATGCATAATTAATGCCACTGTGCCATCAAACGAGTCAGGAACATAGAGGTTTAAGGTTGGAAAGTTGCATAGTATGACTTTAATGATTGAGCTTTCTCAGGAAATGCCTTTAAATATATGCAGAAAAAAAACCATTTTATCAACATGCTACATCCTTCTTGCTGAGAGTCACTTTAAAAGACTGTATCCTAATCCAAAAGACATATCATGAGGTGCATAAGACATTTTTTTTCAATGTACTCCTGGATCAAAAATAAAAGGCTGGAAATGAGCACCTTAATCCTAAAAAAACTAAAACAAAAAACACTTCCCTTTAATATAACATTCACTTTCTCATTTCCTTTATCAGCTGCTAGGTCTTCCTGACATCGACGAGGAAAGTTTTCCGCACTACCACGCTGACATGGAGGGGGAACCTGGGCCCGACCACCAGCAGATGGGGGTCAGCCAGCAGTGATAATCTCCCACGAAGAGGCCTGAGCAGAGCTGCTCCAAAGCCTTGAGCCTCGACACATTAGCCCATTTAATGACACACACTCGTACCTACTTGCATTAAACTTGATGAAAATACACCTCCTTGTTCTTGAATGTCGCAGTGGCTTTACTTCCCAAAGAGCGCACTTTTTTGCCCTCCCCTTCCCTCCTTCCAGATCAGACAAACTCTCACACACACACACACACACATACTTTGGGGATACGTGAGCAGTAGCCATGTGCAATGCAAATATCACAATCATTCACCAATTAGTTAAAGTTTCACATCACAGCAATATTGCATCAGCTTTGTTATGCAGAAACACCGACTGATGTTACGGCAATACACATTTTCCCCAGTGGAGATGAATGTGGTAGATGTCTTACTTTCTCTGCCCGTCTGACACAAAGGATGCATGTGAGGCAGATAAAAGACAAAAGGGTGAAAACTGACATGAGGCAACTGGTGTAATGCAAGAAGGTGAAGAAAGAGGGACTCTTGGCAGGGGCAATTTTCCACTTTATGGAGGGAAAAGAGATGGTGCTAATGGAGCATGTTTATTTACTTGTGACAAGATTCAGGCTGGGCAAATTTAGACAATATCCTAATTAAATACACTCACTGCAGTCATGTAGGTTACAGTGACAAACCCTCGACACACCTGCTCCTCACGTGGAAATCCAAGTGTGCAGCTTTTCAGTAGCATGGATTATCTTTTCAGGTGTTCGTTAGTGTTTGCAAAGCAGTAGCCTACACCTCGAAATAGTTTAAAGTCACCTTTTATCATTTAATCAGTGTTGCTGTGATCTTATGACCGTCACAAAGGCCCATGCTGCAGCTTTGCCCCCCTCCTGGTCTGGGTGTCTCATTGTCACATGAGCCTGCCTGTTTTGTCCTGTAGTCTTCCTGGTTGTTGGTGATTCAAGGTTTTGCCCTCATTCCTCAGCACATTATGAAAAATCCTCCTAAAGCTTGCCAAAATCCCCTCTTTGGTGTGTTTTTTTAAATCTGTCATCTCTTTTAGAGGTTCCCCCTAACTTTACATTTAACAAGAGCAGACCCCCCCCCCCCCCCCGCCAAGGCGATATCACAGGGAGGAGAAATAGTTGTTGGCCAGCCCCCTGCCTACCCTGTTCTCTCTCCGATCTCAGTGTCACGTCCAGTGCACTGCAACGCTTTCAACCTGTAGACCCCCATGCAAATCTTTTGCCTATTTACTTTAGCCTGTAAATGTTTTTCTCTCCCCCCCCCCTTTTTTTATTTTATTTTTTTAAATTTGCCTATTTGAATGTTCTCTCATGCTGCGTATCTTCCGTTTGTCCTCTGATGTGTGTGACATTGGTCAATAAACTGTGTGAACTAAATTTTTCTTTCTGGCCTGAGTTTAATGCAACACAAACAGCGCCAAACATGGAGACGATTTCATTTCTCAGACCGGACGGACGACCTGCCGCTGCGCTAACAGCCCCGCTGGTGTGACTTAAGTTGACGTCACGTGCCACCTGACGCGCCTTATCAGGGCGTCCAGCTAGAGACACGGGTAACAAACAGGAAATGAGGTTTTGGCTTTCATAATAAAAAACAAGAAAGATGTTAGACTTTTGAAGCATTTTATTCCGCTGTTTTTGATTTATTAGTGTTTGTTAATCTAAAAAAACAATTGAACAAAACCTAGAAAATTATAAATGAATTAATAATTATTTACCGCTAACTTCATCTTGACCAGCTACAACACCAAAACAGCAGTAGGCTTACCTGAGAATCAAAAACACTTGCAGAAATGTGCAAAAGTGTGGAGCCCCCCATTATTTTCTCAATATGTAACCTTTAAAGAGGAAATAGGTAAATTTTAGTGAAACAATAAATTTGCAAACATAAATGCAAAAATAAAAGACAAAAATATCCTGTGTCAGGTCTTTGCTGGATTTTGTTCTATTTCTTTAGGAGGTCTATTTTAGACACTATTCATCTGCTTTCCATTTATTTTCAAGGCCTGGCACTTCTTCTTTTGCCCTCCATTTGTCCAGTTTCCTCAAATTTTAGCAGACACTGCACATCATATGCTAAGTTAATAGTTCTTCGGGAATCACATTGTTTGTTTGTTTTTTGTCGTTGTTTATTTGTTTGTTTTCCCAACACTGTGCATGCCAAACTGTTTTAACTTTTGGGGGGATTTTGTACATAAAGAAATGAGAGCAAACTGTGTCCGAGCTGAGCTGCTAGGCCGTTTTAGACAACACTGGTTCATCTTTTGATAAAAAAAAGTTTAGGTCACCGAAAGCAACACAAAGAAATGAGGGGTGGCTCAAGACTTTTGCACAGTACTGTAATACAGAGTAATTATAAACTTTATTTGTATTATTATTGTTATTTCTTTAGTAATAGTAAATTACTTGCAGTGGTATAAATGTACATTGGACTGTTGCTACTTCTGCTCACGTTGAGGCTCTGAATATTTCTTCCACTACTCCTTAAGGTCACCTGCCTAAGTATTTCTATCTGTTTGTTTGTGTGCAGGGGCTAATGACTCATCTGAGAACACCACAAGTTTTTACACAGTTTATTTAGTTCCTGTTTTGGGGGAGGTCAACCATTTTTATACATTTAACCACTTTTTTTAAATGAAAAAAAACAAAACAAGAAAAACAATCTTAGATATGATCATATATTTGACCAATGAATAAATAGCTGAGGAAAGCCCTTGTGATCAATGTAGCCATCCTGAAGATGAAGGCAACAGCACACTAGAGATGTGGCTCCAACAGATACCTGGAGAAACATCAGACATCTCAGAAGAGCGCAATCCACAAGATACTGTGCTGGACCATCAAGTTCCCGGGCCTCTGGTAAAGGACCCAAGCCTGACATTGTTTCAGAAACGCTCAATTTTATGCTACAAAACAATAACTCATCAGTACATTTTTCCCCCTCACAAAAAGAAAAGGACCTTCTATTACTTTGAAAAGGCGTGCCTCTCAGCATCCGGTGTAGTTTTGGGTACTTTGACGGAGCTGCCCCGCCAAAGGAGGAGGGCAATCCCTGCTTTTTATTTTTCTTTCCAGACGCAGTTAAGCACAAAAACAAACTTGGATCAGACGAGCTTTGGGACAACTCTCATGCTTTCTGTTTTCGTCTGAGGTGGAACAACTGAAAGCGTGTGATTGAACATATTTTTTTTCACTTTATTTTGTTTCATTGTTGACACAAAAGGGAAGGGCTGTGCTGGAAAAAAGAACAATTGAAAATCAAGTTTAGCGTCAGTGTGTTTGCACTTTACGCACCAGGCGCACCGTGAAACTGAGATGCAGGATCATCTCGACGGTACTGCCGTACACAAGTTGGGCTTCATTTCCTTTTATGCTGTCATCTCCTCTGGACTGGCTGTAATCATGTGTCGAGGCTAAAACAACAACAACAAAAACAACAGAAAAAAAACTTTAAAGCGCAAAAAAGCCTTGAGGTCGTAAACCTGACGCAGCATGGGAGCCAAGCAAAGCAGCACAGCGATTGATGGCAGAACTCGGGCTTATTCCAGTTCCGACCTCCCATCTGGAAACTCCAGCGGAGGGGAAAGGATCGCGGGGTTCAGGTACACCAATGGCCCCGACGGCCCCCGGATCCGAATCACGAGTGGAGCGCCAACAAACTCCGGACTGAGTATCCCGGCCGGCGGCAGGTCAGGGTCACACAATCAGAGCCTCGATGGCACAGATGGCGATGAGGACCAGCTGCCCCCCGAGGGCCACAGACTACTTATAGGGTCCTTACCGGCTCACCTGTCCCCTCGCCTGCTGGGAGGTAAGATTGTAACGCATAAGTTACAAAATCATAATCCATGCAGTCTTTTCGAAGGTCAGTTACATGTTATTGCGCATCACATGTATATTTTATCTCCTGATTTGCTTATCGTTCCTCTGTCAGCGTTACTCAGCATTTTAATCACATTGTATTTTGTAATATTTACAGTAGCTTATGTTCATTGTTCTCAGCACAAAGTGTATCATCCTTATCTCTTTACTGTCTTTTAGTCTCACAGGGCATAGTGGTAATGTTTTTATTGGCTCTTTATGACCTCAGCGAAAACACATAACCCTTTATGCTTTTGTCAGACTTTTTAATAAAACATAACTGTTGTATTGGAAGTCAGAGCTGATAAGTATTTTTCCATCTGACATGTGATACCTGGCATATGTTAATAGATGCCTGATGACTAAGGCCTTTGTTTAGCACTTCTGCACATTTATTGTAGCCACAGGTGGCTCTGCCTTGCTGCTGCCCTTTGTCTTTCTTCTTCTGCTTCCCCTCTGTTTTGCAAAACGGGCCTGTTTTTCACTCTGGCTGAGAGGGAAGAGAGCACTATGTAGGTCAACAGATAAGAGCTTCCTGCTGGTTACACATTGCCTGACAGATGCACATGCAACCGAATACACACACACACACACACACACACACACACACACACACACACACACACACACACACACACACACACACACACACAAACTTCCTGAATCTGCAAGTCTTGCTGTTTCTTAAACTGGTATACTCGTCTCCAGATCCAGACCACAACAAAACCAGAGTCAAACCAACACAACAGGAGCGTTAAAACGGTTGAAACATTTCTTTTTCCTGCGAAACTAACGTAGGAGTCCAGCTGTCCCGTCACAGCCCATTACACAAAGTGATCTATTAAAAAAAAAAAAAAAATCCCGACTGAATTTCTTTTTCCGCCTTCTTTCTGATTACTGGCATAGGACGTCTAATCACTGATAACCTCATCAATAACCTTTGCTCATGGGAGCCTTGTGACTGTGGCTGCAGGCCTTGCATTGTGTCTACAGACTTCCTCAACCTCCTTAACAAACATATGACACAAGCATGGGGTAGACAGCAAGCAGTGATAACTGCCAGCTACATATATGATGTTTTCTTTTCTTGTCCTTTGCTGAGGTGTTACAACATTTAACAAGTAGTCTGTTTATCTCAGGTCATGTAGCTCTTGACCTAATAATATTTGTGGGTATGGAAGAAGCTCGGGTAGGCTTTGAGTGGGGGAATGTGTGGGTCAATCATGAATGACTAACTTGATTTAAATAGATGAAATGGAATATACTATCTCTGCTTAACTTGCGGTTTTCAGTTAGTTTGCATTAAACAAGGGTATCTGCAATTTGTATGAGGTAAGCAGATGGTTACAGATTATAAGATACTGAGAGCTGGAAAGCGCATGCAGGTGTAAGGTCACATAGCGCTGCGTTAGATCAAGCACAAGCTAACAAGCACAAGACTGTGACAGAGCCTCATCAGGGTTCTCATGTTTTTGTTTTGTATTTTGTGTTTTTTTCCCAGGGTTCCACTGTCCCGTTTGCTCCAAGTTTATGGCAGCCGATGAAATAGAGAAGCACCTGCTCATGTGTTTCAGCAAAACACGCCTCACCTACAACAGTAAGATTGGGGGGGGGGGAATACAAGAGGGGAATTGGATTATAATTTTAAAGTTGGATTGTTGCTGTAAAAATACAAAGACAAGAAATGCCTCATGTACTGGTCCTTATTACAATGAGCTGAAAAAGCCTCTGACTGAAGACACATGGTTCTTTAATCAGTATAGGTGTGCTGCATTGTCCAGTATTTTGATATACCTCTTTCCACAGTCTGTTGTAGGGGCTCGAGAGCTGTCCTTAGCACAGTTCTGGTGTTATTAAGACTTTCTGTTTTTAAAAGCAGCTAATCATTTCATTATGAAGTTCTGGCTTTTGCTTAATTTTGTCAGCAACAACAAAAAAGGTAAGTTAAGTAGCTTTAAAAGGTCTAAGGCCATGCACACCTACGACTGCAGATACAATGTTGACAAGCAGGTTATTTCACTCATGCTAAATCTGGAGTAATCCTAGAATCTCATAAAATAAAAAATATCCATAACTATATTTAATGAAAATGTGAAATGATCGATAACTCTGACATTGCATCCAGCTGGCACTGTTTTTGTTTTCCTGGCTCAGAGTGACAAAGTTTGAGTAGCTCATGATCCACTGGGACCTTTACAGACTTTGGCAGATGGGGAAATAGTGATATTTGCATCATGTCGACCTACAGGGACCTTTAAGGACATAGAAACTTTAAATTAGCCCTTTAATGTCAATGATATTCAGTTGCAGATGTGCCCGCAACAACTTTGGCCACCTGCTGAAATGTATGTTCTTGTTGTAGTTTCTGCACGAGGCCGTCATCTACAGACTAAGGTGTGCTGTGCATGCACCCACCAAAGAAAGCCAGCATGGTCACAAGACATTTATGTGCATGTAGTTGTTTACAGAGAGCACCATGTTTATCTTCTACAAAAAAAATTTCTGTCATGTATTCTGCATTTGACCTACAGTCACACATGAATTGAGTTTAACATTTCTTCTAAAGTACTTACATGTGCACACGATGACACCAGTCATATAATGTACAGTAATGTACAAAACTGCCTATTAAAACACCTTATGAAAAAAGACATTGACTTTGGACTTCTGAAATTGCTCCAGATTGGGATCTAGCTACTTTATTTACTTTTGGGGAACCTGTAAGAATGTATTACATAATCTTACATAATCATCATTGTTTTTTTTTTTAAGTCAAATATTTACCTGTAAATTACCTGAAAAGTATCAGAAGAAAATGCACTCAAATGTATATTTAGGATTTTACAAATCAACAAAAATGCAGTTGCACTAGAATGTGATGCACTGCAGCAGGAAATATCAAAAGAAAGTATGTGATGCAGCTGCACATCTGTGTAGTCACCCATAGGCACGCGTGTTGTGTATAAGCACCTGTGAAGAACACGCACACGCCTATGTGTGCATGTACAGGAAATACAAACGGATCTTGTCTTTGGAAACCATCACAAACATACACTCACTGCACACCGTTTGTGGTTAAGACTTTCCAGGGTTGAAATAGTTGCATGTATACAAATAAAGGTAAATTCCGCTTTCTTTGTCAGTTTTGCTGTATTTGCATGTTAATGCACATATGCACACATGCATAGCTCCTAGATGGCGCACACACACCCACACCCACAGCAGCGTGCATGTTGCTGATAAATGCTCAAATGTAGCTCATATGCTAGACAGTCCCACTTGGCTTATCACAGACATGCAGATGTGTAAAAACGGACATCATGCAAATTTTTTGTATGTATAACAGATTGGGTTTATCTTTTGAGGTGTTCTCATAAAAAAAGTTACTAAGTTCTAAGTACTATGCAATAGTTACTCATTCGCCTCTAGTGCAGGCAAGCAAGTTTTGTCCTAACTTGTCTTGCTGGTAAATGTAATGTCTCACACTTAAAATTATCACACGATAACAGGTCGGCGGAATCTAAGACTCTTTTGTTCTGCTGTTAAACCACACCATCCCTTTGAAGAGAATAATTAAAAGTGAAACTACTTTCCATAGCGACCACAGTCTAGTCTATTCATCTTGGAGACTGATTTCCCCATTCTTATCAGGACTTAGATGACAACAGGTATTCTGATATCAAAGGTTAAACAGATGGTTGTGCAGGATTCAGTTGACTGAACATTTGGTGTGCAAGGCAGCTCTTTGCTCATTTTGTCTCTGTCCGTTTTGTCTTTCTCAGAGGACATCCTGTCCAAAGACTCTGGGGAATGTGCCATCTGTTTAGAAGAGCTGGAGCAGGGAGACACCATTGCCAGGCTGCCTTGCCTCTGTATCTACCACAAAGGGTAAATAACCCAAAAAAATGCGAAAAAGCTAAATTTACCAGTAGGGAGTTTGACAATTATATCAAATGAACCAGTTGTAAACAGTTTAACTTCCTGGAGATTTAATCATTATACAGTACATGCAGTACACAAATATCGCCTACAAGTTATTATGGCTGTTGTAAAAGAACTGGTTGATAACTGTCTTATGTGCAGGGCTGTAGACTATGCTTTCACCATGGCTTAAGTGGACAGTTTCTTTAATTAACCCAAAAACAATCGGGTCATATTTCATGAAACTTTGTGGCGAGGTGGTGCATTGGCAAAAGTACCCAATAAATGTTGGTGCCTATCACTCTCTCAGCTGAAGATGCAGAACACTAAATATAGGATTCTTAGTTTCCCAGTTTACTTTATTTAAAATAACTTTGACCAACTTTTTTTTTTTTAAACTATGTTCCTAATATTAACACAAAGTTAGCTTCATATTAATAGCAATAGTGTTATGCATCAGCCTTGTGGCCTGCAAGCAAATAAGCATATTATTCTGTCTGTCAAAATTGTTTTCACTACTAAAGTCATACCACATTGCTGTTTATGCCCATCTGTTTGAGTCCTGGCATAAATAGACTCTCGTGAATCTATTTAGACTGAGGAGTCTATCTGTGCCAGGCTTTGAGCTGTTCCTGCACTCTCTGCACAAGCAAAAGAATGAGGAAAACCAAATTTTGTCCCTTGTATAAGTCCCAAAAATGTAAATAACTCAAATAAAAGACTGTAGACAACAGTGGTGTAATGAGTTTGTTATATATTATTTCAATATAGCAATATTTTTTTACACTGGATGATTAAAAGTAATAAAACTCCCGCACATTTTGTGTCATCGTCAGAAATATTAGCATAGCCTCATTAGCTTGTTTACAACTAATGAGGGTAGGCTATTCTAGGCTCTTATTAGTAGCTGTTAGCTTAACATAGCAACTGAGACCAAGAGTATGGATGTAATTTATTGAAAGTGTTTCTTTAAGGCACTTTTAGGTTCTTTGTTTTTTTTGCATTTTGGCACTACAAGATTAGTTTTTTTTGTCTTCTTGCTAAACCTAGCTAACATACTTATATAGGTGTAGTGCTGCTGGAACACATCAGAATCACTACACTATTATTTTTGTTCAGGTGACGATATCTTATCATTACTAAAAAGTGTGTCACAGAAAGTTTACATAGAATATGGGAGTGCCTTTTGAGATGCGATTAAGCCATTAGCCCTCAAGAGGATTTTCTTTTTCGGCTGCATTGCTGTATCTTTCTTTTTTATCCACCAAAACACTGGTTCCGGCAGCAAAAACATAGTAATCTGTTATTGTTATTGTGGAGATAAACTGTCTCCCTGCACTGCAGTCCCGTACAAAAATTCAAGACTGGAGGGAAGACCTAACATGTATTGGAAAAAGCTTTTTAAAATAATGTATCAATGTTGTTCCGTGACACTATCTGTAGAAAACCAGTTCTTAGCTCTGACCTACTTAGGTGTGGCTCTAGTGCCAGCCCTGAACCAGCATAGGAACTACTTCAGTCAAAAAGGTATAATTGATTTGCATCCTTAGATGCTCTGCAGTATTACCATCACCATTATATACACTTGCCTCTAGACAGTGCGTTCCAGTAGGAGCATTACCAAATAGCACTACAGCTCATTACTTAGCCTACTGCACTAACTCATCAAGTAAATCCAGCATTTTTTTCACAGTGTAGAACTTTTTATTTAAGATATTTAAATTGTAACCAGCTTTTATATGTTTTTTTTTAAAAAAAGGTAACCACATTTTGATGCATAAATAATATGCATAATGAGAAATTAGGCAAATGAATCTACTTCTTGAATAACTGAATGTTTCTGTAAAATTTAATGTTGTGATGCTTATTAAATAATTTATTCATTGTCCGTACCATTTAATCTAATTCAGGGTGGCTTGAGCTGGAGACTATCCCAGCAATTAGCAGGCGACAGGCAGCATACACCCTGGATAGGTCGCCAGTCTATCACAGGGCCAACACAGAGAGACAAACAATCACTTACACTCACTAATAAGTAATTTATAAACTCAATTGTAGAGTATACTTAAATAGTTTTAGAAACTTTAATCTACAAACAAAGGGCATGCACCTTGTTTGCCTCTGTCTAAATCACTGATTGATTTCCTGTCTCTTAAAGGCTCCCTGTCAAAAGGCCCAGATTACCGTCTGGTCAGCTAATTGCTCAGAAACAGCTGTATCTGTATCAGCTGCGTATGTTTTATTTCAAGCTTGACAAATCTATGATACAGTAAAAGGGACTAAATGAAGATAACTGAACCACATGTAGTCAGCAGGAGTGATGGGTTGTGATAGAGAAATACAAAGAAAGTTGCACATTGTACAAAGTTGCTCATGTGTTTACACCGCATCAGCTCCGGCCTCTAGGCATTAGCATGCTAATGCTGAAGCTAGCAACCTCCTGACTAGCTGGCATTTCAGGCAGTATAGAAGCAATAGCATCTGTCGGGGAAAATAATCCCTTCGGTGTGGACTTCAGGCTGTGTAACTTCAAGAAAAATTTCTTTACCTAAAAGTTAAAGCGTATTACAGAAATAAATATAATTTCAGCTCAGTTTTTAGCCTCCTTTGACCACAAGATACTAAACGTTTCCTATCACTCCTTTTTCAGGTGCATAGACGAATGGTTCGAGGTGAATCGCTCGTGTCCGGAGCATCCGTCCGACTAGGAGCTGCGAATGTGTTTTTTCAGTCTGAAACTAAGGCAAATGTTTCAGTCTGTTGTACATCACTGAGGCTGACTGTGTGCCCTGGCCTTATTCCAACACTGCCTGTTCCGGCTGAGCATCAGCGTTCCTCAGGGATTATAAGACATTGTGATGGACAAATATTTTTCATATTGTCTCATGAACAGTGTTGGACTTTGGATATATTTTTCCATGTGATGTGATGTTCATATAACCACTGGTGGAGTCATTTTGACTTCAGAATATAAATGTGAATGTTTCCACACGTTGGTCTAAAATAGGTGGCTGCAACCTGGAGTCTGACCCGAACAGTTATGGTGAACTGGGAGTGGTTATACAACAGAAGACTTTCCCAACATGGTGGAAAGAGAATTAGGCCAATTTACCACTGAGAGACTTCATTAGAAGGCTGATGTTGTGCAATATGAAAAACAGCCAAACAGAATTTAAAAAAAAAAAACGATATCAGCTTTAAAGGATGATTGCAGTGTTGACGGTAGTCAGGGAGAAGATCTTAATTTCATTCCAAACTGACTATCAATATTGTTTGTGAAACAATCATGTTGTCCTAAACTAAATTGTCTAACATTAGAAAGTCTGACTTTGTTGATCATTTGGCCATTTAGTACCACAGTAATGTGATTGTGTACTTTAGTGGTGAAATTAAAGAAAGGTTAAGACATGTCTATCTAAAGATGATTCATACTCTTTCTAAGGAGTGCCATAATGTGCTGCTACGTCATCGACTGGAAAGTTTTCCTGTAACCTTTGAACCTTAATGTTCATCATTCTTTATTTGTACTGTAATGAATTGCACAATAATAAATGTTTTATTTCTGTCTTTTTTCCTGTATAAGACCTGGGTTTTTTTACTTCTTTGTAACTCCACGCTAATTAAAATCACCTTCTACCAGTTTAGAAGGTAGTAAGCGTGTATGACATACGTCTTCAGTCTGATATGCAAAAATGAGAGGAGTGTGAAACAATTTCAAGGATGTAACTGCAAAAATGTTCATTAAGTATCAAGTGTAATTCTTCTGACTGATACAAACTGAGCAGTCAGAGGACATATAACCTTTCTTTTTGCTGCTTGTGGCGATTTAAATACATGCAAATCATAGAAGATACCAACCACATAACAAACAGGAAAACCTGTGTGCAGGATAATATTTGAATGGCAACCATTTCTAATCCAGTGTTCTAAGTTTCATATTAGAATAAAGATTATTCTTATTTGCTTTAAGAATTTATAAGGACGAAAGCATAAAAAAGACTGATATAATATTTTACTTATGTACTCATCAGTTTACTTACATATCTGAGGGACTTTTAACACATTAATGCGTATAGTAATCGTTTAATCGTCTGCGTAGTGCTTATTCTAAAACCACGCATCATAGTTAAAACGTCAATTTATTCATTTTACAACAAGTGAATAAATGGACATTAAAATCATATATAAACGTGACGTAATCACGTTGTGTCCACTCTGTCGCTGGTTTGATGACGTTGTTCTCACTGAAACGTTTGTTTTGCGTGCGGGCACACACAAGATAAACAACATTATACAAAGTTTACTTATTAAAGGAAGAAAAAGGAGCATTCACACCACGCTGAACGTTTATTTTGCTTCATTTAGGTACGTGTTCATGAATATTTTGCACAGTTCCCATGTGCTAAAGTTTAATTTATTTGCCTTCCAGAATCTTCCTTGGCTAACGCTAGCTAAGATCAACTCAAGCTACATTGCTAAATAGCTAGCGCCTTCTGGCTAACCATGTTCTCGTAAATACTTTGTGTTATCTAGGTTGTAATTTATGATGATCTACCGTCGTTCGTGTCATCCTAACATGTCCATTTTCAGGTTAGGATAACTAACTTTGGGTCAGGATGTCGTACATGCTACCACATCTCCACAATGGTTGGCAGGTAGATCAAGCCATTCTATCTGAGGAGGACCGAGTCCTTGTTATCCGCTTCGGACACGACTGGGATCCGACTTGTATGAAAATGGACGAAGTACTTTACAGCATTGCTGAAAAGGTTTGATTGTTTTTTTTTCTTTCTGAATCTTGAACCATTTTGGAGGGTAGTATTTGTTTGTTGCTAACATCCCGTTTATTCTGCAACATTACCTGCAGATCTGCTGCTGTGCCAGTATCTTGAAATGAGCATGAATCCGTGTTGTTTTGATCAAAATCAAGTAAACCATTACTACTAAAGTTACAGTCTTAATTTGGCTCTTCTGTGTTGTATGACAGTTACCCTAAACACCTGCAGAGGCCACTGTTTAACTAAAACCAGCCAAAAATGGATAACATTCTGTATGGTGATGTCCTCTATTTATACAGCTCAATATGTATTCTTACTTTCAGAAATGTCTTAATTTATTAGCTTAGATATTTGCTTGCAAACTTATTTTTTAACTTTATCTATAACCCTGTTTGATTTATTTGACAAATGAATGCAGCGGTGTCGACCATGTGCTGGTCCCAAGCCTGAATGAATGCAGGGGGTTGTGTCAAGAAGAGCTTCCATTGTAAAACCTATGTCAAATCAAACATCTGAATACTTTGTGGGGTTAGATGTTTCACTGTGGCAACCCCAAAAGGGAATAGTCAAAATAAAAAGAAGTTTATTTGCCAGATAAAAAAGTTAATTTACATGGACATTGTCATTCATAAAGAGGTATTGGTTACGGGAAGGAACAATTACATGTGCTGAATCATGCCGAGAACAGCTTGTGAGTCAGCTGTAAGTTAATTTTGAACTTTTGATTGATATAATCGTGTTACAGCAGTAGTTTCAAAGGAAACAAAGTGACTTCTACACTGTGCTGAAACATTTAGAGCTGGATAACGTATTCAAATGAATTATTGTAAGTGAAAAGTGCACAATATTTATTTTCTTAAAAAAATGCTTTGTAAATAAGAAATAACTTTCCTCAATACAAGTTAATGTTTTTAAGTATTTACATAGGCATATCACTCTTGTATAATCAGTGACACAGATATTGATTAATTGCATAATACAGACGTAAACATTGGTAGATATGTTGTCACGCATAATATAAATCAATGTAACACCTAAGGACACAGATAACTGATCAGTTATTTTTCAGTTATCAGAGTTATTTTTTATTCTGTACTAACAAAACAACTGCAATGACAGTATCAACCTAGTGCAACGTTAACAAAGATAAATACTGGTTACTCACTCATTCATTAGGATATCTGGGAACATCACTGTCTTTTAGCTTGACTGGGCAGAAAATCCCATGGATTTTATTTGTTTGGGGAAATTAAATCTGAGTCCTTTTCAGAAGTGTAGATTATTGTTATTTCCTTGTTTTAAATGGGAATTATACAGTATGATGGGAGATTCATCATAGTTTTCATTGCTCTCAGAGGTTCGTCATCTTTTCAGAAATGCCATATTGTTTTGAATTTCCAACATTGAGAGTAAGCAGAAGATTTATTATATGAAGAAAAAATGATGTATGCTTCAGTATACATACATTTACTTTAATAAATTGAGCATTAGATGCTGTAATTATCTGTCTTTTCTGGCAAAGATGGGCTTTGAAATGGTCTGCAATATCCATGGCTTTATCTTGTCCATTGTTATTGTTTATGCTCGCTCTACTACTAACTAACATAATTTCCACAAAGTTTTCCACCTTGCTATCCAATAGGATGAGTGTTCAGAGTTGTCATGTCACTTCTGTACCTGTTCAAAGCTCTGCTAATCCCACTCACATCAGTTTTGACTGCTTGATTCAGAAGAAGCTAACATGTTTTTCAGTGATTAAAAAAACCATGATTGTGCACACTGGTAACATTCAGTGTTCAGGCTGCATGCTCCTACAGATGTTCTCTTCTGTGCTTAGTTATGATAATTTATCTCTGACTTGTCGTAGAAGATCATGTCTAAAGAGAAAGAGGAGTCAAGAAGACAAAACTTTTCTACCATTTTCTTGGCAACAAAAGTTGACAGTTTTTGTTCATATGATTGGTTGTCTCTGCCATCATTGCTAAGAGAGTTCAGGATGTTCTGAAAAAAGCTGCTGGCAGGGTGTTTGCTTAAAAACCATTTTTATTCCTTGGCTTTCAACCTGGCATGAGACTCTGCTTCTGTTTGTTTGTTTGATTATTGGTTTTATTTGTTTTTAAATAGCTTTTTAAAATTCTTTTTATTTTTAATTGTTTTATTGTTTTTAAATTGTTTTAAAAACAATAAAGCAATTATTTTATTATTTATTTTCACTGTTAATTGTTTTATTTCCTTGTGTTACTGTTTTTATTTTGTACAGCATTTTGTTTCAGCTGAGGTTGTTTTAAAGCGCTTTATAAATAAAGTTGAGTTTCTGTAGGCAGCTACGTAGAGCTGCATACATACCGTCCTAAATTTAGCAATTGAACATTATGGAAGCTAATCGCGTCCATTTCTGCAATTATTTATTCTTGACACTTCAGATAATGAAAATAGGGTTCCCATGATAAGTCATGTTTTCTCATTATTATAATAAAATTATAATAAATCAGCCTTTTCTTGAGATATACAGATACCGTAACTGGTTATATGAGCTTTGTTTTCTTGAGATCATGATATGATCAAGATAAGCTGGAGACTGAGCGGTTAGCAGCTAATTTAATTTAATTAGTAATTGTTGCAATTCATCAGGGGCTACAATGTTGAGGCAACCAAGTATTATTTTGTCCACTTTCCGGATTTTTTTTTTTTACAAAAAACAACAACAGTTTTACTGAAAAAAAGGAGAAAAAATACGAAGTGGACACAACCCCTTAGTCTACTGACTTTTAACATTGTAATCATGCTATGGATTGATTTTCAAATTTGTATCTGAATGTGTGAATTGAATCTTTACACCCCATCTCTTAAGGTTAAAATATCTGAATTTGTTTGCTATAACAAGATAAATCAATTTAGTTGTTTATAAACCAGTTGGAAAGAAGAGAAGCAATGTTTGTGACACAAGTGTTGGTGTGAAAGCACTAAAATCTTACATGCAGCTTTTAAAAGGAGGCGATCCAAACACATGTAATGTGATATTTTAACATTTGTTTAAATGACACCTGAGTCTATAAAATAATTTTTGTTCACTCCCTTGTTTTTTTGTTGTTGTTGTGCAGTTTTTGCTTTTGTCATAGTAAGACTCTGTGCACCTGTATCTTTACAGGTAAAGAATTTTGCTGTCATTTACCTTGTGGACATCACAGAAGTGCCTGATTTCAACAAGATGTACGAGTTATACGACCCCTGCACAGTCATGTTTTTCTTCAGGTAAGACTGTCAGTGCTGCACGTTATCAGGCTTTATTCAATAAAAATTAAGTCACCTTTATTTATACAGCACATTTAAGTGACACGGGAGTTGTATCCATTTAAAGAGGCTGAAAGAAATAAAGTTAGAATTAAAAAGGCCTCTCATTGGGCATCATCGTGTTGTTTGTGTTTTCCAGGAACAAACACATCATGATTGATTTGGGAACTGGTAACAACAATAAGATCAACTGGCCAATGGAGGACAAGCAGGAGATGATAGACATTGTTGAAACGGTTTATCGAGGAGCTAGAAAAGGAAGAGGTCTGGTAGTGTCTCCCAAGGATTATTCTACAAAATACAGATATTGATTTTTCTGGTTTTTCTCTTTTTTTATTCCTTCGTTTTTTTCTCCTGATATCTTGAGACAACACAGAGACTACAAATAGCGAACAGAAATAACGAACATCTTTCATTATTTCTCCTTTGCCAGCGAAGGACAGTATTCTCATTAATAGTCTTGGTTGTGTTACTTTGTGCCATTTGTGTTTTATGAGCAGAACAGTTTTATTCACTTTCTTCAACATTATGTTCTTTCTCTAGTCACAAATACATATTTCTTTCAAACGAGTATAAAACATGTAAAAAATGTTGAACAAAGATTCATATTTAAGTGTTGAAATAAACATGATTTTCTACGTAACAAGTCGTCTGTTTATATTACAAAGTAGTTATTCAAATAGTTATTTATATGGATGTTAAAATGTTGGGGTTGGGTTTTATAAGTACAGGGAAGGACTCTGTTGTGGTTGTTAGGGCTTTGTTTTCACAAATGTTTTTGCAAATGCAACTTTCCCCAGAACACAAAAGATAGTTGAATGTTATTTAACCTCCTGCTGATAAACCAGTTGGACGTTCAACAATTTCGGTGTTGGATCAAGTATTGATGTCTAAAACCGAAAGAGAAATTCAGAAAGTTCCTAAATATAACAAATAATTTGGTAGAAATGGCATTTATATATTTTCGAGTCTTGCGAATGAAAAGAAAACAAACATTGCCAGGGTGAATTGCTTAAAAATGTCCAGTAGATGGAGCCAGAGTACTTGGCAGTGTGCAACTCTTGCAACAGTTGCATAATTGAAAGGTGTTAGATATACATTTTTTCATATAATCCTGAGAAATTAAAATCAAATGTATCAGCTAAGTGTCCTTGGACAATGTGTGAGCCAAAAGTTTGTTGTAAAATGAACGATGAATGAATGAGAAATGGAAGGAACGCTGCATGTGATATATTTGGAAAGTAATTATTATACATAACACAGATGCATGATATTTTTAAGAGCTCTCTCTGTGCCCAGCGGCAACTTAAGTAATTGCTGAATGTTGTGTTCACACTACTGAAAGACATTCACAAAGCTAAGCTAAATGTTCATGAGTGTTATGTCCTCTGGGACAAAATGGTACTCATGTTTGCTTGCTTTGGCACCCAGAGCTCTTTAGCAACTGCCAAATGGGTGAATAATATATATATATATAGATCTATAGAGAGATCTATGTGAGTATGTGTACGTTTCAAACAGAGTGTGAAGTGTTAGATGAACAGGAGACCTCACCTGTGGGAATGCTTTTACTAACATATCTGCTGTCATCACAGTAATGTTACATCTTGAGCAGCGTCTTCAGCATATAGGAAGTAGGGCTATTATTTTTTTCCCCACTCATAAGTTCAAGATGAAACTTCAAATTCATCCGTATGAAGCACTTCATTTTAATCTTTCCTTACAAGTTGATAAATCTTTGATGTACACTCAGTTACCACTGAGATACACAAATACAATTCCTTGTTAAACACATAGCTAATCAGCCAATCACATGACAGCAACTCTAGGTATTTAGGCATAAATACATGGTCAAGATGACTTGCTGACGTTCAAACCGAGCATCAGAATGGGGATAAAAGGGGATTGAAGGAAATTTTAATGCAGCATGGTTGTTGGTGTAGCCACGATTATAACCAAGGTATGAGAATACCATCTCTGAACACAGTGCTGGAAACCTTGAAGCAGAAGACCACACCGGAACCCACTCCTGTTAGCTGAGAGCAGGGAAGTGAGACTACAGATTACACAGACTCACAAAAATTGAACAGAAGTTTTGAAAAACATTGCCTGGTCTGTTGGGTCTCCATCTCAGCTGCAACATTCTGATGGTCACAATTTGGTATAAACAACATAAAAAGCATGGATCCTTCCTGTCTTGTGTCAGCAGTACAGGCTGTTGGTGATGGAGTAATGGTGTGGGGGATGCTTTCTAGCAAACACACCTTCATACCGCATCACAGCATCATTTAAACACCACAGCCTACCTGAGTATTACCGCTGACCATGTCCATGCCTTCATGACCACAGTGTACCATCTTCTGATGGCTACTTCCAGCAGGATAATGCTCCATGTCACAAAGCTCAGATCAAAGCAGTTTGAAGGCAAAAGGGGGTCCAACCCAGTACTGGCAAGGTTTGAGAGCCATCTCCATGGTATTTACACAATATGAAAACTTTCAATCTACTATGTATAACAGTTCTTAAGATTGTTAAGTAGGCCAATCAACAAAAGCATTGAATATTACACTGAGAATAGTTTTCAGGAATGAAAGTGACTAAACCGTGGGATAAAACGGTATTCTGTAAGAAGTTAATGAAGATAGTAAATTGGAGTAATGTCTTCAGATAAGTGCTGCTAATATTAATTGTAAGCTTCATCTTTCATACTTCCTCAACCAGACACCACACATGGACAGACCAATTAGTTCCCGCCCGGCGCCTTAATCTCACCTGAAATGAGACAAATCAGCAAGAACACATCGGCAATAACCCGTATATGTGGTGAATGTGTGTCTTCTTCAAGACATATTTCTCTGAGTTTCCCAGCTCTCTGCTGCCTAGCGTTTGACTTTGCCAGCTGTCTGTTATAAGGTGCAAAAAGGGAAGAGAAAAGGCACATGACTGCTGTGGCTGCTGCAAAAACCAAATACTCTGACCACAGTTGGCTGCTCATGTACAAACCTCACAGTCTAAAGAAATAACTTTTCACTAACTAGAAAAATGTTACCGTTTTAGGTTAGGTTTTTTAAGCTTAACATTTCAAATCTGCAGCTTAATCATGACCTGATTGTTCTAATCTGTGTTCGGTGGCAGTCACGGACATATTTGCAGTTGAAAATAATTTCATCATATGCATCTGAGTGTACACAATGTTGAAAGCCGACACAACCCCCCTCCAAGCGGCCCATGTCCTTTTCACTTACATTAACCTAGAGTCTGGCGTGGCTTTGTCTTTGTCTGGCCTGTCCCTGCAGGGCTCATGTACACCATTACTGTGTCACTGTCCTCATATGGAGCAAAGGGCCAAAAGGTCGTTGCCATTCGTCCATTATAATGCACATTATCATGCATTGTTGTTCCCTATTACTGTTAATCATCTCAGCCTGTGGGGAGAAGAGGGGGTCTGGACAACTGAGGGGTAGTAGGAAACCCCAGTCTAGACGTAATTGGAGATATGGGAAGATGTACAGTACACCACTGAAGACAGACAGAAGGAGGAGGAGTGGTTGTTTTTTCTATAGACTGTTTAAGGAAAATGTATCCTCACTTCTAAAGCTTCATTAATCCAGGATCTGTTTTCAGCTGATAGCGTTTGAATGGAGGGTGCAGCAGACAGACCACAAGGATGATCTGGATGCCAAGGGGAAGACATGCTGGCATCCTGCCATCCTCTCTGTCTTGCTTTCTTCCCTCCCTCCTTGCTTCTCTGGTCTGTCACAAACCATGTAGGCACCCAGCATGAGGGTAACGTGAGGGGGCAGTTGCCAGTTTCTGGAACACCCCACCCCCACCTCTGCAGTTTCCTGTATTGGCATTGATACAAATGCATGCACAAATAAAACGTTTACCCTTTACCATTACTCAGTAACTAATAGATTTTTATCCGACATGAATATGTATCACATGAGTCACCAGAGTGTCATATTCCTTTAAAATCAGCTCTTATTGAACCATTTGTAAAAGCGTTGCCCATATGCACAGAAAATAATGTTGCAGCAAAGGCTCAAAATTTTTATTTCTATTAGTCAAGCCTTTTTAAGCAAGGATTTAAAGTAGTTTTTAGAATATCCCAAGTTTGAATGATAACTCTTTGTTGGGTGACCTAGTGTCCAAGTACTGCATAAAAGATTTCCTCTTACAACTAAATGTAATGAAAATACTTTATTAATCCCAGAAGGAAATTGCAATGTTACGGTAATTTTTTAAAACAAAAATAGTAATAATAAATAATGGAGGCTGGCAGTAATGACCAGCTTTACCTTTCTTTCTTGTATTGGACTTGAAGAAGCTCCACACTGAACACATCCATTATTTTTAGCAGCTTGTGCAGCATTCTTCTCTGAACAATCAGCTCCAGTAGCTCCAGAGTTATCCCCAGCACAAAATCAGCTTTTTTGATCAGTTTGTTCAGCTTCTTCAGGTCTCTGGCTCTGATGCTGCTGCCCCAACAGATGGCTGCAAATCTGGTTGCAGACATACAGAAGATATGCAACATTTTGGTGCAGACAGTGATTGATCTCAGTTTCCTTAAGAAGTAGAGTCTGCTCTGTCCCTTAATGTGGATGGCTTCTGTGTTGCATTTCCAGTATGTTGTCTACCTCAACTCCAAGGTACTTCCCATATAGCAAAAATCTTTTGGCCCAAATATGGCCCAAATGTGCATTTTTGTTTGGGCCAAATTTGGCTTTGACTGAATGTCAGTGTGGCTTTCAAAACTCAGCCACATGACCACTACATGTGGCCCACAAGGAAATTGCCATAATCCATGAAGGCTTAATCCAACATAAACAGCCACTAACATGCTAATAATTAGCATGTGGCTAACTGCAACAAAATCAGCTTGCAGCCAACCATCCATATCTCATATTTATCCATCAGTATTTCTGGGTGTTGAAGATGTTTTTATTTCCCCTCCATTTTTCTGATTTACTGCAGAAAAATGCTAAATGATGCCTGTAGTCCATAGTATTGCATCTGTTTACATTTTGTTTGTTTATGTAAAAGAAAAGGTGACAGCTGATGACATATCTGCTTTTTAAAAAGGTTCCGTTTCCGTAAGAGAAAGGGATAAAGTAACACTTGCATTTCAGTGTTAGGGGTAACATTGTATTCGGCCTAAAATCGGCTCAACAGTTATCCCCTGTACCCCCCTAAAGACTGAGTATGCTTTGAGAAAGTGTTACTGTTTGGGTAATAATGCTCAGCTTGTTCTCTCCCCCTACAATCTAAATAGACCATTTCTGGAATATAATGAGTTTGATTTTGCCTGCTATTTAAACAGATGTGAACATGGATGTAGTTATGTTACAAACAATATTAATGTCTGGTTTTGAATTAAACTATGTAGTTAGGGTCAAAATGACCACCAAACAGTGATCAGAAGGACTGAATCTTGGTAATGACACAATAAGAGAGTAGTTGAAGCTTTTATTCTACTGCAGCCAGAGATGTTCAGACTTAGTAGCTGGTGACTGTTTGCGTTATTAAACTTCCCATCTTCTTACCTGACAATAACAGTGACTTTGTCCCTCTATATGCAGTCTGTTGTTAAACATTTATGGAAAATATTACATGTATCGGTCTCAGAAACTATAGGCATGAGTCCTGGCTGATGATGGAAAGTAACTGAGTGCATCTACTTAAGTACTGAAACAATTTTGAGATATTTGTAGCTTCATTTAAGTACTCACTTAGATTTTATGCTGCTTTGTGCTTCTATTGTGTGACATTTCAGAAGCAAAGAGGCTATAGTTGGTAAAAAGAAAAAAAAGATAGAAAACAACAGCTGAACAATAAAACTAAAACAGGAGAACCAGGCAACCAGCTTCTACACAGGAAAAGAAACTTAACAGAAAACATCCCATGACCTTTGTAAAAAAAAAAAAAAAAGAAGCAGAGCAGAGAAACATCAGGAGCACCTAAAGGAAGACAAACTGAGAAAAACATGAGCAACACAAGCAACGAGTATATCATTTCAGCTACAAGTAAACCTGCGGGACAACACAGAGAGTGCAAAATATGAGGATTGAGTCGTGTTTGATAATGGATGCAATCATGCAAAGGAAACCATGCCCCCTCCCAGGATCACAAGCAGACATAGGAGGCCCCAAGGCCCTGGCCAAACAGCAGCCACCGTGGAGGATGGAACCCAGGCAGTCCAGTAAAGGGATCAACACGCACCCACCACAAGTTTTCCTTTTTTGATCAAATGGTGGATTCTTCCCTTTAATGCATATGATGTCTAACAAAAAGCAACGTGTAGTCAGGGGTGTTGTTAACAGCTACACCAACAAAAATATATATTTTTTCCTGTTAAACATTCTATAGTTGATTTAGTTCTTATGTTATCAGACACTTCGTTTAACTATGAACTTAACTGGATTTTCATGGGGTCATTTCAATGAATGTTTGAAAGATCAAGGTTATACTTTTTCTTTAAAAAGTAAGATTACATCCATTGAACATCCTGTGAACGATTTCAGCTTCTTTCATCAGGAAAACTACCTTTAACTGAAAAGAAAGAACATATAAAAACTCTTTCATACCATACCCTATGCAAAATCCAAATTGAATAAACCTAAATAGAACATTGATTTCTGTTTAGAGTATTGATCTGTTTTTATCTGATTCTACTGTCCCATGCTGAAGCGGTAACATGCTGTCCACACACTAATGCTTTATATTTAACCATCTAATGATGCTATTTTAGCTGTAATATTATATACATCAAAGGAATCAAATAAATTATTTTAGTTTAATTGCATCTTGCAGCAAATATTTGGGTATTTTTATCAAGTTTTTTTTTTTTTTAATGCAGAATTTTTACTTGTGTTTGAGTAGTTTTTCATTATTATCCAGTTTTCTACTTGAGAGTTACAATCGGGTTGGACACACTTTACTACTTTCTATCTTTTTATTCCAGTGAAGGATAAAACACCATCGCTGGCTGCAGCATTGTGCTCTACCATGTGACAAGATGCTATCGTCAAATAGAGCAAAATACTGCTAATAAACCATTTCATTCTATTGCCAGTTTACATGCTTTGTATCTGGAAAAGTGCATCTTGCTATGCAAAGATGAAGATGCGCCACAAACACATTGGAGCTGCAGTATTAGATGTGCTGACAAGCAGATCTGAGATGCCACATATCGTACTTTAGATGCTGATTCTTTCATCGTAGAAAGTATTGTGTTATTTCTTTCACTTCCCACTAGGGAAACACTTTATGTTGTATAAAGAAATTAATGTGAATTCTTCATGAGGTCTCACTCAGCCCACAAGAAAGTGCCGTACTTGCACACAAGCAAAGAAAAGAATCTACTGCCAGATTTTTTGTGTTAATTAGCAATGAGTGGGTCTGAAGTTTTTTTTTCTTTTTTTTTATATTTACACCTTATGTTGCACTACAACCCAGCTTGCCATATCCCCAGAGTATTCATTCATCAACAATCCTGTTTCAGCTTGCATAAATCATAACTGTAAAACCTATCATTTCATTTAAGTAATCTTCCTTACATTGAGGCATAAAGGCGGGAGAGCAATCACAGCTGACTGAATACACAGTTTCAGTTAGTTATTAATAACTTTGTTGGAGTGCTGTCGTACCCCTCAGGTTATGGGTCATCTGGAGCATCTTGTTCCATTTGAGTGCAGTGAAATGCCTCTCATGTTTAAAACAAAACAAAACAAGAAAAAAGAAAGTCTGAGATAGCATGAGATGTTTGACATGGCATGTTTGCCGCTGAATGTCTCATTATTGTGGTCATAAAGGCAGGGGGAGGCTTGAAAGGTCCCAACAAACCTTTCCACACCAGTACACAACCATCACAACCAGCGTGCTTCCTGACAGAGCCATAAACAGTCCTGGCCAAAGGTTTGGGGAATGAATAAATAACTTTTCATTTTGGTAATTCATGTTGCTTCTATATTCTTGTAATGAACATTCAGAGGAGTATTTCTAAATTCAATTTCTTGGCTTTATCATGAAATTCCAATTTCTAATCGTTCTTTGGTCCTAACATTGAATCATCAGAAACATTAAATGTCATCATCACGAGGAAAAATGTTAGTAAATACATGTCAGCTGAAGTCACATGTTTGAGAGATATTCCACGGCAAACTAAGCGTTGAAATGATGGTCCTCCTCTGTCCCTGATTTGGATTACTTCCAAAGAAACCTGTACAGAGATAATTACTTTGTGTAAAAATGGCCTCACATGCAAGGAAACTGTTGCTAAGGGTATTGCACCTGAAAGAAGTGTGCACCAAATCATGAAAAGAAGGCTCCCGGACGTACCAAGAGTGTCCCCCAAGCATCAGGAAGTTTCTCATTCGGAGAAGTCAGCTATAAAATTGGATCGCCAGCAGTGCGGTGCTTGTACATGAGTGGCAGCAGGCCGGAGTGATTGCTTCTGAACACACTGTTACATCAAGACTTTTGTACAATGGCTTGGTGTAAAAAATGGCAGCAAAGATGCCACTTCCTTCCAAGAAGATCATCAGGGACAGACTGAATATCTGCAGAAAGTACAAGGCCTGGACAGCAGGAGACTGGCATGAAGCTATATTCTCAGATGAGTATTCTATCTTTTTGAACCATTATCTGGCATCAACAATAAAACTACATTCAAAGTCAACTTAAATCCCCTTTCTTCCTCATTCTGATGCTCAGTTTGAACTTCAGCAAGTTTTCTTGACCATGTCCACGTGCCTAAATGTATTGAGTTGCTGCCATGTGATTAACTGATAAGCTATTTGCGTAAAAAAAAGAGAAAAGAGAACAGTTGTACCTAATAAAAGGGCCGGTGAGTTTAGCTCTGCAAAAGCTCCATTAGTTTAAAGCCGCCATGGCCTCATTCTTGCATGTCCTTCAACTTACTCATCCAATAAACTTCATCTCATCTCTAAGGTTATATCACAGCCTCTTTACATAACTGACACACCAGGGAGAGTTATCAAGACTCATCTTCCTCGCAACTGTTTTAGTTCCACAGCTCCTTCGAGGGGAAAGTCGATTCAGAGACTTCGATGGAAATAATTCACTGTTAAGAAGAAATGGTGAGCTCTGGCTCATCTCCAAATATCTTCTGAATCAAGATGCTATTTACTCATATGAGCTCTTATCTTCCTTAAAGACCCTGAATAGTGGTTTTAAGTTTAGACCCGGTGGGGGAATTATTCAGACGAAATCAACGATTGCCTACAGGTTGCCAGAGATTAGCAAGCATGGATGCTTCATACTGATAATATGAGTAAACACATACACAAACCCTATGCCTTCAAACCACTTCACAGATGCTGCCACACATAACAGTGTGTGTTCTGTTCCTTTAAACCCACCCTCCTTTTGCGTCTGCCTTTTACTCCACTTATAGACCTGTGACTAAATGGATTTGCATCTCTCTTCCCACATCATTCCCAAAAGGGTGTCATCCAAATGCAAGGGTCCACTGAGACAGATACGACGAGTACACAAAGAGAGGAGGTGTGTCTATGCAGTCTGTGGCAATGCTGACACATTGGTGTGCTGTACACATGGCTCACATGAGGCCCCCCCTTGCTCCTTACATTCATCTCCATTCATGGCTGGAATCTCCATTCAGAAACCTCAGACCCAATTAGCACCTCCTCAGTGCTCACAGGCAGACCAAGAGAAGTGTGACGCTGAGAAATGCTCCAGCTGAACCAACAGAGCATTCGCGCCTACACAAACGTGAAAGGGAAGAACTCCTTTATAGCCTTTCCTCATTTCAAAAGGCGTGTGATTCATCACATATCTTGTTTTGATTTACCTGTGTCATAGCTGATGAATGATCACGCTTCATATTTGTACCTTTCCAGTTCCTTTCCGCTTCCAGCTTCTTTGTTTGCAGGTGAGTTGGACCCCCTTCTGCATTCAGAACTTCCTTAATTCTTTGTGGCATGGATTCATCAAGGTGTTGGAAACATTCCTCAGATATTTTGCTCCATATTGACATGATAGCATCACACAGTTGCTGCAGATTTGTCGGCTGCACACCCATGATGAGAATCTGCTGTTCCACCCTATCCCAAATGTGCTCTGTTGGATTGATTAGAGTGAACTCATTTTTATGTTCAAGAAACCAGTTGGAGATGATCTAAGCTTTGTGACATGGAGCATTATCCTGCTGGAAGTAGCCATTAGAAGATGGTTCCCTGTGGTCATAAAGAATTGGACATGGTCTGCAACAGGTAGGCTGTGTCATTTAAATGATAAACAGTTTGTATTAAGGGGTCTAAAGTGTGTCAAGAAAATATCCCCCACTGTACACCACCATCAGTGGCCTGAACTGTTAATACAAGGCAGGATGGATCCATGCTTTCATGATGTTTATGCCACATTCTGACCCTACCACCTGAATGTTGCGGCTGAAATGGCGACTCATCCGACCAGGCAATTTTTCCCCAAAATTCTTTTAGCCAATTTTGTCAAATCTGTGTCCTGTTCTTAGCTGACGGGAATGGCACCCGGAGTGGTCTTCTGCTGATGTGTTGTGCATTCAGAGATGGTATTCTGCATACGTTGGTTGGAACCAGTGTTTATTTGAGTTACTTTTACCTTTCTATCATCTCCAATCCAGTCGGCCCATTCTCCTCTGACATCTCACATAAACAAGGCATTTTCATCCAGACAACTACTGCTCACTGGATATTTTTTTTTGTCTTTGGATCATTCTTTGCAAACCCTAGATGGTTATCTGTGAAAATCCCAGTAGATCAGCAGTTTCTGAAATACTCAGATCAGCTTATCTGGTACCAACAATCATGGAGTTGTTGGTATCAGACATTCAAAGTCACTTTAATCCCCTTTCTTCCTTATTCTGATGCTCAGTTTGATCTTCAGTAAGCTTCTTGACCATGTCTAAATGCATGGACTTGCTGCCATGTGTTTTACTAATTAGCTATTTGTGTTAACAAGCAATTGAACAAGTATGCCTAATAAAGGGGCTGGTGAGTGTATGCATTTACTTAAAACTGTGAGTGTATGTGTTTACTTTGTGCCAAAAAACTTGAATACATTTTACTAAAAGCTTAGATTGGGGATAGATTGAATGCTCAGGGTTGTAGGATCAGATTTGTCCTGGCTAAGAGGGCCTTCCTCCCATCAAAAGAGAGAACATCTGAAGCCTGGATCAGTCACGTTGCACCACAGACGTCCATACTGAAGCCCACGCTCTCCCTTCATGACTCTCACTGACTAAATGTTAGGCTTCTATATCGATGAGTATGTGGGCAGCTGGTAAGCTGGTATCGTGTAGACACTGCTCATAGCATCACTGATTACAAAATCTATCCATGAATGTGTATTTTCAGTGTAGACCGACTTGCAATTGAAATTAAATTTTGATTGGAAGCCTCACTAACAGATAACCTCACCTTCCTCTTCTCCCCATCCTCTATCTTCAGTCACCAGCCTTTTTTTTCCTCTCTTAACCCACCTCCTCTTACTCTGTGCCTATTTCTGTCCCTAACTTGGGAGTCATTGACAGAAGAGTGTTACCTCCACTTCATCCCTTCTTCTCCATCCTCCATCCTCCTCCTGCCTCACCCCGAACGTTACTGTCAATGTGGTCTCCCTGCCCCAGCAACACCCCCGCTGAGCTTAAGCGCTTAGTACAGTCTGCCTGCATGTGCTCTCTCCTTATAAGGGCAAAATACATTGACAGAGGCAGAGAGATGGGGCTGTACCAGCGCAGGCAGGCAGGTAGGGGGACAGTGGTGGCTCAAGCAGGAGGAAAAGAGACGTGATGTAGAGGAAGAGGCGTACACATTAAAGGAAACTGTGAAAAAGTGGAGGGAGGGATGGAGAGGGCCAGGGAGAGAGGATGATGGAGGATTGTGTGATGAGGAAAAGAGTTCAGCTTGTGCTTCTGGCCTTTTGAAAGCAAAGAGCAACATTTTTCAAAGGAGGAGGCTGACACAGTACATCTTGTTTTGTAACAATTTTATAGAAAAAAAATGTATGTTTAAAAAAGAAACTATCTAATAACTGCTGACTTACTTGACAATTTGTACTCAGGTATCAGAGAAGGGCTCTTTCATCAGGACTTACCAACCTGGTATGTCCCATTCAGATCACTGAGATCCACAAATAGTTTCCTAACTATCCTCAAATTACCATAAGAAACCTGCTGTACTCGGGCACCATGATACCTTTAAATCCTGCCTTAAAATGCACTTATTTTAAAACATATTAGTTCAACTACACACATTCGTACCCTGAGAGCACATCGGGAGGCAACGTGGCGTTCAGTGGGAGGGGTGCTATTATGATTACTTGACCTTTATCACATAGCCTTTTTAACTTTATGGTTCTATTTATTTATTGCATGGAAAACGACCCTAGAATTTCAATATAGTTCTTTTGATTGTTGACTTAAGTTGTTTCACTTGGTTTTTAATCAAAACCTGATTTTGCAACAGATGGTGCCAAAGCTGTGCCAGAATAGCCATTTTGGACACCTGGCCTGAAATATCTGAACTAAAACCTCTTCAATTTTGTTCTGCTTCAATTCATCGGAGTTGGTGTCATATTTTGTACTATGATATAGTAGAGCTGCCGCTGCATCCCTAGAGATACTCGTATTCCTAAAAGTGTTTTTTTTAGGCTAGTCTGAAATTTGTTTCATTTGTGCTATGTGCCATTTTCATTTCTTCTTCACTAGTAAAACATATACTGATATTTACACATATCAGCAAATCTCACATTTTTTCCTGTTATGATAACTCCAGTAGTTTTCCAACAGACCTTGTAGTTGCAGAGATATACTCATTAAATTATGTCTATGAAATTTTTGAGTAGAGGCCTAAAAAATAGGCACAGAGTTAATTTTCTGATGCTATGTTAAGCACTTTGTATCATTGTTTAAAAAAGTGATTTATGAATAAAGTATTATTATTACTATTATTATTGTTGTAAAATTGATTTGGCTAGTATCAAGTCTGAGTATTACAAGAGTAAATATTACTGAACCCACAAGATTCCAAGTGTCTACTTCAAACAATGATAAAAGCCGATTCCCAATATCATGATGACAAACTACTAAAGCTTATTCATTTATTTCATTTTGAGTAATTCAGCTGAATTCATAAAATCACTCTGACGTGTTTGTGATGATCAAATGCTCACATTAACATTACTAACACTTGAATGAGACACAAAAATGCAAGGAGCACAAGATGAGGTATCCTCTCCTTAACCAGCCCTTTCACCCTTTCCGTTTCCATTCATCAGGTGAGACATTTCCTTTTTAGGCGGCTTTGAGGTTAATTCTGAGCATGTCAAAACACAGGTAGATGATGTAACTATGGATCCTATCTATGCTTCTTGTGAGTTGCTTGTTTTACAACCAATCAAACCTGGCTCATCACTTTTGTCAGAACTGCTCAGAAGTTCAAACCTATTTATTCATTTCCAATCATCTGAAAATGCCCCTAAACTCCTACACGGTGATTAGGAGATAGGGCCACCATAAGCTACCATCTTTTCCTCTCGTGAAAAATAGCCTTTATTGAGCAGAGTTAACCTGGTGTGACAGATGGTTCGGTATAAACCACCTTTGAAATCCTCCATAAAAACAACCGTGGAAAAGACGACATGAATGCCGATCACAGTCTTTTACTAGGGAACTTTCACCAATCAGATCCACAAAATATGACAAATTAAGTTTCGATGCAATCTGTAGGTTCCCTTATAGCTAGGTTGTTATTTCTAATGAATTGGCTTGTAAGAACACTGATTGGATCAAAGTAAATTGGCATGAGATCATTTTGTTGTTAATTAGTGCTATACAAATAAAGCTGAAATGAATTAAATTATCCTAGTTATCTATTAAAGGGGCAAAACAGAAGCTGGTGTTAGTTCATATCCAGAAGCAGTGGTCCAATAACCTGTAGCAACCTAAAATAAATTATAAAAATAAAAAACTTTTAAATGTTTCATCACATTGTCAAGCAGATATGTTCTTAGAAATATGCATTCCACATACTCGTTTGGAGTCTGACTGTCTTATGTCAGATTGAAGATACCCAAACAAATTTTCCTAGACATGCAAGAGTTATGTTCACATTGTGTTTACAGTTTAGTGTGACTCATTTATCCATGAGCTGCAACAAACTTGATGTGCTTCCTTTCTTATAAATTCAGCAGAACTGATTCTCTGATCATCCACTGGTGTGTCCATGTGTGTCCTCGTTGGTGCATGACATAAACGAAATGGGGACCAAGTGCCATAAATAAAGGTCTCTATCACTATTAGAGCTCAAAAGCCTTCTTTAATTAATTATACTCTTGTCAAGATGGAGTCACTGTTATTTTGGTTTTGGATCCTGTCCTGTTATTTGTTTAACTTGGCCCAAATTTATTTATTTTTTTTATCTCCAAAGCAAATGAATGTTGAAGCAATTGCATCTGAATATTCATTGATAGGCACTGAGACAATCAACCAACAGCCAACCTGCACGATGACCTGCTGAGTGGGTAGCATGTTCTGGGAAAGACCATAACTCCAATCCAAGGTGATGTACAGCAGTGTACAAGGAAGTGGTAGTATGGTAATTCTGCTCTCTAAAGACTGCTTGTCAAAAGCTTTATCCATCTTTATGTTTACAGTTTCATTTGTTCAATATCTGTCCTTCAGCTTGATTGATAAAAGGTCGTAAACATTGATTTAGAAATCTGTTGCTTAGAGCCAAAGAACAACAAGCAACAACTTCCCAGACTCGAAGTTAGAGGGAGGCATAGGGGAAAGTCAAAGGACTTAGAAAGGTTCACTCATCAAAATTACATGGTAAAATTACAAAAAAATATTTATCTAGGTTTATGGTTTGGTTTAAATGATATCACTTTATAACATTGATTTGGCACATTGGGTAATTCTTTGCGTTGTTTAAATACCCACTTACAGTGAACAAAAACAGCAGTTTGTTATGCCATCAAACTGGCTGTAACCAAACCTTCATTTGCTCATTCATTTCTTTGATATAGTTTGGGTGGAGTGTTTTCCCCTCTAAAGGTCAGCTGTTTTTGCAAAGTACCAGTTGTGATGATGTTGATATGTAGAGGACATTTATCCATCGTATTTGTGGTGGCTAAAATTAACATTAGTTATCAACACCTGTCAAATAAAATAAAATAAAATAAAAAAAAATAAAAAAAAATAAAATAAAATAAAATAAAATAAATCACTTTATTATACCCCTTTTTCCTTCACAGTGTTTCACCTGAATAGCAGAAGTGCACTTTACATGTCCTCATAATTCATAAAGCAAGCCTTCATAGAGACTAAACTCGTCTGAGGACAGACTTGTAGTTCATTGCAGATAGTTTCTTTCATTCATGCAATGGAAATCATGCAAGGAATAGTGACCTAAAAAGCAACACTGTATGAATAAGAATGACTTTATTAATCCCGGAGGAAATTGTTCCCAGGTGTTTCACCTTATGCTGTTTGGTGATGGTGCTCAGGTATTAATATTTTAGCTAAAAAAGACCTCTTGCACTTTAGGAAATCCGCTTGTCATTTCTGTGAGCTTCAGAATCAATGGGATGAAACAAACTGAAAATGCTTTGAAATCCACCGCAGATGTGAATTTAATGGACACTTAAACTGTGAGTCTTATTGCAGAGCTTGAAACAAAACGCTCATGCAATTAAGTAGACTTAGCGATCGTATTTAAGGTTTACACACCAAAGAAGTGTATACACTGCCAAACTTTCCCCTGAAGCTTATGCAAATTGACTTACTCATCATCCTCCCTCAGTATCCTTGGATACGATTTATTCATTTTGCTTCACTGCAGAGCTGCCTTTTTTTTTCTTTCTTAACTATGTGAATACATCAGATGATGATTGTGTGTCTTAGATGAGGTTTGCAGTATCTGCTGGAAAACTTGCTATAAATTCACACACTCTGGTGGTATGAGTCTAACCTTAACATCAGTCAGAACTAAATTGCAGGATGGTGAGCTGTGAGCAATTTAACTGTTTGCCAGAGTTAATTTAGTTAGAAGCATTCAATGCAACCCCCCCCCCCCCACCCCAACCTACGAAAAACCCACCCCCTACTAAAAATCGCTAACGACGCACTAGTTGACCTCCCCGCGCCC
>JAOXYM010000018.1:7668701-7679429 GCA_028567055.1 Leptatherina wallacei
CCACCTCCCCTCCCTCCTCACCCCCCCTTCCCTCCCCACCCCCACCCCCATCAAAGACAGTATTTATTAACAGATAACAGGCAAAACTGCCCCCCAACTTCTCTTGACTGAAAGACAACATCTGGTCCTGTGAATATTTGAGTCGGGGGTGGTGCTGCTTGGTGTAACTGTGAAACTGGAGTATACGATTGTTTGAAAATGTGCCAAAGTCTGAATCATAAATGATCTCAATATATGTTGGAGTCTTATGAAAATGATACATTAGAGTGGAATCAACAGATTTAAGTCTGAACCATCCATTTTTAAGTCAAACTCTAGCAGTAGGCCTACCTTCTCATTAACTGAATGTTAATCCATTGTTTGTTTGTTTTAACAGTTCAATTAAGCTTTTTTGTTTCTCTCATTTTTTTCTCCAGTGATGTTGCATGGGATTAAATTTAATGTATGACACATTGGTGTTGACAGAAACTTTGTTTTGTCCCATATTTGAAGAGTGAGAAGTAGTAATAACCACATCAAATATCAATAAATTGTATTTTTGATTCTCACACCAGCTCTATAGTCCTGTGGCAAACAGATGTTGGTTTTCCTCCATTCCTCTGCTAAAACACTCACACAATCTTCTAATAGGAGACTTTTCTATCATTATATGCACCGTGTTTCTGTGGGTATCTTCTTCTGTTATGGAAATAGCCCAGATGATTGCTTGAACATTGAGTTCTGCAATTAATTCAGCCTCTTTTTGAAAGCTTGCCAGTCGAGTCTAACACTAGTTATTGCTCAAGTGTTGACAGTAGCCCGCTATTACGGGGAAGATGAGGTAAGAAAGAAACTGTGCCAAATGCTTGCATGCCATTACAAGCAGACTATGTGATATCTGTTAAGCAATGTTGGACAATATAGTGATGTGAAAGTAGCCAACAGAAGATCCACTTCACAGACACAACCACAAAAACAGGAAGAGCTATAGGCCTGTGTGTTGCTGGTCATTTAACTGTTTCTCTGCTTTACATTTAGCCTCAGCAGAAAGCACAGAGCTAGCTGTCCTTTTTAGCATGTTATCTAGTAACCATTTAGCTATGTTAATTTGTGGTTTAATTGACCACAGGCATGATTGTTATGTAGCTTAGTTACACAGCAAATTCTTCATGAATGACTGGAAAGAAATTACAGTTAGCTGAATTATTTCAGTCACAGTCTGAAAGATGTTGAATGCAATTTGTCAGACCAGTTCACATGAATTCACATTGTGAATTTTCCTTTTCTTTTACATGAGAGGTAGCTGAGTGTTAAGGTTACGTAAACACTTTTAAAGTATTACAGTGTTTGATTGCAAGATGATGAATGTCCTGTTTGATCCATTAGCCTGCTCAAATATCAACAAAGGCAACAGTGGTAAGAGTTAATCAACTGGACTGGACCCCCCCCCACACCCACACACACACACACACACAGTCACTCCCATGACCCAACTATAAAAGGACACAAAGTCTTTGTAGCACTCCTTATGGCCGTAACTTTGGCATCATAATAAACTGTGGTGAAGTATTGCACAGCAACATTTGGTCTTCAGCCCTTCTGCTCTGTTCCAGTTCCCCGGGTGGGCTGCCACAATCACTGGTTTGGGTACAAGGCCAGTAGACAATGGACTTTTTGTTCCCCCATATACACACATATGCACATAAAGAGTGACAACTTAGCCATGGTTCATTGAAAGTTGCCCTTCTGTCTAGGCTGTGACCCTGATAGGGTCCATAATGGGTGTTTTCAACATCCAAAATTCTTCCTAAAAGGTAAGAACAGATGGAGAACATGCACACTTTCACTTATAAACACATCACATGCAAAGTTTCACGTATACCTGCTCATATTTGCCTTCAGTTTCTTATTACAGACCGGTGTAACAGTAAATACATACACCATCACGCTCACAATATCGATAACCACAAATAATGTGAATTTCCTTCCCCTCTGCAGCACAATGTTGCTCGGCAATCACCCACACAGTTTACAAAAATACCCTGATGCACATCTCTACTCACCACAATTCAGTTCAACACTGTGTGGACAGAAAAAGTCACTCTGCCCATGAAACAATGTCAAACGCAATACAACCATACACACACTCATACAAACACAAGACAGCACACACATACACACACATACACACACACACACACACACACACACACAGAGTTGTGCCCCCTCCTCTTATTGCCAGCAGGCTAGTGGGAGATGTTAGTCAAAGGGGGAGGGGGGTGTTGTGAGGACATGCTGAATGTGTGTGTGATGGGGGTCTTTGTGAGCGAGAGAGGTAGGAGGAGAAGAAGAGAGGGAGAGGGGGGTGGGGGGGGACAGAGCGTTCTATTTCTCATAGACCAACAGCTGCTGTCTTTAGTGCAGAGATAGAGAGAGGAAGAGGGAGGGCTGTGTGGCGTGAGGCAGTGCGTGCGCTCAGTGTTTAGGTGAATCCACAGCCCTCTGGCTCACAAGGATAAAGGATCCTCACAGAGGAACATAGAGAAAAAGCAACACAAGGACTTTTTTTCCTGACTTTTTTTTTTAGCATCCTCTCTTCCTTCTCCTCTTGCTTCATTTGGCTGCCTGTCTTTGCGTTTTCTTTATTCCTGTCCTTCTCTTTTGTTCCTTGCATCCATCTCTGTTTTGCCCTGCTCCAGAGAGAAGGAAGGAAGAGCAGAGTCAGAAGCATCATCCTCCTGTCCCGCATGCCCAGCCGGTAAGCTGATATCTTTTCTCTCTGATAGCAGTGATAGCAGGAAGGAGCCCGATAGTCCCACCCTGCACCAACAGTAAAAAGAGAGGATGATGAGCTGGGGAAGGAGGTTGAGGAGGGTGGATGTGGGTCAGACTCCTATTGGAGGTTGGTAGGTGACTGGTGTGTACAGTAAATGTCGCTAGAAAAGATGAATGTGGAAGGGTAGGGTCACAATCCCAGGGGTACGCACGGAGGATGTGCATTGTATTTAACCCGTGTGGATGTTCAGCCGGGTCTCGTCCTCTTCCACTGCAGTGCCTATAGCCAAAGCAGCACGGTCACTGCCACAGCCACAAAAACACATCTCGTTGCTTCAGCAAGGATCTATAGTTCAAATCAGTGAGGAGAACATGAACTCTGCTGATGATGATGTGTAATAATGTGAAAACATTTTGGGTGATGGATGACGATTTGGTCACAGGACATATGTGACCTAGAACCATCACAGCACATGCATCATATATCACATTGAGGCACATTGATAAATTGCATGTCAAGCACGCCTCCTCGCCTTTCTAAATCCGGTGCTGCACACACACATTGTATCAGGAGCAGTTGACATGAGCACAAAAGGCGTTCAGTTTTACACAGCGACGGGCATGTTTGAGGTGTGAGCTAGCGCAAGTTGTTTCTGCAAACAGCCTGCTAAAAACAATAGCCCCAGATTGTAATGCCCATCACAAGGGGTGGGTGTTTTGCGACTGGGGTGGAAAACAAGGAGGAGGGAAGGTAGCGGGGTGAAGGGGTGGGGGGGGGACTGAATGGAGGGACAAATGAATGAATGGGGAGCTAAGGCTTTAGAGGAATTTTGTTCTTTCAGATGTGAAAAACAAGAAAATGTGGTGAAAAAAGAGGAACAGACAGGGTGAAGCAACCTACTGTGCTGCCATGTGACTCTGCAGGTCTTCTTTGTGTGTAGGGTTTAGAGAGAACACAAGAGGGGGATGCTATGGCTAAATGGAAAGGCAGAAAGAGAAAGCAGGGATGAAGTGTGTATAAGAGTGTATGTGTTGGCGGTAGGAGGGGATACAGAAACTAACAGGATGAGTGAAAGTTCTGATCTCTGTACCTGTAATATACAGACTGTGATTATGATAATCTAGATTAACAGATGGTTTTACAGCCATGTTGACTTTCTCTTTACACACATTATGCTGTCATTTGGATTTTAATTTGATACATACAAAGCAAGTCACACAATGTACAGTGTATTTGTTTCAAGATACGTTCATTGTGCATATGCTTACTAATAGGAAGCATATAATCATGCATATATGCATATATACATATTAATATATGTTAAATCTAGCCAGATGTGGGGATAAATGCATACACACGCGTTCATATATGTTTAAAATGACACCTCAAACTGAATATCTGAGTGCTTATGTGTCTGTAAATATGAGTGTTGAGTGTGAGTGTGTTGATTAAAATGTGTGTGCGTATAGATTTTTTTTTTCCAGTTTGAGATGAAAGAGTCACTGCTGTGGTATTTACTCCGCTGTTGCTAGGACACTCCCTTTGAACATTTTAACCGAGCCTTTTCATTGGCCTGCCGTGATGATGCAAGATTCCCTCACCCCAAATCTTTCCTGAGCGCCCATAGAAACATGCCCGTCTGCATTTCCTCCACTCTCCTCACTCCTTCGCTGTCACTCTTTGTCTCAAGTTCCTCCTCCTTTTTTCTTTTTCCCCCCATCAGTAGACATGTCCCTGTCCATTCCCCCCGTTCATCTCACCTCTCCGCCATTACTTCATTATCTAATTAATTCCTGCTTTCAATAATCCTCTCCTCGCATCAGTCTTGATCAAGTCGATGCTCTCTGTCACTTCTTTCTACCTCATAAGGTCTAATTGCTCTCTGCAAAATGATGCTGACAACATGTGGTCGTGCACGTTCAATCTCTCCTGCTGTCTTGCAGAGAATTAGCATTTTGTGTCCTACTTCCTGTACCGATTTGAGGTGAGGCATCTTATTAGGTTGTTTTACCATGTGTCAGGATGATCAGGTTTGACAGGGCAGGAGGGCAGAAATGGGGGCTGGTGTGTCATACTGGTAGAGGCTATCTTTAATTTCTGCAAAAAGTGCATCAACTTAAGTGTTATGTCTTTAATCTTTACTTGTACTGCACATTCAAATTATCACCGAGATGGCTTCAGGTTCACAGCTTCCTGTTAAGACGTGTAATTCACAGTGTGGAGGTGTGCAGTCTCACAACTCCGGCATGCCGGTTAATGCACGCTGACGGAGTGGAAATAGAAAAACGGCAAGCTAAGGTTAGCAGGGAGAAAGAAGGCAAGCATGGGGGTTATTTGTCACTGTTTTTCACATCCTAATAAGCACTGTCAACACAGTCCATCAGGTGTAATGACGTGTAATCATTTCCAGCCTGAGGTTGTAGCAAAAACCTCAACTGTCACTATTCATGCCTTAAAAGGAGTTTTTCTCATAACAGTTTCATGCATTGTAGCAGGACCAAATATTTCTAAATGAACCCCAAACTATACTCAAACGTCTTGTTTGTGCCTGATTAATGTACAGAAAAGGGCAAAATTAAAAAATGAATCCTTGTTCTATTTTTAAAAAGCCCTTCCCTCATGTCTGTATTGTGTTGCCTGCAATCCCTTTAATTAAACAGAGCATCATCCATATGTTTACCCATGTGGCCCAACAGGTTTCCTCAAAAAGCCCTGACAATTCTTCATTTATGTTAGTACCTCTAATCCTATTGATTTGCATCTGTGAAGCAGCAACATCTGTCATTCAAACATCTGTCGTTAGCATTGTCAGCAGGGCAAGGGGGAAAAAAAATCAGGAATTTGAAATGTGATCCTTCTCCAACTGGTAATCTTCTGGTTTTTAATCCATTGTTGTCAGGAATTAGGGATTATTTCCTCAGAACTCAGATGATCCTGTTAAAGGGGCACAGAGTGAAGCGGCACAGGGCACAGAAAGATGGTGGGTCCAGAAATAGGATGCTCGAACCTTTATGCACAGTAGTTCTTAAGCTAGAGGATTCATGGGGATAATATAGGAACTAGGGAGACAGCCTATATCAATTTAGTCACATGACTTCTGGTTGCTAACGTTATATTTTTACAAATATTCTTGGTTACGCTCCTGGACAAAATGTAATTGTAAAAATCTATACAAATATGCCTGTAGAGTAAATATGATTCTGGTTGGGGTAGCATAAAGACTGGGAGGGAGAAATGGGAAGCCGCAGATGTTAGAGCCGTCTATAATTGTTTCTATAAGCATTATTTAAAAATCTGTAAAAGTAAAATATCTTCATGGGACTCAAAATAAGTCCTCCGATATAAAAGAGTTTGGCCAACAATCGTGCACAAGCCCACAAGTCATCATCCTTAAAATGAAGTTGTTAAAACAGTTGTTCTGTTTTAATTGAACTTGGCAGCACAATATAGAAATATTAAGTTATTACAATCTACTCGTGCTAATGTAATGAAACAAAGAGATCTTTTGCAATTGTTGAACCCAAATTTTTCTGCACATTTGACCCCATTTCATGACAGACTGTGAAATAACTACATCGGTCCGGATCAAATCGTTGCAGTTTGAAAATAAGGCTCAGTCTCCTCACAATTACTGTTTTTTCTTTACTCTGTTATCTACTGATACAGCTTTGATCCATCTGCACATCAACATTATAGATGTGTTCCTCCATAATAAAGTCCTCTTTTTCCTCTTACATGTTTATTTAGCCACAAATGCTCACGTGAGGGGATGCTAGAAGAAGCTTATTCACTGACCTCTGTAACACTGATCCACATCATGCATAACGTTGCTGGTATTCTATACTTGCTGTAAAATACATAGTTAGAGCATTGCAAGAATCTACATGGTCACAGTTAGTGCATTTTTATATTTGTGCATCAATATCCCCATTCTGTCATGTGAGTGATCCCCCCCCAAAAAAAAATATTACAAAAAGAAAACAACAGTCCAGGGAAACATGATCTCTATATTTTCAGATATGGACTGCAGCACTTGTTTTTTTGTTGCAGAAGTAGAATATAAGATATGTGGTGAAACTGAGCCGGCAGATTCTTCCCAATGTGGTAAAAGTAAGGCGAAGTTTTCTCCCACAAACTGAACAATTACAAAGTGGTTGTTTGGTTCCTGTTGGAGCATTTGCTTGAACAAAGATGGTAAATTACTGTTCTACCTTCCCTGGCCCTCCTTTTACTGTCAACAGAAGTGATCCACATTGCATGCCTCAAGTACAGATTCTGGAAAGGTTCGAGCAACACATGTTATCAGAGGGAGTCTCTGTGGGACATCCACTTCACTGTCAGCCTGTTGTTAAGGACATACTTAAGTGGATCTGCATCTCGGGGTGTGTTAGATGCTTGGAATGTTTGGAACTTAGACAATAAACTGCTCCAAAGAGGGCCACTATACCACCAGTGCTACAATGAGGAGATGCATTATGTACAGTTTGTACATAATATTGACAAGCTGAGAACACACACTGACATGATGTTAATGATCCAAAACAGTGATTTTGAAAATCATATTTAATGTTGGTAGGTATACAAAGTAGTTATGAGAATAATGAGACAAATCTGCTTCCATGCTGGTTGACAAATTGTGTGTAATGGACAGAACCAAAAGGAAAATATTCCCTTAAAATGAAGAAGTTTTAATCTAATTGTTTATGTTTTGTAACTTTTTGAATGATATATAGACATCTGCACTGCAAAAGTTAGGTCTTCTAGAATGTAGATGTCAGTTGTATGTCCTAGTTGCCATCATAGTCGGACGTTGTCTCTGCAATGTGTCCAAGTGCTCTATGTATTTTGCCCTGATGCTGAAATATGATTGAACACAGTAGCGAGGCCTTCATTCCCGCTGATTTTGTTGTTGTTGTTATTTAATATATTAGGGTTCATGCAATGATTTTAACAGAGCATAAAATGATCCAATTATTAGTTTCACTCATTTAAAGACAAATTGACTCATAGTTCAACACGTTCTGAAATGAAGGATTCATGAATACAACAGATATCATGTGAACCAGCCCACAGAAGTCTGGAAATAATTTGAGGAAACAAGAGGAGCCAAGATCTGATGACTCTTCAATGATAGTGCCAAACTCTAAATGCTGGGTGGCACTTGTGGAAGCTACTGAAAAGACTTATTAAACTCTGTTGTCATCTTCGTTAAGGGTGGAGTGAGCTGAAGCTCTCTGAAAAGTGTGCCATCGCATCCAGTGAGACACAGAAACGGGCCACAGCGAATCCTGTCCTGCCTCTAACAGGACTAGACTTGAGTTGTCAGACTCTCTTTTTTTGGCAGCGAACAATGTTTTCTGGATGTTATCAGATTACCCCGGACCTGCTTACTGAAGACAACGGCCTGCTGTCTGTCAATGACATCAATCACTGTCCAGTAACATCAACAGACGGCTCACAAATTTACGCTCTGGCCATATTTAAGATCAGTATCCCCAACTAAGAGAAGGTGAAGCTGCTTGGAGGATGAAGAGGCCAGAGTGGGAGGAGTGGAAGCAATACTGTGTTGCAATTAGTGTTGAGTAAGTGAGGAGACAAATTATCTACTTAGCAACAGCCCCAACTATCCTAATGTGTTTAGTTACTGAGGCTCATTGTAAACATGCAGCTAGAGCCGAATTTCATTAACAAAGAATGTTCCTATCAGGGGCTCCAGATTTAGGTGGGAAAGAGATCAGGACTGGCACCTGGTTAAAGGCTAGCATGGGTTTGGGGGAAGTTAATCCTATAGCCAGTTTCCTCACAACTTACACTTCACCCCTAAAGTGTTTTTGTTCGCATTAACAGTCACAGCCTTCTTCTGATAATTAAGCCAGTAAGAGAGCAGAAATATGACCACTACAGCTGACTCATTTATTATATTTTCTCTTTTCCTCCTGTACTCCCACAGTACATCAAATGAGCCGTTTTTAGAGTACAACAATGCTTTCTATCCATGCACTCTGCATGATTAATCACCTCGCAAGGAACTGTTTGCTTGAAAATATTTGGACTTATCTAATATATTTGGTTTGGAAGTGCCTATTTAACATCCTTTGTGGCTGTTTTCCATCAGTTTGTGATGCTCTGAAGCTTTTGTTATCATTAGAAACCTCAGAAGTGACATGAAAAGCAAAGAGCTTGACAGGTGTAGCAGTATTAACTAATGAGCTCAGCAAACATCAGTTCCCTTTTCAGTTTTAACACAATCTGTTTGTGTATGTTTGAGTGTGCTCGTTTTCATATATCAATGTGGTTCAAAATTAAGGACCCTATTAAGAATGTGGATCCCACTTGTTTAAAGGGGTTTTTGATGGTCATGGTCTTGGTTAGAATTAGGTGAAAGTTAAGATAAAGGTTCAGGTGAACGGCTTGGAAATGCACTCTGTAAACGGGAGAACTATATAAAGATAGAAAAGCAAGTGTGTGTGTTTGTTCGTGTGTGTATGCCAGATCTGCCATGGGCATACCAGGATGCTGGCAAGTGGGATTTTATGTTGTGTTTGATCAGGCTTGTGAGACTGCATCACACTGTTTTTTGGGGGCATTTTTATTTATTGCGTATACATAGACACTCAGACACACACGTTAATGAGTTCAGCTGGGGTCTGTAAGGCCGTGTCTACTATACATTCCCCTTTTTTAAAATCAAACAACAAGAAAAAGACAAACATATTAATCAAAAATATCTCACCTGGCAGAAAAAACCCAGAAAAAACAGCCAAGATCTCAAACATTCACACTGGGGACTTACCGCTATAACCCAAACCAAACATCTTTTCAGTCCATTCTCATCCTTTTCCATCATTTCTTTTTCATCTGCGTCAGCTTCAGCCTCGTACCTTACAGAGAAGCTAATTTCCTGCTTTTCTGCCCCTCCCAGTGGAGCCGGGACTAGTGTAACACTGCATCCTCTGCCATGTGAGACACACTGCAGCACAGTGTGATGGAGCATCGGCTCTGTCAAGGACACGCCGGTTCTCCCTGGTAAACCTGGATGCACAGAGATGAATATAGACCCTTGGGTTACACTGGGGTCAGAGGTCACCTCTTTTCTCTCTGGTTATGAGCTGCAGCTTGCAGATTGATACACATTTGCCCCTAATGAAATATGTGTGTCATACATAGTTTACCTACATTATAGATTTTTTCAAGTCTAATATACAAAAAAATGACATTGTATAATGTTTAACGGTGAGCGGCAAATTTAGTTTCAGCTCTTTTCTTTATTCATAGGGAAATAATGTGTGAACTTCAGTTTTACTCAACAGGGAAGCTGATATATCGGCTGCTTTAAGGCTGTTAAACTTCTCCCTCATAAGTCAGCTTACAGCAATCACTGCTGTGCAGCTCCATCCACCTTGTCCCTTCCATTTTCCTTCCCTTTTTTTCTGTCACTGGTTACAAAAAACAATTTACTTCACCTAAAAAAAGCCCAGCTGCTTTAATAGCCATTTAAAAACCGCCATCAGGGAACACCAGATCTATGGGAATTAGTGAAAAAGATTCAGAAGTCAGGCACAATTTATTACTTTGTGTCACAAGGAAATCGGGTAAAATTTGCATGCACAGAAACCATGGAAACTGGGACTTTGGCACGTTAGCTCTACTGTTCTTACTCTTCTTTATGGTGCATTATGATAAACTCATGAGCAGCAGCACAGGAAGTATTTTTATCAACATTGCTGACTTATTTGAATTGACCTCATCTTGTCATTTTGCCAGTCTATATTAAAAAAAAAAAGCTTGAAAATATGTGTTGGGAGGAATATCATGTCCATCCTTGTGTCTGTTACCTGGACAATAAATAGCCTGTCAATAAACAGACAAAGAAGTCACTTAAATGTTAGCCATTGCTTTGTTACCTGCCATTTTGAAACCTTAAGTTTTACACTGGAGCCACAGAGGTACTCTATTATTAGGTACTCATTAAA
>JAOXYM010000018.1:7680427-7699837 GCA_028567055.1 Leptatherina wallacei
GTGCAGTAATATTCACGACTGTAATACACACATCATGAGCCCCTTCCGAGTACATGCAGACCCCTAAAAGCTATTTGTGTTCTCTTTGAAAGCAGCTAATTAACAGCATCCCACTTCTCAAATAAAGATAGCAGAAGCTTACTCTTCATCCAGGGATCTCCTGACAGCTAAAGTTCTATTAAAATTGGAATATTAAGCAGCCTTTTTTATTTTTTCCAACTCAGCTTCTAAAAGGTTTTAAATGCCCTTTAGCCAAACCGGGGTATTCAAATATTAATAGCTACATTAAGAATAAGGCATATCTTAATCTCTGTGGCGCAAAAAAAGAAAGAAAATGCAGCACCAAAGCCTCATGACCTGACTAAGAATCTCCTGTTTGACACTTTGACAAACAAAATGATGCAAAAAATGCAAATATCTGCTTTAAAGTTTTTAATGCAGGGACAGTAGAACTTAGTTTCCATCCACTTGTGAGCAAATAAGCCATGAAATCCCTCTGGATGCTGCCTCATTTCTTTATTTCACAGGAGAAACGATCACATGGACGCAGGTTAATGGAAATGGATCCAGGTGCAGTTTTAACATGCCCTGAGTCTCAGTCTCTCGCACCGACTTCATCTTTTCTTTGTCAGCTTTCGCAGCGCCGACTCACAATGCTCATTTGCAATCGCCCTTTCACGAGGCACCATGCACCACTCTGGACTGCTGCATGTGTATGTGTGTGTGTGTGTGTGTGGCAGAGATGAGAAGGGGGGAGGGGCAATGGAGGAGAATCATAACCTCCTCCGATTTACATCTCTATATTTCGCTCCGCCACTCCGTCGTTCCCTTTTAGCCTCTTTCCTCTTTTATTCTTCTTTCTTCCTCACTTCAGCAAAGGACAGCAGTGTCTATTTTTTTCTTAAAATCGTGAGTGTGTGTGTGTGTGTGTGTGGGCCCCTGAGGCAAATTGGCTGTAGGATTCCATCAGCGGTCAATCTTTAGCAATGGTCTAGTTGAATCTGACACTGCCACCTCCCATTTTACTCTTGAAACTTACTCTTTGTCACAGGTCCTCTCATTTTGCTTATCTCCTTCTTTTCTTGCCTTCCCTCCTATTAATGCCAATAAACGTTTACATTATGTGGTTTATACAGCCTAAAAAAGAGAATTTTGATTATTTTCTTGCTAATAAGATGGTATATTTAATGAGGTGGTCTACTTCACTTCATTTTCATATCCTCTTTCTCTCACAGTGACACCACTACAGCCTCTTGTGCTATCTCTATCTTTAGGGCAAATGTGCTGGAGACAAAGACACAAAGGGCAAAGGGGGACTATAAAAGGCACACAAGAAGAAGAAGAGGTCAAACATGCTTGTGGTGAGAGGATGAGTGAATGGGGCAGAAAAGAGGAGCTTGGGGTGAGCAGGAGGTGCAAAGAGGGACGAGTTGAGAAAGTGATTGAAAGATGGAGAACAAGTGAAAGAGATAGACGGGGAGGGAGGATAGTAATCATCATATAGGGTTTTTTTAAGAATATATAAAAGGAGAATCTGTTCAGTGAGCAGAAGTAACATGAGCTGAGTGTCTCACAACAGAACAGATGTCTACGTACATTGACTTTTTGACCTTTTTCTTATTTTTTTTCACCTCAATGGTTTCGACTTTCCCACTATCTCAAAATACAAATCGGCTCTCGTGTTGCTGAAAAAAAGCAGCTGTTTGCGCGTTTAAAGATTCTCCCGACCAGTTGGCCAGACTTCTCTGACGGTGTCTGCTCTCTGGAGACTGCAGAGCACTCCAGTATTAGATTAACATGACACTGATTCATGATGGAGCTCATAAGTGCAGTGCCAATACCAAAGTCTTCCTGGAATCTGATTGACCACTTTTGACTACTTCAAAAATCGCTATATATGACACTTCTCTACTCACTGAATGGAGTTTGACAATGAGCTAATTCAGATGCTGCAGCTTTAAAAGACACAAGATATCGGACATTTTTGTAGATTTAGGAGCAGATCCACCATTTCTGTGTTTGTCAACAGTACCGTAAACCGCATGTCTATCCAGAGGATCATTTTTATGCCTCTCACTACACTGCATACACAATTACTGGGCATGTTGTTCTTAGGATGACTAATTTTATTGTTGATCAAATACAGTGGGTGATGTATAAGTAACAGTTATGAACTAGCTATTAGTGGGCAGAATTAAGGTAAATTAATAGCAGAAAGACATTTTCCCAACTTAATTGTTTACTCTCATTTTGAATTAAAAGCAACCAACATGCAACATTAAAATTGAGAGTTCAACAAATATCCATTCCTCTTTTAGATTACTTCCAAGAGCCTTCCATCCATGGAGTTACCTTTTGACTAAAACAACAGCCAGAGCCTCACAAACGGTGGTCAAAGAACTATATCCAACCACTTCTATGTAGATCTGAAGTCGGGGGAGGAAGCAAAGCAGGTCATTATTTTTGGTCTTCCATGAAGTCATAAGGTCCTCAAAAGGTCTAACCTCAAAATCAAACATGGCTGCCTTGCATTAAAAAAGGTGATAGCTGATGTATTGTTTCTTTTCAGATAGTCCTTTTTTTTCTCTTGCTGTTGTTGTTAGTATTGTTGTTGTTATTGTTATTTATAATAATAATGACGATGTTGGTGGTGATGATGGTATTAAAAGTAATAATAATATTATTATTATAAATTATTTATTTATTAATCTTTTGCCTCATTGCAAAAGCATGGGATATTCTTGGTCATGTGTGTGTATTTGCGTAGGGTGCTGTTTGTAGTCCAGTCCGATTACTGGATGGATTGCAATATTTCTGCATGGTGGTTTTGTTTTTGTCTTTTTTTCTCTCCCCCACCCCAATTTTTTTTTCTCTGTTCTTTTTTTTCTCTCTCTGTCCCCTCCGGTCGGGTCCAGCAATAAGGTGCAGATTCAAACTAAAAACTAAAATAAAGATTGTTTTTCAAGAGGGACTTTATGCAATTTCCCCTCTGGGATCAATAAAGTATAATTCATTCATAGATATAAAGCTCTACTTGACAAAGTACAAAACAGCAGCCAGACATTCATTCTGCTTGCTACGATGCTGGACAAGACAGGTAAAAAAAAGGTGATAGCCGCAGTATGAAGCTGTTAATCAGTACTTATGTCTCTTTGTGTCTAATCAGTTCACACACACTGCAACAATCAGTTATCATTTAACACATTGTTAGGATGTTCTTATGAGCAGAATGCAAGTACGTGGTCATCCACCGTAATCGACTTGTGTGTCTGCTAGCCTTGTCAGAGACTTGTACCTGCAATGCTGTTAATTCATGTGTGATATTATTCTAAGCTCTGAGTATTGACTTCTGAGCTAAATTGAGAGTAGCATATGTCATCTTTGAGGCTTTGTTGGCTATTGAAGCAATGGAGTACTTCAATGCATGTGGTGGAACACTGTCCATCATACTCATGGCCTTCTTGAAGGCTGCCGACTCCTTTCACAATGAAGAAAGTATTTTCCAGAAGCTAGCAGCATGCTTGGCATTTGATTTTCAGCCCATCCTCAGCCAAAAGAAATGCCAACTATCTCATCCTTAATGATAGCCCACCCATACCACTACTGCTGCTGGGGCCAGACTGGAAGTGGTGCCCCATGTCGATCAGTGATTCAATCAAAGGCCCATCTATGTGCTCCATTGAAATTCACTCTTATTTCAAAAAGAAATCTGTCTTCATGTACAGTATTTATTGGTCTGATCTTGCTGCATCAGCTTGTGGTTATTACACAGTGGTGGTCATGTTTCAGCCTCCTTTACTGTAGTCATGTCTGAACATCTGCGTCCTTGTTCTTCTGGACACTGTAAGTATAGGATAAAGAATATGATGATGAGGATAATGAGTTATTTTTCTTAAGTCTAGTTAAAGATCAACCAATTTACTCTTTATAATTAAGTTGAATTATACCTCAAGATTGATGTATCCATCTGACTTTTCCATTTCAGTTAAACCTCTTAACTCATTTTACCTGATTTAGTAAAGCTTCTTTATTATTCTATGCATTTTGATGTAAGGAGTTTGTCTCTTTAGGCTACATCCTCCCTCTTATCAGAAATGGATGTCACCTGAAAGTAAGAGGCACCAATTAGCTCCAATTGGAGTTCATAATGTGCTTGCAGCTGCATCTTAAACCTACATATTGAATATAAATGTATTTCAGAAGATCAGAGATGTAAACTAAGGTTTATGATTAAATCAAAATGTGCTGAGAAAGCAAACAGGTGGCGTGGAGCTCAAATAGCAAATGGATACTCTCAACTAATTAGCGGAACTGAAAATAGGAATCCATCAGTGTAACAAGGGCCCTGAGGATGGAGTAAAATTAGATACCTGCACTCAATTTGATCTGTTGAATGCTTACTAGCCGTAACAACAGCTGCAAAAAATCTTTGTGTTGGTGGTGTAAGAAAATGTTTGTGATGATGGAAAATTCAATTTTGCTCAAATGATGGAAGCAAACAAAGACAGATACAACAAGAAAATTATGAGTTTCAGTCAAACAATGTCATTCACTTGAGCTCTGTCCACATGTATCAACCTGCCTGGCCTTGGTGTTTTTGATCAAGGCCTCTCCTCCCGTCTTCAGTAAAACTTCCTACACAAAGCAGAGGAATTAAAAGATGATTGTGAAAAGCCCCCGCAAGAAGGAAAGTGAAAAGTCCGTTGCCTGCGCACAGAAAATATTGAGGCTAGTAAACAGTAGTCCATCAATGCATCCATCCAGAGCACCTGACAGATAACAAAACTGCGTGTTGCCATGAGAGAGGCTGTGTTACCCTGGCAACTATTCTGCAAATATCCCGCCTTCCTTCTGTCTGCACTCTTCCCTGATAAGATCTGATGATGCAAGGGCAGCAGCAGCAGTGTTAATAGTTACACCAGTCAGTGGGTATAACAGTGTGAGATGCATAATAAATGAGATAACCTTAAAAAGCTTAGATGGAGGTATGAAAATGAAAGAAGCACCTTCTAGGTACTCAGACTGTTTAGCTTGTTGAGTATTTTTAACTTATGCACAGTTTTGAGTTGAAGCTACACGTGTTTTGTTACCAACTCTTTATAGCTTAAATTGAATTACTATATTTAAAAAATAAACACTGACATCATGTCCAAAGGCAATGTGATTAGTAATGTGCTACTCCGATGCTACTCTTTATGCTGCATATTAATTTAGCTGGTTTAAGCTACAGTAGCTAGGAGTAGTAGCTTTCTGACAAAAGCTATTTAGCCAAAAGCTATTAGCTCTTGGGTTCAGCTTTCTTCACTCTTTCTGATATTACACATCATCTTTAATCACAGAAGATCTTCACAAAGTGGCTCAGCATTAAATGATAGACATACAAATTAGCGGCTTTCTTGTAAACAAACAAGCTAGCGGCTCAAGAGATGTGATTATTTTTCAGGAAGAGAAGAACACAGTTAAATCAGAGACCTCGATTCTTAAGTGGCTTGTGTTTACTTTAGTTTATAGTCTGATGTTTTATTCACTGCTTCTTTCTCGTGATTGCAAGTGGTGCACCGAGTTTATCTTCAATGCTAGCTGAATAATCCGATATTGTTCTTTATTTGTTTATTTGTCAGAATTAACTCAACTTTATGATGTTAATTCCCTGTCTCTTTCTGTCTTGCCAGGTGTTGGCTGCTGATGCTGTAACCACTGTGAGGAGCTGACAGGCCCTGGTTGATGCAGTGAAGTGTTTCCAGAGGGATAAAGACAAGGAAGAAGGTAGGGACAAAAGATGGAAAGTGGGAAAAATTCTGAGAAAGAAAAAAAAAGTGAAAAATGAGGCCATTCCAGAAAGACACCATACAGGAGTGTTGGAAAGAGGAGAGGCTGATAGACTGTACCAAATGGCAGACACAAAGGGAGATTGGTTAAATTAGAGATGAGAGATGAGAGCGGAGAGACTGTAGTTGCTGTGTTTGTTGTAAGCACTACAGCTGCTGGATTAGTTTGATTTACAAGCCACTATTCGATCACTTACAGGCAGATTGTGGCTAGACAGCAAGAAACACGGAGGTGAGAGGGAGTTTGAATGAGAATATTGGGGCGTCAATAGAGGCTAGACCTGGCAAAGACAATCACGGCTGCTTCTGTGCTATTTAAATCCAATCTTACAAAGCTTCTAGGCTGTAACAGGAGGAAGCTTTCAGTACGAGTTGAAAGGAGGCTGGAAGGCTTAGCTCTGCTGTTTGGCTTCCAGTGTGGACCAGGTTTTCCTTTCAGGCCCATGTGGGTGCTGAGATGTGTCTTTATTGAGGCTTGAGGAGCCCCTTGCTTTGGTTTCTCTTACTGGACTACAGATGAGAGCTGTGTGCGCTGCGCTGTTGCATAAGACGAGCACTTTGGTCCGTTTTCACGCTGGCTGCCTGCATGAGAAACTGCAACCAGTGGCAAACACATTTCCTAAATCACAGAATACCATGACTTAATGTGCCAACCGTGCACCTGTTATGTATTCACTGGCTTTTACAGAAGGTACATTATGGATGAAAACAACAGTTTGCGTGGCCCTATCAGGATTACCATTCCTCATCTTAGACTTCTTTGCACCTATGAGCCACCAGTGAGACTGAACGGCACCATGACAGATATGTGCTGTGACAAGACAAGGCCAGAGGAGCCAGGAAAGTACTGCTGAGTGGTGAAATAGAGAAGCGAGGCAGAAAGGAAGGCTGCAGGGGATATTTTTGAGGAACCCATTCTGACGTCAGAAACTAAAAGAGAGAAGGAGTTTTCTCTACATGTGAGATGGGGCAAAAACAACTTAGAAAAAGAGAAAAAAAATTTAACAGAACTTTTTTGCTGTGTACAAGCTACCTCCATCACATGCGTATTATCTTCTACAGACACAGCTTCAAATAAGTGAAAACATGAAAAAAAAAAAAAACAGCATCTAGCACACAGAGCAAATTGAAAAACCACAGGCTTTAAAATAGAAGGCAGAAAAAGAGAAGTGTGAGGTGCACAGAGATACAAAGAGGCAGAGGGAGATAGAGCGAGACCAGAAGTTTACATGAGTCTCTAAGAGAAGCAGAAAGAGGCAAGCAGTGCCACTGTGGGACTCTGGGCCAGGCTAACCTGGGATTTACTCACAGCAACCATTTCAAAAAGCAGAAAGGAGGAAGGCAGAGAGGACGAGGAAAAGAAACTCAAGACTTAAGATAGAGGAAGAGGCACTGCTTTCAGAGGAAAAGAGGGTAAGAGAATACTGGCATGAGAGCCTGGTTTCTTCATTTTCTTCTTTTAAAGCCTGACATGTTGCACATGTCTGTTTCCTACTAATGATGTGCAGTTCATTTAAACAAACACATCCCAAGTACAGCCGATAGATCGGATCACTGTCGTTTAACTGACCTCGAGTGTGCAAAAGCTAGACGCCTTTTTTTTCCATCTTCAGCTGAAAAACGGGCAGACGATATTACCAGGCCAACCGTATCCAGGCAACCATCAGCCGAGCTCTGCTCTCGGGATGGACCACATGCTGCTCCAGACTCAGATTATGTGTGTGGCTGCCTTAACACACACACACACACCAACTCTGGCTTTTTTCCACACTTCAGAAATCTTTCATTGTTTGGCGCGAGGCTGCGATCTGAATCTCTGCTTGACTTCTCCTTTGCAATCACCTTGTCAGGCTGAAGAATGAGAAATCTCTTATTCATATATTCATAGCCTGGCTCAGTGTATCTTGGAGCAGGTGGTCTAAAAGTCAAGGAGAGACAGGATGCGTTTTTACATGTTTGGCCGTTACAGCAGTGACTCAGCATACAGCTGTATATTTCTTGGCCTCCTTACAGATTTATATGTACAGTATGCAGCTATATCGTAGAGTAGATGCACTTTTCATCTGAGTGCATGGAGAATGTCTCAGTGCCTGGACAGTGTAACTCCATCTGTCTGTACCTCAGTGCTGCATTGCAACACCCATTCTTGCTGAGTAACAACAAAAGGGCCGGGCCTTGTTCTTTTTTGTGCAGGATGGTGGCATCTCGTAAACATGCTAATGCTGGCCATAAATCATTCCAGCAGGGCGACGCTGATCGGCCCCTGCTGTGTGCTAACATTGTACATAAAGACAGCAGAGGAAGTCAAACTTGGCAGCTGTTAAGTTTCTGCTACCAAAGTCCTCCTATTATCAATAAGAGAGGAGATAATTAAAGCAGGAAGTGCTCATAGTAGCACAGCTGTGAGTCATTTTTTAATATGAGATGCTGCTTGGGTTTTTTTAATTTTTTTTATTGCACATTTTTATCCACATGTGACCACTTTGCCTTAATGTGTTTTGAGTCCTTCATGTCCAGTTTCATATCTTATTCATGTCAGATGCACTTTTATTCTCTATTAGCTCTTTCCACCTCATATTTAACGAAATCTTGTTGGAAACTTGGATTCCTGCCACAGTTCGCCTTCTGTGAGCTGGTTAAACTGTCAAATACTACTGATACTCGCACTGATACTGTTAAGTTTCATTTTCACATGCACAGATAGTAGTTTTTGTAGGAGAGAAAAAAAACACCAGCTCCATTTCATGGATCATAGTCTGGGCAAACTCAGACTCTTTACTGCTTGTGTGAATCAAATTGTTAAGTCAGAGAATTTACACTCGAAATTACAACAGATTTTAACTTGCTTGTTGTGATTAACTGGAAAGGAGCAAAAGATGACAAATGATCTGCATGGTAGGAATGGAAACTCATCCCCAAGTAGCTTATTAATAATGCATTCACCTCATGAATAACAAGACATAATTCATCTCAAATGGTTGAACAAAAGCAGATTTTCATAATGAGATTGTTGGTGTTTTTATAGCTTTTATAGCTTGTCCCAATTTTAATAATATTTAGTTTGCATGGATCAGAAGAGGATTGAAACATGTTCATTGTTTGAATTGTTCAACACCTGATAAATACATTTTAGATTAACCTAAACATCCTCAACTGGAATGAAAATAAGACTGAGGTCATGGTATTTGGACATCTCATGGACATTCTGGAGCCTCTTATTTTCAAGATTTGAGGTTTGGTTCAACAGATTTTTAAACAGCCTCTCTTACATTCTTTCAGATGAGATTCAAAAGGAAATCACTTTCAGATGTCACCATCCCTGCAATGTAATTATGTTTGACGATTTTAAGTATTGTATGTATAGGTGTAATGGATTGTGTAATGCTGCTACTGTTCTACCCTTTTACTTTGTGCAGCACTTTGGTTAACTTATATTTTGTTTTGCAAACCCAACTTCCAAAAAGTTGGGACGCTATGTAAAATGTGCATGAAACAGAATGCAATGATTTGCAAATCTCATAAATCCATGTTTTATTCCCAATAAAATACAAACAACATATCAGATGTTGAGTCTGAGACTTTTTACCATTTTATAGAAAACATTAGCTCATTTTAAATTTCATGGCAGCAACACATCACTAAAAAGTTGGAACAGGGTGATGTTTACCGTTGTGTATCATCCCTTCTTCTATTAACAACTGTCTGTAAACGCCTGGGAAGGGAATAGACTAGTTGCAGTTGCTTTTGATGATATGATACACTGTAAATGATGGGATCTTCAAAGTTTTTTGCAATTTCTCGTTGAGCAACATTTTTCTGAACATGTTCTACAATATCGCGACACAGTTTTTCTGCCCTTCTTTCAACATTTCATTCGTTTCTGTTCCACTGGGAGTAAAATATGGGTTTATGAGATGTGTAAATCATTACATTCTGTTTCAATTTACATTTTACTCAGCATCCCAAATTTTTTGGCATTGAAGCTGTAAATGTCCTTTGAGATTCTGTGTATGGACATGCAGACTTGTATATTCTGTCTGTTTGAACCATGGTATTATATAATGAAGCTTGCATCAGGTATCTTGACATTTGGGTAGAAGGTATAAAAAGCTTGTTGTAGAGCATCTATAGACCTCTGGACATAAAAAGCATTAGAGGGGAGCAGTCCGTACATGGCAGGATTTTATTAGGTTACTCTAGTAATGTAAATGGATTAAAACCACTGCTCAGCTCTAGTGACTCCCAATGAGAGATGTAAATGTTTCAGTACTGGATTTGGGCCGTGCTGTAATTGAATACAGCATACGCTACGTATTGGATGCAAACTGTGATCAGTGTCATACATGACTGGAATGTCTGACTTTGCTCTGGACATATTGCTGAAACAGAAGGATGGGGGAGACAAGGAAGACAGGGTAATTAGAGTAAAGCAGATGGGTAAAAAAATGGAAATGGTCACAACCTGCTGTGTTCTCCGTGTGCCTGTTGTGTGTTCTCATGCGGGCTGCCAGGTTCTGCGTACTGTATGCATTTTGTTGTTTCCTCCCGTCCAGGTCGCCAGCCATGGGGAACCTCATTAAGGTCCTTGGCAAGGATTTAGAGAACTGTCCACATTTTTTCCTGGACTTTGAAAGTAAGTGAGCGCCAGGGTGTGTGCACGTGTCTGTGTGCTTGAATTGTGAGTGTGGAGCAGAGGTGTGGGGTGGGAGGTCAGCGGGGCGTGTGCGGATGCGAGCCGCTGAGTTGTTGGTGCTGTGATGGAGTGTTGTTGAGGGTGTGGTTTTGCCATTATCAAATGATCTTTAGTCCCACTCTCTGACTGACAACAGCATAGATATGCAAATATAGCTGCTACTGGCAATTACTGCGAGACAGACAAGTATTAATATGAATCATAACAGTAATATTTACCGTGGAGAATCCCATTGTTGCCAAAAAAAATTTAATAATCAAAGAAAATGAAAGTGAAAATGAAATAATTACCTCAGAAGTATTTCCCACAATGAAAATGCATAATCCTAGATCTAATAATTTTCTGGAAATGCACCTCTTTAAAGAGATTTTCTTAATGTATTGGGGCTGAGATTAAATAAGGCAGTCTTATCTAGCTTGACTATTATCTTAGCTTTTATACATATAGAATCTGTGCAACAAAATGGGTTGTATCTGAGGTACATGGCCCCATATTTACTGCCAACTTTCAAATTTGAGTTTGCATTTAACATTTTACTTTTAACGCGAGGCCTGGTACTATCAGTGTCACCGAATCTGGGTCATTTTTTAAACCCCAAAACACCTGTGGGTGAATGAGAATCCATGAGAGTGGGATTAAAGAAGCTCCGTGTCCATGTTGCCATGCTTCACCCAGGACATACTCCCATCGTGCCATTCCAACAACCCTCCCCTTTCATCCAGCCCCCCACCTCCACATCTTCACCTCCTGCACACCACAAAAACACACACACATACACACACCCAAATGCGCACAACCCCGACACCCATCCCCTCATCACCCTCAGACTTCTCCCCTCTCTCTGTTCCAGGGGGCTCATGGGAAACCTCCTGAAAGTGCTGGCTTGCGCCGAACTTGAGCATGGCCCAATAGTTTTCCTTGACTTTGAACGTGAGACCATCCGCTTCTTTTTTTTTTTTTAAGTTATTCCTTTCTCTTTGTTGCCTTTCCTTTTTCTTTTTTGTCATTCCCTCCATCTTAGCTTACCATTGTGCCACCTTTCCCATCTCCCTAGCTCTTCTTCTTCCCACCTTTCTTCTTTATCTTTTGGTTTTTGCTCCCGGGACTGGCATTTGAAAAAAAATAATTTGGCTTTTTTCTAAAGACTCCATCTTATTAGGCACAGACGGATGCACAAAAGCATGCTCACATTGTTGCAAAGAGACAACAATAAACTCGGACCTCCACAACAACAACAAAAAAAAAAACTGAGGTGAAAAAACAAAAATCGGTAAATGTCAGTCCTGTGTGGGTTTCTGTTGCTTGGGGATGACGATGTCTGACAAAGAAAAGTCCATCGTCATCCATCCACCTCATCAGCTCCTCATCCCCTATTGTGTGTCTGGCCTTCCTCTGTGTGTATGTGTGTGAGTGTGTCTTCCACTAAAGTGTGGGTGTAAGTGTGAGACTGATAAAGAGAAACTAAGTATTTACACCTTCCTCTCCCATTTTCCCAATCAGTGAACTTTGCAGTGTGAAAGCATCCATCCTAACAGGTCATTTTTATTCTATTTTCAGGATTAAAATCTCGTGCTAACTGTTTTTCCTACAAATTCATACTGACAGCGGGGCTGAAGAGCTAAAGTACACTGAAATAATCAGTCATTTCTTTTCAGGAAAATTTTAATCTTATTCTTACATACTTTTCACTTTTATAAGAGAAAGATTGAAGATTTTAAAACTGATTATAAGAGTAAATGAACTGTTAAGATGCAGATATTTGGCACTGGATCCCTGCGTATTCTGCCCCTCCTTTGCCACTTCCCCCCCTTTAACAGCTGGCTTCCTCCTCCTCCTCTTCCTCCTCCTCTACCGGCTGTATGTTATTGTGGGAGTGGGAGAGCTCACTGCTGGCGAGAGACGTCAGCTGTCAAATAGGTTGAATTTCCCCCCCTCTTTTATTATGCATGTGATTCACTCTACTTCAAAAGCAAGTGGAATGAGTCAGACTTGGGAATGGCAGCAGTAGACACCCCTTATATTTTCACCCACCCACCCCCTGAGCCATCTGTGAGCTCTCCCTCTCAAGCCAGGGACACACTCACCTCTGTCACACAGATCCAAGTTTTAAACTGCAGTCAAAGATCACTGAAAGTGAATTTGCTTCATTAAAATAGCTTCTGAACAACAACAAACCAAACTGATTTCACTTAAAGATTTTTATCAAAGATGCCGACATTGCGAAAGTAATAATAACCCGTTGTTTGTGAGAATGAAACCAAGCAAAAAATCACACTCAGACCACATAAAGCAATCATTACTTCTTAAGATATATATAAAAAAATGCTTTATAATTTCAGGAATGTGATTTTTGATGAGAAGATTGATACCACTCTGAGTTTATCTTAGTCTGATTTATCAGCCCTGAACTGCTTCATCCCATCCAGCAGGACTGTGTAGTTCCTGTGCTCTCTGCATGTTTTCAAAATCTCTTATTAAGCAACACCCAGGATAGGAACCTGTCTGCTAAAAATAATTCTTATGAACATTAGCGTCATACAAAAAGTCGGGCCTTTGTACTTCCAAAAACAAAGGGCTATAAAGTAGGGGTGTTGGGATATATGTGGGAGTATTGTCGATAGTCATGATAATAAGGAAATCAAGTCTTGATATCCTGCTTATATTACATATATGGTTTGAGTTTGATTTACTAAAATCAAAATATTGCTTAAAGTTGCCAGAAACAAGAGAAAAACTCAAAGGACAAAGTTGAAATGAGAAGAGTCTGGTGGCAGTGTATTTTTTTTTTTAAATTTTTCTACTGATATCAAGATAAAATAGTTACTGTGTTTTAGTCATGATAACAGTTAAAACCATATATCATGACATCCCTATTGTAAAGATATACATCTAATATGGTTACAGCATTTTCCAAATTATAGGAACTTTGTTGCATATTTTCTCACCATGGTTCCCCCTGCCATCCTGGACTTCGTACTGTGCAAGCTGTCATTTTTTCAAACAACGAATAGATCAGATAAAAAATGTTCCTCTTGCACCAGAAATGACTGAATTCCCTGCTGAGACAGAGCTGAGCCATATGAGATCAACCAGTTGGAGAAAAAAGTCCTCAGTGCATCATCCATGTAGCCCATACAACATGACTACAAGGTTGGATGATACTCATCATTAGGCATCCATGTCACGTGCACGAGTGAAGGATTTTTACTGTTGAGCGGAATGAGACTTTTTCTTGGACACTGTTTGCTTTTTACACTCCATATGTTCTGATTCATTTTCAATTTATTCATTTCTTATATAGCACACTTCAGTCACAGGCAAGGTGAGAGTCACTCGTTTAGTCATGACCTAAAAGCATCCAATGTCACATCAACCAGCTCAAATCCTTTTTACATTGGTCATAAACTGGCTAACGCCCACTAAAATCTGCCTTTTGAGTGTGTTTGTCGGGTAGTGCAAGAGTAAATTCAGTCCTCAGTTACGGGTATTTATTGACTCAAAACTCAAAGCACATGCTAATGTTAGCTAAAGGTGCTGAGCACAGGGCTACAAGAGTGGACAAAGCTCACTTTACCTTCACAAAAGCGGATGTTTATAGATCGTAACATGGGTGTTCTAAAACTGATACACACTACTTGTGGGCAAAAAAGACTAGATTCATTGATTTTACCTGACGCCAAGACAGCTAGTAGCTCACCCTGTTAGGCTAATGGCTAATGTCCTGTCAAAAGTAATAAAACAGCATTATTACCTCAGAAAGCTGTGAATATGAGAAACTGTGGTCAAACACACAGTGTAATGTCATTATTTACTGTTGTAATAGTTGACGGGCTTGTCCCCTGCAAAGCAGTGGTGGTTACTGAACCCTGAATACATTGTAGTCCCCAGAGCCTGAAGGTTAGTAGTTTAACTTTCAGTCATGCAGTAGCATATTCACACAGTCTTTCATGCTTTGCTAGTTCTCAGTTGCTACAGTCATCAAGGAAAGCATCTTTCAAATGAACTTATTTGGTGAGACAATATGTAGTTCCTGTAAGGGACTTTCTCCCTATTAAAAAGGAAAATATCACAAACTTGACTCCACTTTGAACACAGCTGAAAACATTTCAGGTACTGGAGGAGAGACAAATCTTCAGCAACCTGTTGCATCTTTTCTTTATGCTATATGCTAAGCTAACCATGCCTTGGTATACACATAAGAGTGGTACTGATCTTCTCATCTTATTCTTAGTCAGGAAATGAGATCATGTTATACTTTATTTAGTACTTATTAAACTTGTTGTTTACAAGAAGAATAAAGGAAGCATTAGCGAGAAGTTACAAAAATAGCTGAGCATGCTGGGCTTAATAGGGCAGCTGCTGTGCACATAGAGTGGCAAATACCAGAAGATTATTATTTCTCTGCAGGGTGGCAGCACCTCAGGGTGCAAAAAATAATCATCAGCGTTGCCGCATTTCGGGAGCTTCCTGGGCACACTCCCACTCTCACTGTGCACCTGAGTCAGACAAAGACAAGGAAAGCAAGTCAAATCATGACTCAAGAGGACACATCTTAAATTGAGTTGCTCAAACACTAAATCCCAGCTGAATGCACGCCACGCAGAACGCCACACGGGCAAACAAAGCAGAACTGGGACTGGGAGGAGCCCTGCAGCAAAAACATTAAGTTTACACTATGTGCACAGGAACTGAGAGAAGGAGAAAGACTGGACCTGCTCAGACTTCCTGCTGCCTGTTTGATTGAACATTTCTCAAAATAAATCTCAAGGGCTAACTTGTCTGCAGTTGGGTACACACCTAACTGCAGGGAAGTAAATAAAAAAAGAAAAGCTGGTTAAGACTATTTCATGAATCTGATAAGGCAGTAATCCCATCCGGGTTTGTATAAATCTCTGCTGAATGGAGAGTAGAAACATTCACGGATCAGACATCAGACATCATCTACGTGAAGCCACCCTGTTAAACTATTAGTTGTTCCCTGAAGTTAAATTTACTCATCATCTTCTTTGTTGTAATCAAACCTTACTGTGTGACAGAGAGTTCCTCTTGACATAATTCTGAGGGTAAATTGAATCTTTAATTCAGTGGCCAGATTCGACCTCAGATATTTCCTGATTATTTGAGACTGCTAACATAGATGACATGCAGTAATCTTCACTTGTGGAGACAATAATCTTAGTTTTTTATCTGACCTTCTAGGATATCATCATTTAAGCTCTTCCTCCCTTACTAATCTCCTTCTCTCCCTAAATCTTCTCTCATTCTCTCTCCACTCTCTGTATCACTTCCCCTCTTTTCTCTGCCCCCCTCCTTCCCTGAATATTTTCATCTCTTCCCGCACCTTGCATCACACTTTCACTTCCCGCTCCCTGTCTTCCTCTTTGCTTCCCCTCACCTCCCTCCTCCCCACCTCACAGATGCCCAGCCCACAGAGGCAGAGACAGCCGTGTGGAACCAGGTCAGCGCTGTGCTGGAGGAGGCTCACGGGATCCTGGCCGAGCTGCAGTCCTATAACGGGGCTGGGCAGGAGATACGAGAAGTGAGTGAGAAGCAGTCAATAAGTGCTTGAACACCAATAAACTAGCAAGCTACAGTGGAAGAGCATAACCCTAGTGTGATTCATTAGGCCTGCCTGTCACATTCTGACATGAAATGTGGAGGGTAAATATTTTCTTTCATGGCATATGTCACAATACCATTCATTTCCATGTTAAGCTTTACATCTGTTCCCTCTGCAGCATGAACTGAGATCTTAGCTGTTCGCATTACTACACTAAGAAGTGCTGAATCATTTCCTCTCGCTGCTTGTTAACTTGGAAGCATGTTAAAAGAACAAACACCTAGCCAGTCATTGCACCTGCAGCCAATCAAACGTCAGCAGCAGCTGGGCTGCCTCATTTATTCATTTGTTATAATGAGCAAGTCTGCCTGTAAATTTCTACTAAAAACCAAATTTGTCATTATGAAAATGAACAGTTCCCCAAATATCATCCTATTGCCTTGAATACTCACTATCAGTGGAGCATCATTTGTGTGTTAAGTCACCACTGAAAGTGTCGCCCTAACTAAAGCACAGTTTACTCTTGTTGGGTTCATGCTTCAGGGAGTGAATGAGTTTCATGCAAAACAGATCATTGGTTTACATCTTGCAGAATTGGCCGGAGGCATGCAACAGATAGAGCAGGGAAGTGCAACTAACATATGTTGGTTTCGGGCTTTTTGTGGCAATCATTGACAGTATGAGAAAAAAGTTGCCTCCCTAATAAAGGAATGATGTTTCTGTTTGTGTTTCTGTGGGGTAATTTGGTAAACAGCATCTGCATCTCATTAGATTTAGATGTCTAAATCATTAGCCGGGGATGTTGTATGAAAGTAACAAAAAGGCTGAAAATGTTTCTTTAATGTCAAATATGGCGTTGAAAGTGTTTTTCAATCAGTTTTTGGAAGTAACATCTGTGTGTGTTCCTCGCCCTGCAGGCCATCCAGAACCCAGGAGACCTCGCTCTTCAGGAGAAGGCCTGGAACGCAGTCTGCCCTCTGGTGGCCAAGCTGAAGAGGTTCTACGAATTCTCCCTTCGACTGGGTGAGCACGAAAGCTACTGTATGTTTAGACAAGAAAGTGATCTCGGAGAGTGAGACAGCACACTGTCTGATGGACACGTCAGTTATAGCTACAGCATCAAGCTACATTTAAATGGAAAGTAGCTGTGGTTAGCTGAAACACGGCGTTCGATATAGCTATAAAAAGTCCGCTTTTTCTTCACCTCCACTTCCACTGCACAGAAAAGGTGCAGCAGATAAGGAGGTGAAGGGTACACACAGGCGGGAGATCTTACGGTTTTTAGCAAGACAAAGCACAATGGGCTTTTCCTGCTACGACAAAGATGTAACATCTTTTCTCTGTTTGTTACATTTTGTTCAGCGTGACTGTTTTCTCCTCAACAGCTATTCAACAGTCTTGAGAGATGCATTGTGTTTACAGCCAGTACTGTCAGAGCTTTGTGATGTGACAAATACTGTCTGATCCCAGCACAGTAGGCATTGTACACCTTTACGTCAAAACGGAAGAAGATTCCTTTGTAACCGGTGAAGAAGAGAAACTCTGCCGTTTTGCATGCCATTTCGGTCCGACAGCATTCCTAAACACACCTACACTCTCATACGCTGCAATGTCCTCTCAACCATCTCTGCAGCATCCTGACCCAGCAGCTAGGCAGCCGTTGCTACGGAAACAGCAGTACATGCTTTGTCCAGAACTGAGAGAGACAGAGAGAGTGAAACAGAGTTCAGCTGCCGCCTCTGCTCTGCCTTCCAATAATACCTTCATCTCAGGGACATTGTGTTCTCAGCTTACCATACTGTTACAGTGAAAGCTGACTAATAATTGATGATAATGTCTTTGTGCTAATGTATCCATCAGAAACATCAACGTTTTCACAGAGTTGGAGAGAAAGATCAAATCCTAATTATCCAGAGAGTATAATTCACAATATCCTTTCACTTTCTGCACCCTGCACTACCTTTATATTCATTTATTTGATCAAATTGGGCATTAACGAATCAAGATGTGCAATAAACAAACAGCTGCTTTTTCCTTTCATCCATCTGGTCAATGTAAACCATCAGGATGGAGATGGATCTGAGATGTGCTTGGGGCTAACAGCAGCAGGGAGGTTGGAGTTTCTGCCCAGGCCCTTTAGATTAAACACTTCACTGCTGTATTTATAGAAGGCCCTTATGCATTTTTAATGCAGAGGAAGGGATGGAGCCTCAGGAGGCTTTGCTTCTGAGGCATCACTACAACATGTAGCCTCTGAGGTCAGGCTCCGATGTCTGATTTGTTACAGGCTGCAAAGCAGCAAAAAGGCTTAGTTCAATACCATGTGTGACACAAGGGATATGTATGGTTAGTGATACAGTAGCCGCAGGGATGCTGATGCTGTACGATCAGCCACAATGTGATCTCTGAGCTCCGCAATGTATGTTTCTTTAGTTTGTGTTCTAGAGTGAAAGTTACTGCGGTCACATTCAGAATTTCCCAGCTGGTTGGTCAGAGGGGATCTAAAGGTCTGCTTTTCTGCCCGATGAAAGATCCCACCAAGCAAACAGGGCGACAGGTGTCCTGATATCCAGCAAAAAGGAAGACAACATCTGTGTAGACTAGTTAAATCCGGTTGTTGCTGCATTTTGTTTCTAAGCTTGTGCAGAATGAACAGGGAGATGCCATCATGAACTGATGAATTTCTAAGGTGTGTTTATTGTTGCAGAGAATGCACTGCGCAGCCTGCTGGAGGCGCTGACGAGCCCACCCTACGCTCCCATGCAGCACCTGGAGCGAGAGCAAGCCCTGGCCAAACAGTTTGCAGAGATCCTTCATTTTACTCTCAGCTTTGATGAACTAAAGGTAAGAGGAACAATTTCTATTAATTGACCTCAAACACTGACTTTGACTGTACAGAAAATCATCATAATTATTGAATAACCTTATAAAACCATGCAGATGACCAATCCGGCCATTCAGAATGACTTCAGCTACTACAGGAGGACTATAAGCAGGAACAGGCTGAACAACCAGCAGGTGAGGCTGTTAGGGGGCATTGCTTTCCCCCAAACGGAACAAAGAGATGCATGATTAATATTTCATTTGGCTTTCAAGTTATACAAATTCGAGCTGTTATTCTACACGATCGTTGGGCTTTTGCAGTTTAATGTTAACGTTAATGTTTGTTTTGTTTTAAAAATACAACATCTGTTTTGTCTTGGCACACAGCTGGAAGCAGAGAATGAGGTTAACAATGAGATGGCCAATCGGATGTCCCTGTTCTACGCTGAAGCGACACCGATGCTGAAGACTCTGAGTAACGCCACCACCAAGTTTGTTTCAGAGGT
>JAOXYM010000018.1:7721235-7746260 GCA_028567055.1 Leptatherina wallacei
ACACACACACACACACACACACACACACACACACACACACACACACACACACACACACACACACACACACACTTCCACCTATTATATGGCTTGGAAATATTTTTAGTCATGCGGATGAGGTCAAATACTCAGAGCCTGTGAACTAAACGTGGACTGAAAGAAGATGTGTGACGCTCCAAGGCTGCGACTGAAAACTTAAAGGAGGAGTTGATGGAGCGTTTGCTGACATTGCTGAGCCATTGTGAAAAAGTTGTGGGAGCAAAGACTAAGAGGGAGAGCTGAAAGAGGCCCTTGGAGCAAAGCCAGATATTGTGTAAGTGCTTTAACAACAGGCAGACACACCTTGGGTTGAAAGGGGTACGACACGCGGCTGGATAAACAGAGCTGCAGTCAGTGCTGTGAAAACACACATACGCAGCCTGAGCTGGTGGTTAATACCGCTGTCAGAGCACAAATGAGGCGACTAAGTCAGTAACAAACAAAGAACCAGAAAAAGGTATTTTTATGATAAAAAAGAAAAAGGGGGGAAAAAAGCGAGCTGGCAGCAGGCAAACGGAGGACAATACTTGGTGCTGTGTGAGCACGCCAAAGGGAGCTCCGATGACAGAAAGATGAAACTACTGCTGATGTCCTGTGAAAACCTCCCAAATCCATATTTATGGATTTCTTTTCTTTTCACCCGATTTTTAAAAATGCAACATCATCCATGAGCTGAGGAAATCTGAACAGGTTTGGGTTTTATCAAAAATAAACTACATTTAAAGTTTTTGAAAACATTTTAGAAATGGAAAAGTTTTATTGGATAGCAACAATAAAAAATACAAAAAACAACGAAATTTTCAGCACTCTGTGTTCTAAAAATGTATAAAAAGAAATATTTGAAAACTGATTCAGTTTTCAGGGAGTGGCAAAAAAAAAAAAAATGCCACAAAAACATCTTATTTTCCGTATAGTTCCGTGTATACAGCTGAACAAAACTGCGTCCAGGATCCTAGCTCGTCTTCGTCAACTTCTGTTCGTGTGTTTAGTAAGATTTCCGATGTGGGTTTTTTTCTATTAACACACACCAAAGTTCCAATATAAGTAGCCCTATGAGGACTATGCATAAGCATCCATTTGTTAAAGCCAAGCAGTGGCAGAAACCCGTATAGATATGGATGTAGAGCGAGAGTCTGTACAGCGTTCAAAGTGTCACAGGTACTTCCTTATGTGTTGTTCTGGTGTCTTTGGACGAGTCCTGAGAGGTTTCTCTGCAGCCCAGGGCAACAGCAGCACGAGAGTCCTCAGACGGAGTCTCTACTGCAGAGACAGGAGATGCGCTGGGCGGGTCACAACCTGGATCAGACTTTCTCTTCTTCCTCACATGATAGTGATGCTTCTTGGATTTCAGGTGAGCTGCAGGTACAGAGGATAAACACAGGGAGAACTCCTCAATACATCTGGCATAAGATAAGCCCTCTGATACAAGCAACTGGTCACAGAGGTGACCAACGTAGTTTTTTTTTCGTCTAAAGCACTGAATGTTTGACGCCCCCATTCAGATAATGACAAATAGAAAAGGTTTATTATATGTATGATGTCTCATGCTCCCTGAACTACTCTCACACAATTTGAGCCCAATGAATGTCGTCATTGTCATCTTGGGAAATGGCCGTGCCATCAGGGAAGAAAAAAATTCATTGATTAGATAATCTGGTCATTCAGAGTATTCAGGTATTCAGCTGACCTCATTCTTTGGGTACATAATGTTGCTGAACCTAGAGCTAAACATGAGCGACCACCCGATCACAAATCATTCAGGATTTTTTTCCCTGACCACATTTCTTCCTCAAAGATGATGGTTTCCCATTATCCTTCCAGTTTTAAATAATATGTTGGACAGTTCTTAACCCAGTTTTAGTAGTTTCTGCATCTCCTTAGATGTTTCCTCTGCTTGATGCCAAGGATTTGACCCTTCTTTAACAGACCAATAGTTTTCCACGACCACAGGATGTGTCTTTCCACATAGTTCAAGAAATGAATGAACTTGTTACCAGGAGGCTCATACCCGTTGATTAGTGGGGACTTCATTAGTGGCCAGGCAGTGTAGTTTCATTGTGAATTTGACGGAAGCAACACATTTGAAAAAAAAAAAAAAAAAAAAGGAACACGGAAAACAAACGGTTGGAAAAACAATCGGCACGAATAGAAACTGTCGGAGCATTTGACAACTAATTAGGTTAAATGGCGACAGGTTTGCAACATGACTGAATAAATAAGGAGTATCTAAGAGAGGCAGAGCCTGTCAGATGTAGAAATGGCAGATGTTCACCAATCTGCCACAAACTGGGTCTAAAACTTGTGGATCAACTTAAGAAAAATGTTCCTGAATGTAAAATTGAGAATTCCACCATCTACAGTGTATAATATCAAAAAGATTCAGAGAATGAGGAATCTATGTGCACCATCAGAAAAAGTAAAAGGTAAACATTGGGTGCCTATGATCTTTGAGCCATAATTAGGCACTAACTCATCACTGGGCATCATTCTTTACTGGAAATCACTGCATGGGTTCAGGAACACTTCCAGAAATCCACAAATGCAGGTTAAAGCTCTATCATGAAAAAAAGGAAGTCATGTGAACACAATGCAGAAATACTGTTGTCTTCACACAAAAAAGAAAGAAAAAAAAAAAGAGAAAGAAATCGAGAAACAAAAACTCTTTTTTGAAACTATGGATGCTGTATCCTGTGGACTAAAATGAAGAGGTACCATCCAACTTGTCATCAGTGGACGGTTCACATCAGTTCACACATCTGTGAAGGCTCCATCAGAGCTGAAAATCACAAAGGTTTTAGAGCAAAACCTGCACGCATCCAGACAACGTCTCTTACAGGGAAGGTCCTGCATATTTCAGCCAGACAATCCTAAATTGTTTGTTAGAATCCTGCACGAGACGAGAATGGGACAATATTACTCTCCTAAAACCCCACAAACTAGTCTCCCACACGGTTAAATAAAGTCCTTAAATGAAGAATGGATGCTTCACAATGGTAGACATCGCTCTGTATACCGTTTTGATGTGTTGCTACCATCAAATTCCAAATTAACAAATATTTTCCATAATGGTCAAATGTCTCAGTTTCAGTATCCGATATGTTGCTTCTGTTCTATTGAGGATAAAATGTGAATTTATGAGATTTACAAATCATTGCATCCTGCTGTTATCTACATGTTTCAAAGCATCCCAACGTTTTTAGAAATAGGATTGTATGAAGTATTTCTGGAATCTCACTTTTCTTGATATTCAGCAACCAGTTTAACAGCTTACACATTTTGAGGGTTAAATAATTAACAAAAATGCAATCGGAAGTCCCAAAGTCATTATTTTAATGTGGGTGACGAGCCTCACCTGTCCATTCTATGTCACCAATGATCACTTTGTCACAAAGATCACAGGTGTGACGGCTCCTTTTGTTTTTCTGCCCCTCCTCTTGTACTCTGATTGGGGCAATTGCTGGCTTCTCACCCTGATGAAACAAGCAAAATAAAAAAAATCATAAATCTATAACAATAAAAAGGGAGAGAATTTAAATTAACAATACAAGATGAAAGAATGACAGCAGAATAAATAATGTAATACTAAAATCAGGACGTTAAAACAAAAGTATGATAAAATGACATTCAAAGAAATGAGAAAGTATGAAAAAATGCAAAAGAAGCAAAAATGGCAATGAATCAGGCAAACAAGTAAAGGGGAAAATAGGCTGGAGGAAAATGTAGAAGAAAAGTGAAATTAAAAGAAAGAGGGGAAGAAAAAACTAAAATTAAGTAATGAAAAGAAGAATGACAAAAGAACAAAAAGGGAGTCCAGAGAAAAGTTCTGGAACAGGATACCCAGCAATGGATGGAAGAAACCAACAGGAAGCTGGTAGTTTAGACTATTGAGGCCCCACCTTACTCAGGCTGTCCAGGATCTGCAGTGCAGGGCTCCGCACCGTCTCCTCCCACCATGACACGTTAGTCACATCCAGGCCATACACTGCTGGGACATTGTCTCCCGGTCCTGCACACACATTTAGCACATAATATGAATTTTAGTCTTCCAATAAAACCAATAAAAAGCTTCTCAAAGCTAATATTTCCCCACTTTCACCATTTACTTCTATTAGTTAAATGCACGTGCATGTGTTTGTGATGGTGTTACTTTACAGTGCAAACATTGCAAGGCTTAAATGCTACGAAATAACTGCATAATAAAGCGGTCTAATAGTTGATCCAATAATTCTATATATTTGACCTCCATCAGGTGATTTTATGTCTAAGAAGCAGCAAACAGGCTCCAGCTGGTTTGACAGGACCGGTTTAAACTGGCAGGAAATGTGCAGGAGCAGTGATGTGCTGCAGCCGCACCCTGAAGCTCCGTCAACCTGCTGACTCACACACTGGCTCGATAATGTCTCTCCCTCCTTCCTCACATCCTTTTCTCTTGTGCGCCATCTCTTCTCTCGCCATCAGTCTCTCTTCGGCTTTCACTCATTCGCTCTCTGGCTGTCTGGCCGTTCCACCCCCATGTTTCTATTCTGCGCCAGTCAGCAGTCTCCAGGCCGAGCCTCAGCACCAACCCCCTGCCCTGCTGGTCTCTCTATCTGTCTGTCGATCTTGAGTGACCGTCTGAAGAGCCACTGCCCTGCATTGAACGAGGATTCACTGACACGCTGGATGGTATGCACACACACAAAAATATAATAAGGAAAAACATTTTCAAAAGGATGTTGTTTTCACATGGGACATGACTTGATGTGTCAATCACCAGACAGGAAAGTATTAATGAATTACACAGAGCTCGTTCATTACATCCTTTCAAACCGGCAGCGATCTGTACCCGTGCCGATTCCTGAATTTAATTTTGAACCAAATTGTGTGTTTAGGCTGCGAAAAAGTTGCTTCAGAACCTGAAAAGCCCGTTCTCAACTGGAACCAAAGATACAGGAGCTTCTTTGAGAACTGCAACGTCCCTAGTGGGCAACGGCTGAGTCCGCCCGAAAGCCAAACGGATATGTTGACTGACTGTCAATGTTCACACAGGTGCTGTATTACACACTAGGTTACCAAAAGACTACATATGCACAATACATCAGCGTTAATAATCTGTATTGGAATATGTTAGTCCTTTTTTTTTTTCTTCTACATAATCGGCATCGGCCCAATAAGTAAAACCGGGTCGATATTATCAACAGATATTTATTTCCGTCTATTTTTCCACCGTTTGTGTGTCGGGAGGAGGAGGAAGGGGTTTGACCATCCCTAAAAAACAGACAAAAAAACCCAACTAATTCCAGATCAAATGATCAATAAGCTGAAAGTGAATAAAAGAATATCATAAGAACAAAAAAAGACTGAATATTGATCAATATTGGCAATATTGGTCAGCTTTTCTGACCAATATTGAGACTGGGTTTATGATTGATCTTTTAAATTCCAGCTGTCATTCAGTGTTAATGCAGAAATATACATATTCTTTATGAGATGGAGGATTACCACACAAATGACATCCAAATATGAGCCGTTCTATATTCTAATGCAAGGACACAAAGTTAAGGTATAAACGGCTAAACTTAGACACAACCTGAGGCCAAAACACTGAAGCGGTGAAGACTGATCATCACGGTGGCACCAAAAACAAGCCAAGCTGGAGTTGGTTTTGTGAAGATTGTAGATAAACAGTAGCATATATAAACTGTTAATAACAAAAAAAAAAAACACCCCTGGAGGAAAAAGTGTAAATATGTAAATAGTTTCCGTTGTGCGTCTCCTTCAATGTCTTTTTTTATTTTTTTCCTGAAAGGCCAGAAAACCTCTCCTTTGGTGTTTTCTCAGCGTTCCTCATTGGAGAACTTTGAGAACAAAGCTTCTGAAGAAGCGCTAAAAAGAGGGGTGTGTTTATTTGACTGCTCACTTCAAATATGATCAATCTGTCTCCAGACTCCCCAACCCCACCTTTAAACACATTCTCATGTAAATGAATCCTATTAACCTTTAAAGTACTGTTTGCCAACTCAATTATTGCTTAATCCTTTTTACACAGACTGAAGTGTGGATTGGAGGGCAGTAGACACCCTAAAGACGGACGTTTCTAACTCCACTGGGAACTGTCTGGGCCTTCATTATTACAGGAACACAGAGATCTAACTCTAAGACTGGTCATCTGTATAACTAAAGCACTGACTTTGTCAGAGGAAAGAGAACAAAGACTCCTCACAGAACCAGACCCCACAGCCACAAACTTGCATCCACAACTCGCTTTTTTTGCCACATTTCCAACAGCTTCTGGTCAAAATTAGCATATTGTGGGATTGATGTGAAGTTAACCACTTTAACATGTGATGTACTTCATTCTATTCAAGTCATGACCAGCTGTGCTCACTCAAATAGCAGACAAAGGATGTAAAAGCAAAACACACACACAAATGGCAGCGTCTCACCCAGCACCTGCATCGTTTAGCCTCAGTGTGAGATTTTCTGTTTAATCTGTGTACACCGTTTATCCTCCAACTCTTCTGTGTCGCTGTGTGTTTGTTTCTTTTTAAACAGCAGTTACTCTTAATTAAAGCTTCAGATTTCACTTTGCATGGTTACTGTGTTTGTGTTTCTCTGCGAGTCACAAGCGGGATCTTTTGTGTTAATGGCATAATAGCGGGCAGGTGGTGGCGCTGCTCAGAGTCACCTGGCATACCTGCACCAGAGGCAGAGTCAAAGATCTCTCCTTTGGTTTCTTTCATAAATACTTCAACCCAACAGCCGCCACCCTGTGCCCTCTTGTTAGCACTATTTCCTTACTTTGTTCTTTTATCTCCCTGAACGACGCCACCCCACTCATACTATTCCCTTTTGCAGTCACAAATGTCCCAGTGGGAGGACTGGAGTGGTGGTAAATAATAGGAAGACTGTATGGTGGGTTGCCAGATGCTGGATGGAATCCCTCACCCCTTTGACGGGCACTTGTTTGGGATCTAGTGAAATTTAACTCTGCTAATCCACTAGGTACTGAATGAGTGTTGATAAACACTAAAAGGAACAAAGAAGAGGGTGTTGGTGCACACACACACATACACACACATATACATTTGCCTTCAAAAGGACATTACTCACAGACTTATTCAACCACTACTTGTCTAATCCTACCTGTGAAATAAGTATTAGGAGGACATGTTTCCATAATGTGACTGTAAACAGATCTGGGTCCCTACAACATGAGTAATGCCCAAATCCCAAACACACACACACACACCACAAACTGAGCATTACCTTTCAAGCACACAGGGGAGATCACTTTGCCAACAAGGAAAATAATCTGTCGCTGGGCAGCTGCTTGCCAGTGTTGAGTGTGCACGTATTGTGTGTTGAAACAGTAGTCCACCTGTTGCAACAAACGGGCCAAGAGTCATTTGCTGAACTGTTCTTGTGTTTGCTGAGTGAGGATGAGTGCCTGGTGTGTGTGCTCTGCTATAAAAACTCCCCCACCTGCCTGAGCCCAGCTGTGCCTTCGCTGGTCATGGTCTGCACTAGAGCATGACAGCTGCCTCTATTCACCAAACAACCTCCTTTCTTTTCCTATAGTTCCTCTTCCACTTTTTGTCTTCCTCACTTCCTTCATCTATCTGTTGTTCACCTCTGATCAGAGCAAAGAATTTGGGTTCAAACAAAGACTTATTGGTTACAGTAATTGATTCAGCATTGCAGAACAGGGGTGTATTTAGATTTTTGTGAGCTGTAATCATTATGCACACAGTATTTAACCACTGAAGTCCTCCTCGTGGCAATTCAACATGCAAGTGTCAATAAACCCCTGAAGGCTTTTCTTAATAATAATTTGTAATGGCAGTCTCTTAACATGGCACATGCCTGAACTGCTGCGGTTGCATAAAATGAACCGGCACACATGGTAGTGGTTGGTCTTAATTTAGCTTACGGACAGCTGTTAAGAAGAGTCCGACAGATTTTTTTTTCCCCCTTCAGACACATAGCTGGGAAAACTAAATTTAGTAGTGTTTTGGGTCGATGTGAGCTGCAGTTTTTTGCATCCAGAGATGGAGGTGAGGACTCGAAGGCAAATAAAACTCGGAGTAAGAAGCCAATAAGACCCCTTAATAACACTGACTCAGCGTTTCCCCAACCATTATATTGGTGGAGCGCCCTGCACACTGAACGTGTGCGGGGGAGTATTTTTCCTGCTCCAATGTTACAGTATATCCGAGAACTTCATGACCATCACGGGACATCACAGCTGAACAAGCGGGGTCTACCGTCATTGTAGTCATTTCTGAGCCGCATTACGGCCTAAAATGCATGCAATATTCTTTGTAGGTTCTATAAACGTCAACACGTTACCTGAAATCAGAACTTTAAGAATATTTAGAGGGACTCCTCTGAATGGAGCGGTCTTCATCAGGACATTATAAAAGTTGAACTTTTTTCTGTCCAGAGTATTTTTTTATCCCAGCTTGTTAAGTTTGTTAATGAAAGTTAAGTCGGTTTATTAAGTCATTATCACATGTGTCATATTCACAATGTAATGGGAAGGTTACCTGTTACAGCTCAAGTCCATAAACACATGATTGAGTAGTTGCTCATCATGATTATTAAGAAAAACCTTGACCCAACTGTTTTCTCCCAACTACATGCTAATATCTAAACTACCTTTTCTCCTTAAAGTTTTGGAGAAAGTAGTTTTTAATCAAATCCAAAAGTTTTAGAAACACATGACATTTTTGAGTAGTTTCAGTCAGGTTTTAGGTCACGCCACAGCACAGAGACAGCCCTTCTAAGGGTTTTTAACAGCATTCTTCTAACTATAGACTCTGGGAATTCTGTTGTTTTAGTGCTTTTAACTTATCAGCAGCCTTTGATACCATAGACTACAATATTCCGTTATTCCCATTGGAACATCTTGTTGGTATTCAAGGTACAAGTCTGTCCTGGTTCAAACCACGCCTCAGGCATGAGCTTGTCTTTCAGTCAAGGAGCTTATTCCTCTTCTGCAGCCACTCCTCGTTTTGGGGTTCCCCAGAGGTCCGTATCGGGACCATTGATGTTTGTTTTGTACATGTCGTCGCTAGGTTCCATCTTTGGTAAGCATAACGTACCATTTCATTGTTTTGCAGTTGACATTCAGGCCTCTATGCCATATAACCTAAGCAGAATTAATGCAATTTTTGAAAATGTCTGGTTGAAATTAAAACCTGGATGAGGTTAAATTTTCTGAACCTGAACAAAAACAAGACTGAAGTCATCTGGTTTGGTAATCTAACCTTAACATTCACACACACCTATGAGAGCACTCAGGTAAACCAGCCAGTTTCTTTTCTATGTTCCAAGATCAAAATTAAAATGTCTAGGTGAGTAAGCGTTCAATATTATGGTGCAGACATCGAAACTGTTTTTTCCACATATGTGGACGCCAGGTCGTAAGACGTTAAACCCGTTGGGAAACCTTTTTTTTCAACTGATCATCCATTTCCTGTATGTGTTATACAAGCACAGCAGCTTGCCAGGTCGTCTTTATAGATAAGAGTTTGTTCTCAATGACTTGCTGGAATAAAAAAAAAAAAAAAAGATTTACATGTTAATAATACGTTACAGCGATGTCACATGTTAGCCAACTTTGATGTACTGTCCAATCATGTGTGTGCAGTGGTTCTCTCCGTCACTGTCACAGGTTTGACTGAATGAAGCCATGAGGAACATCAATATTCAAGTGACCCGTGTCTGAATGACCAAATACAGCTACTTTAACAGATTGATGACACCATTAATATTACGCATCTCATGTCTGAATAAATCATGGATTGCATGAAGTCTTGCAACAAAAGGACTTCTGGAGCCGCTTTGAATGTTTTATCTAAATGTCTCGACTCTAACTGTGCTGTACTTGAACACATGGCCGTTTCTGGTTTTAAGAAAACCCAAAAGATAGGATTTGGAAAAATAACAAAACCAGTTCGATTGAGTCCAAATATTAAACTTCCATTCAAAAGACCTGAAAACACAACTCTAAATGCCAACACTGCTCTGTACCTGCTGGATGAATAAATGAGATCACGTCTGTTCACTCTAGACCATCAAAGATAGACGAGTAACATTAACTGAAATGTGCATCAGTGTGTGTTTCAAACTACCTTAAAATATTAAGGAGAATGTTATCTGGGACCCCACCAGCGTTGGTCTAATGTATGGCTATGCCTCTGGGGGTAATGCTTAGAAGTTCTGGATATCAGGTGTAGCGAGTGGATATCCGGATGATTGATAGCCGGGATCATGACTTCAATTGCTGTGCATCAATCATTTTAAAAACCTAGTGAAAGCAAAACTGTTGTCAGAAGATATCTTTGAGAATCTGTTTAAGCCAGTTTGCCTTATGTATGTTGGTTGTTGATGACCATTTATGTACAAGCAGCAGCCCATCCCCTGCTTAACCGGGATGTGTTGACACCGCTCTAGCTGGATTTCCTTTTCTATTAGTGGGCAAAACAAATCTGAAGCAAAAGTCACAAAATAGAAGAGTTTTAAACAAAACAAAAATGTTTCTGTTGTCTAGTAAAAAGGATGTTGCTTGTGGGTTTAAATCAGTAAAAAGTAGTAATGTTCTGCCTGTGATGGATGAAACGGACTAAGCAGGCATGTAAAAATTAATAGACTGAGCAAAGTCGCCCTGACCTGAAACCAACCTCAAAGAGGGAGAAGCAACAATGGCTGAGGTGCTCATTTACAAACAGGAAAATAGAGAGAGCTTTTATTCAGGAACTGCTTTTCATACAGGAATATCTGGGATATCATATATTGAGAGGATGCTGGTCAGTCATGTGAGCTTATTGTTTGCCAGTTCAGACTGGAAACAGCTGGCGAGTAGTTTTTTTTCTAAACCTGGCTAAGGAGTAGAAACAAGTGGGGAGAGCTACAAAAAATCAGATTCTGCATGTTTATTATCAGATATTAGAGCGAGAGTAACTCTGATTGTGGTATCCTGCAATAATAGTTTTATAATGAATGACGATGCCTTTTCTGATTCACGCACCCTGTGACGTTTTTTTGTGCCACTGGGAGAATGAGAGGGGGTGATGCGTTATGCAGGCCTCATGTCTGGATAAGATCCAATGATGCCACAGTCGCTTGGTGACACACCTGCTATTTTTGCTTTGTACTTAAAGGGAGATGTCATCCCTCAAAACAGCAGCTTTTTCACCTCAGCCTGTTAAAAGTGGCATTTTAGATTTCTTTTCAGGGTTTGACATTTCCACTCAATTCACAGATGAAAACAAACCCAATACTGTACCAACCCACTTAAATATTCCCCTCTTCCCCAGCCCTCTGGTATCTCTCCTCTCTTGGCTTGACTTTGTCTTCACAGCGAATGAAGATGCATTTGTAAGTGACTCTGTGTGTTTGTGTGTGTGTGCGTGTGTTCATAAAAGCTTCACACTTGCTAGAAGATGAGGGTGTAAACTCGCCCCGCACCTGTTGCCCCAGCTGAGTCAGATTACCTTCACTCTCCATCCAGCCTGCTATCCATGTGCTGTCTCTCTCTTTCGTTCTCCTTCCATCCATCCACCCTCCACTCCTTCACTTACCCCTCTGAATAAAAGATACCTACAGCGCTGTTACTTAACACTCACGAGGCCTCGGTCAAACTACACCTGTGTATCTTGGTTACAGGTGGAGTGTGTGTGCCTATTGGGAGTTTAAACAAACCCTCTTAAGATGATGCTGCTCACCACTTAAAATGCAGCACTTAATAAAATGAATACAACCTAAGATGACCATTTTCTTTAAACGGTAATCAAATACACTTCTATGAAAAAAAAAAAGAAAAAGAAAAAGACACTGTATTGTATGCGTACAGCAAACCTACATTTCATCTGAACTGACTGACCTGGTGTTTAAATCCCAACAGCAACCAAAGTTGAGTCCGTCAAGAACCACTTAACCCACTGAAAAGTATTTAAGACACTGGACGTCTGCATGCTGCCTCTCTGGCTGTCACTGCTAAACGACTCAATTGTAAAACTGGCATCAACCTGTGCCTTTCAGGTTATTAACAGTTAAGTCAACATTCATGTCATTCTCTAGCTTCTTTACTCTACTTCATTTTTTCTCGATTAGCCGACTATGTCTGCCACTTGCAGTTTGTCTTTCTCTTTGACCCACTAGTCTCTGTATGCTTGGGTTGGTACGCATGGACCTCAGCGATCCGGTTGCCCAAGTTTGTACGGTCAGGGTAAATTCCCCGCAGCTCTGTAATGCTTCAAGAGATTAGCCTGCTCAGCTGAGGACCTGCCGGCATCTGTGTGGGCGCGTGCGGGGCTCAGACCAAACAGAAAAGAGGTCAGCAGTCACAACGAGACAGAGGTAAGCAGAGACGAAGGGTGGGGTGCGCGTGGGTTAGGACACCCCCGCAAGGGATGGACATGAGAACAAAAGTCTCTCTGCAAATCCTTAAAGAACCCGACACAAAAAAAAAAACATCAGGAAAAGAAATCACAAACATTTCCGCCGAACCTCTTAAAAGGATACACCTGCCTTTATCCAATATGGTAGCGAAATAACATCTCTACTGGGAAACGGACTCAGACTAACATTGTCATTAAGGTGGAGAAACATGCAATCAAGTTCCTGCAAGGCCATACGATGGCCTAAATATGTGCAAGTGCACATTCCTAGCAGATTATCTTCCAACGTGAAGGCCTTCAAATGCCATTTATCAGGAGACTGTCAAAAGAGAAATCCTCCAAATACTTTCCTAGGGTATCTTAAAACATTGTAAAAAATCCTTCAAATCATGGATATGTTATCTCAATTGACCTTCTTGGATTTTATTTATACGTCTCATTAATACCCAAAGCAAAACACAACCACCTAAGCCTTGAATTATTTTCCAAACGAGGCTGTTTTGGGTCTAAATTCCCTCTAAAATCCAAGTATAAGCAACAGAAAAGACATCTGCTGCCATCTGTATGGAACTAAACACAAAAAGCCACCTTTAGGAAATCCCAGGAGTTCGGAGGAATAAAATGCAGCATTTACAACAGATGCACATGTTTTTTCAAAGACTAATTAGCATGATCAAGCCTGACTCAAACAGATGATTCTTGGAGATAAATTATCAGTAAAAAAAGAAAAGAAAAAAAAAGAGCCTGTTTGCAAAAAAAATCTGCTGTAAACACACCGTTTCCAAGAAGATTTCCTTCCAATATGAAGTTTTAGTCATTTAACAGAGCTGATTTAATCCACTGCCACCTGCACCGTGAAATCTGATGCTGCAGCCAACAAATTGCTCTGAAAAGAGTCAATTATTCAAGGAGAGTTCAAACACACAGTGAAAAACACATGTTAGTCCAAAACACAACAACTCCAAGCATGCTGCCTGTACAACAGCAGCAACACAGACACACAAACACACACACACATGAGATGAGGGCCATATTGTGTGTGCAGCAGGTAGGGCAGGCGGTCAGAAAGAGGGGTATTGAGGTTTAGGGCCTAGCGTGGCCTTAAGCCACTTGGGCCTAACAGGATTAGGAGGCAGGGTTACTGAAGGGCATGCTGATGGTGGGACGGACAGGCCGGGTTTCTGTTTTGGGAAAGAGAAACACACTCGGCCTTTCAGCATACTTTCAAAAACACATTTAAGTTCCAGGAGCTGCAATACTGCCAAACATTTCTGACTGCGGAGGATACTTCAGTCCATACTGCAGCAACAGCTAAACTGGCAGGTAACCAAACACTGAGGTTTATTTCTATGCAACCTGGAGCAAAAAGAGACCAAGTGCTGAGAATAGGCAGCGAAAGGTTTCAGCTGCAGGTGCATAGTGAGGAAAGAGCTTGAAACATTATCCCCTGTACTACGTCAAAGCAGCTCCCACATGGCTGCACAAAGTCAAATCCTCCTTTTTGCTTGTTCATGCTAATCTGCTGATTTCTACTTTTGAAATGCACCTGATAGTTTCAAACAATATGATTTTTCAGGCTGAAGTTGTCATTACAAAAACAAATAATTTAAGGTATAGAAATGAAAATGGTAAATGGACTGTACTTGAATAGCGCTTTTCTAGTCATATGTTGTCCACTCAAAGCATTTTGACACAACATGTCACATTCACCCATTCACACACACACTCATACAGCACTTCTATTATTATATACTAAGTGCTTTTCCTCGATCACACACATTCATACCCGGTTAGGCACATCGGGAGGCAACGTGGGGTTCAGTGTCTTGCCCAAGGACACACTCAAGGCCTGGAATTGATCTACAGGCTTTCTGGTTGGTAGACGACTGCTCTTCGTCCTGAGCGACTGAACATTTCAGGAAATGAGAAATGTTCATAAAGCATGAAACTACAGGCTAACAATGATTAGCATTGAGACAGGAAGCATAGAAATGACTAATCTGAAACAGTGTCTTTTAATAATGACAAAACTAATGAGACTTAACTAATGTTGATTAGTGAGCTATAAATGGGATTTATGCTTCCAGTATTCATTCGGTCCAAATGCCCTCTTGCTCAAGCTTCATAATTTACTCTTAATCACCAGTGGGGCAGCAACTTTTTAATACAACTGTGCGAAATGAAGGCAAAAAAGTGCATGTGATGCCCAACAATGAAGAAGATCATTCATACAGTGGAAAGAAAATTTTTAATTAAATAAAACATTTTTTTCGCCAGAAAATGCCATGTTTACATATTAAGAAAATTAAAACGATAAAAGCAAACACATACCCTTTTATACCCTGGAGCTCAATACAGTGGCCAAGAGGCTTATTGTGCATCTAATGTAGTGTCTGAATCTCATCTTGTTAAGGAGAGTGCTGATTGCTCCGGATCTGGGCTCTGGAGGACAAGCACACACACAAACACGCGCACACACCACATGCACCAAGTGAAGGGTACTCACGTTTAAGGAAGCGGTTACGAACCCATTTATTCTGTTTGCGGGCATAACGCTTTGTAGCAATCTTCAAAGCCTCTACTCCTAGACAGAGTTAAAAGGAAGAAGTGGGAATAGATTAAGAAGAGAGAAAGAAGAAACAAAAAAAACCCTCCTTTAATAGAATCCTCTGGTTGATCAACCAACCAGTCCACTGACTGGTGAACCTAAAGCCATCTGAGTGGATTTGAGCAGGTATTTTTCTGACCTTTGTCTCTGAGTGAGTCTTTCTCCTGTTGGGTGCTGCTTTCAGGGGCAGTCAGGTAGTCGTGGAACTCCTTAAAACCAATCGACTGGAAAATCCCATGTTGATAGTCTTGACTGCGGAGAAGGAAACATTATACATCAATAGAAGAAGCAAGAAAACCTCTGTGACATGTAATGAAGCTCGATAGTGATTAATTTCACTATATTCCCTTCTTCGTGCATGCAGAGTATAAGGTAGAACTCTTTGAGGTGCAAAAATAAAGACTGACATTAAGAATAAATATTTAAAAAAGGGGGCTAAAACTCAGAGGAGCAAGACCCACAGGTGCTTAAACTCAGCAGGCTGATGAGGAGTACAGTTTGGAGCAGATTCCTGCTGGCTGACCAGCCAGACATTAAATCTGAAATGTCTTCATCAATGTCAGACTGCCTCACCCCAACGGAAGGAGAAATGCCTGTCTATGTTCAGGCTGTACTTTTCAAAACTTCATAAATCACTGGACAATTGGTATGCATGTTACATTTAATGACCAACACCTTCTCAGACTTTGGAGTGATGCATTATTTTTCTCCAGTGCTACAAGCTTCCTCTGCGTAGACTGCAGCAGAGATGGGCTAGACTGTTCAAAATAACTAATAAATAGCATGAATATCCTGAAAGTTGTGTAAATAACATACAAGAAGGAAATCTGTAGGAGTTTAGAACCAGACTTAGAGGTTTGTATTTAAAAACAATAGTCGGCTTGACTCGGTACGACTGAGGGTTGAAACGCTCAGCTGGTCCGAGTTTGCTTTTACACATAACGTACTCAAACAAACCAGAGCTTTTAAATAATGTATTCCCTTCCTCACCAGAGGCGCTGCATCGATAATTACTCAAGAAGACAAGATGAATAACGAAGAAGAAAACTCAGTCACATATTTGTTAATGCAGGAAAACTTCTGTTTCCACCACATAGGAGCAAAACATGGAGCTGCATCAGAGCTTTGGTGGACAGCATTTCTATCAGAAATTTTACCACGTTCTTTCACGTATGACGGTGAGCCATTTCTCCCATTTACTGTCCTACACGCACATATACATTGGTTGGGTTTATCCATTATTCCCTTGTCGTCCGCTTCCTGAATTTGCTTCACTTAAGCAAACCCAGACCTACGTTTATAGGTGAACCAGAGTCCACTTCTTTGATCCACATCAGAGTTTGTGCATTAACGCCGCGACAAAGGAACCAGACTTTGAGCAAATGAACTTTGATTCGAATCAGCAAAAGCAGGTGTGAATGCACCCTAAAACACATCAGTGCCAGCTTTCAGCTAGTAAAAACACCACTTACACTTTAGGAACACTTTATCCTGCACTGAAGAACAAATGCTGACGGAAATAAAAGTGATGACAAATTGTTAGAACTTCACTTCTCCAATTTATTAACAGATTTTGGCAAATTTAAAACTTTCTTTTTTTTCTCTTTAGTTTGTAGATTAAAATCCTCCAGTTTTTTTAGTTTCCATTTCTTATATAATATTGCAGGTGACTTACTTATTGAAGGAAAAAGAGACTAAAGTTAACAGTAAAGAGACTTGACAGGATGGCCTGTTCTCTGATAATGTTCAGGTCATTAAACTGAACATGAAAAGTCAAAAGCTGAAAAGAAGGCAGATCTAATTTTATAACAATAATTGTTGGGGGGGGGGGGGTTCTTAATTATTGCATGAGGAACAAGGAGGGGCAATAGAAAAAAAAATCTGGCTAGACAAGCAGAGAGAAATTTGAGAATAGCAGCAGAACACAGGAAATGTAGAGTCAATGGAGGGAGGAAAAGAAAGACAGAGGGAGGGAGGAAGAGATCTGACCTTGATGTCTGGCCACAGCAGCCAGTCGGGGATGGAGACATGAGGTTAAAGGAGAGAGAGAGAAAGACAGAGAGAGGGAGGTGGGGGGAGTAAAGTGCATGGATGATCAGATTGCTGAGAGGGCAACAGTGTCAGGGATGGAAGGAGAGACGATGAGGAGGGGGTAAAAAAAGAAAAAGGGGGATGAAGAGAGAGAGGAGTAGGAGGAGGCTGGTTGATGAGGTGGGATGGGGTGATGACTGAAAGGAGGAACAAAAGATGGGGGAGACCGGCAGCTTCCTCGGCATCATTCCACCAGTGCATCAACTCCCTGAAGCCACACCCAACACACACACACACACACACACACACACACACACACACGTTATCAACAGTAGCAGCCAGAAGACAAACATGCAGCCGTGTTCAGTTATCTGTTTCAGACATTAGTGACGCTCTCACATGTTTACATACATTTCACGTTGCATACAGAGCCAATTTAAACAGAACTGACTTTCCTGAATATATAATCTCAGAGGTGCAAAATGTAAATTCTGAATCCAGTGTGAGTATGTTAGATGTCTGGATTGGATGTTTTTCCAAGTTTAAAGATAAAAAAAAAGGGAGAGCCTCAGGAATCCACTAAAAAAAATAAAGCTTTCCGTCTTGTTGAGCTGCCGCAGCTTCATTTATAGTGTCCTATTGGAGATAACGGACGATTTGTCCCCGTCAAAGAAAGTGCTTGTTGCTAAAAGTAAAAATAACACTTGCCGAATCAATTTCTGTGCGCTTGCACATTAGAAATGTCAATCATGGCATTTTGCCAGCAAGTTGGACTTCAGGGACAATTAATGAGATTTTTTAACCTGGAAATTCTCTGTTAAACAGGACGTTCCTCACTAGCACAGTAACAAAAGGAGATATACATTTCTAATGTATCAGATGCTGAATAACTGTTTTGTTCTCAAAGGTCAGACAGTGTGATGTCTGGGCCCGTTTCACCAGTCTGAAAATGTCATCGAGTTTTGAGAAAACACAGAGCGGTTTATTATTTTAATGGAATTTCCAATCTGTCAACAATCACAGCAACAAAATCAGAAGGACGTCTTCTTGTCTCCTTCAGGCAGCCGCAATGGAAGGACTGTTTTAGTTTGGACAGACAAATCAAAGCCATCTGCAGTGATTCTGGTGGAAACAGTATTTCTTATCCTGCGTGAACCCTTCTGACAAGTCATGTAGAAATGACACAATCGTGATAAAGCCCGTCTGAGTCTGGTAACCTCTCATATTTCAGGCATGGTCAATACTTTCAATTAATATCAACAGTGACGGCCTTTAAAAGTTCTGAAGGGAAGACGTTAGATGTTTGCTTTGAAGCACTTTACAAAAAAAAAAAAGACAAAACCATCATTAATCGGAGAGATCTGATCACATCCAGTAACCAGCAGATCCACACCACTGCTTCAGTATGCTACTGATCATGAGCTTACTGTTTAGAAAATGTCACATAGAAGCTGGTAATTATGTGGAAGGCCAGAAAATTAATTTGATTATGTTAACTTTCAAACATACACCATTGTGCTGCTTGTAATTTGTTTTAGGTTCACCAGAAAGTCCAATAAATGTAGAGTCAGAATTCCTTTAAGTAATAAGCATAGATCACCAGACTCCCCTGTGGGTATAGAGGAGGCTTATCTCTGCAATTATTAATAATCACTTGACATCCTAAAGAAATAGCCTTCCCACATGGATCAAGCTCTCAGCAGCGTGGGCTGTATCTAAATCGGTCTACAGGCCATTGGGAAACGGCAGCGCACAGCACAGAGTGACCCATCAGATGGGGAGGGAGAAATAAATAACTGGACTGTCGCTTGGCAGAGTTCACTTCCCTCCTATTGCCCTGCTTTCATTGGAAGAGAGGAGTTTGGGGTCTAAGCTGACTCTCCCGATCATTCATCGAGATAGAAAGATGAGAAAACTTGACACTGTACTTGTGTGCATTAAACACTCCTCAATGTTTATGGGAACTGGGTTGTACTGCAAACCGAGCCATAGGGCATTTCCTATGATTAAGAAGGGAACACACAATATTCCTAATGTGTATGCTAAAGTGAAGCTGTGGCAATTATAACTTTAAGGCAGGAACACAGTGTGTGATTTTAACTGTCGCATGAGTATGCTGCAAGCCACAGTAGATGACAACCCATGATCCTGGCTACAGCATCATGTCTGCATACATCAGACATGATGAGCTATGGTGACGGCATTTTTTCACACTGACAAGAGTGAAAATAATGACAGGCTTTTTGCATGGTCATGGTATGACACATCATGCAGACAAAATGTCTGCTGCCATAAGTCAAACACATTTTCTTATTTGTTTGAATTCCACATGTTATGGGTTTACTTTTTTTGCTTTGTATCTTCACTGTTAAGTTTTTTTTTTTTTTTTTTTTTCAAAATGGCCCCAATGTCACATTGATAAGAACATCACTCCATACTAAGCTCCCATTGGCAGATGTAGGTCAATGCAGTAGATACACAGCAGGAAGTCCATCCTAAATCCTAAACAGTCAAAAAGCTGTCTGTGGTTATCTTTGGTTGCAAGATTCTAGCAAGGGCAGTCATTAGACCTCTCACTATACCATATAAGACTACAGTTTTCAGTTACAGAGACTCTTATGCTGCCTGCCGAAAAACCACACAATGTGCACCGAGCATTAGTTTGTTCACAGCTCTTAGCTATTACTAAGAACAGGTATAGATTTATAACTAAAAGAAATGAAATATCCAAGTCACAATCATTTTAGGAGGTGGTCAAATTCTCTAAAAAGCCATGGTAAGAATATCAAATCAGTCCTTTTTTAGCTTTTTAAGCGCAGGAAATACTGGACCGTCCTTTATTAAAGGAAAAGGAGATGATTCCGCCCCCGCCACGATTTCTGACAGCAGCAACATTCAAAGTGACAATCTGGGATTAATGTACATAAATATAAAAGGACAGTGGGGTGAGTTTAGGCAGCCTGCGATACGTTTCACTTTGTGGTTCCTTTGTTTTAAACTACCAACCTTGAAGTAATGCCGACAACCTTATAATACAAGTAATATAGCTTACGTGAAACTACGCATTATGAATGTATTAGTACAATATTTTAAGCCATCTATAAATTTCACTAATGCAAAAACACATCACAGCTCAGATTCTTGGAAGAACACAGTTTTCCTTTCCTAAAGCTATGCCAAATTCCTCCTTTACCTCAATGTTTTTCCAACGAGGTCAGGAAAAACTGCTTAGAAAGACTATAGGAGGTAATTTTTTTGACTATTCAACCATACCCCACAGTGTTAGGAAGGCTAAAAAAAGGCTTTTGTGGCTCTATAGTGAGCCGTTTCAAGTGTGATGAATTGCCTCAAGTGATGTCATCCAGGAGCTGAAGACTGGAAATGAAAAACCTGGGGGTGTGGAGACAAATACAACTGAGCTTAGCAGATCTCTGCTGCCTCCTCCTCCTCATCTCTGCTGGAGGACAGCAACTCATGTACAATAACACAAATCTCCATCTGAAATGTTGGTGGTTGACTTGCATTCTGGGTAAAGTGGATTCCAGGATTAAATGAGAGAGGATAAAAAGATCCATCATAAGACATCATGTCCTTTATTTAAAGAAAAACTGTCGAACTAGATCTTAAAATACCATATTTAACCCCTGAGTAAAAACAACCATCAGGACTGATAATGAAACAACTTAAGAGACCTACAAAAGACTCCTTACCAGTTATCCTTGACTTTCTGCTGATTGTATCTGATGTGGAAGTCTCTGAGCTCCTCTATAAGTCCTGCAGACATCATCTCATCTACACGACCATCTAACCGCTTGTCTAGAGCTACAAAACACAGGAGGGCTGCATGTAAGTGTTTACATCTAATAATGCCATTTCTTCATTTCTTTTATAAATGAAAACTTATTTAAAGATCAAAACCATCTTTACCCTCCAAGTCTGAATGGAGCCAGAAGATGCAGGGATCTGGGTATCTCAGTGGACCCCCCAGACCATCACCACCCTCCTGTCCCCTCTGCTCTTCCAGCCAGCGACTATGGGGGATGCCCGTCTCCTCATGGATTTGAAGACTTCTGTAGAGGACGCATGCATATACGGATGTCTGGGTCAGCTAAAATGTATTTTTTCAACGTTTACACAAACTCGCATGATTTACTCATGCTGTGGAAGTGTGTTCCAGTCCCTGTGTACCAGAACTCAGTAGGAAAACTAAGCTTATATATATTAAATCACCACTCATCCACTAAATCCAATGCAGAAGAAAATATGCAACTCCCTTTCTGTGACAAGTTTAGTGAGTTTAATGTAGATGAACCCTGCATCCCACGGAAAATTAAAGAGATAAAACAACAGATAATATAAAATATGATTAAGAAAAATTACTGCTCTATGAAATCACATGAATTAGAGTTAAACAAATCTCAGAGATGAAGATTTAAATGCAAATTACATTCTTTAGTCATGCCATGCTGGAAACTGAGGTTACGGGCAAAAGATGATTCCTGTCATCTCCTGTCATCTTAAAGAGCAGAGTAACCTAACCTGCTTGCACAAAAGACCAGAGCGCATACTGCTACTCATCAAGCAGTGTGTGTTTTTGTGTAAAGCTGACAGTCCTCGCCTGTATTCTGCGGGTGTCAGCCTGAGAAAGCACAAGCTCTTCAGGGCACAAAACATGAGAAAACTCAAATCGGAAATGCAAACACGTGACATAACACAAACTATCCACCGTTTCACCTCAAACGTGAAACACAATGGTATATAAGTATTCAACTTTAGGCTGTTTTGAAAGATTTAATCCATTTAAAATATTTTTTTAAAGGGAATTTAAAAAACTGCTCAATACACCAAACAAGTGGGTGGGAGTTGTGACCATCTCATCTGCAATGACTTCAGAAAGAAAAGCGGATCTTTGAATACCCAGATCGAGTCACAACGCTCTATTCATACATTACTCTCCATCAACCAGGCTGCTGTCAGCAATAGCTTATCTGCTCTGAATGACAGATATGGCCTTGTACATGTGATATAGAGGTATGTCGATCTAAATGCTTAAAATAAAGTCGTGATAACTTGTGTTTACTTTGCTTAGACATTGAAAGGCAATGCCCATTTTAAATTATTATCCTGTAAGCAGTCAATATATTTCAGAACCACAAAGTAGAAAATCTATACATTAAAAAAAATCTCTAAGTGCACCAAGGATCAATAAACGCCATATGGACGTCCATGTTAGCTGGTTATTGTGTACGAGTGCATCAAACTGATTGTCCCAGTCTATACTGATGCAACACAAGCTCTTTAAGCATCTGAGCAGTCATGTGACTGCTTTCCCGGTTGGTTATAAGAGGAGACAAAGGCCACCGGAGGGCTACTTAATGTACTTAGAGAAATGCAATAGGCTTGCATCCATTACTACAGTGAAACTGCAGTGAATTGGATTGAACTGACTTCAACTGAATAAAACTTTGCCAAAGCAGGAGAATCTTCCTGCTGCAGCTTAAACTATAGGAATGTTAGAAGTACATCACAGAAAAATGACTCAACTTACATTTGTAAAGCTACCAAACCTTACATAACAATGAACTATAAACAGACCTTGACAACAACGATGTCATTCACATTAATCAAAGTGACAGAAAGTTAGGAGGATTTATGTATATTATCTTTTTAAAAAAAAAATAAAGTCAAAGAATCCTGTGATATAAAAAAAATGGCACTGACCTAAAGTCAATGTTAGATAAAATGCTAGTTTTGCTAGCAACTAGAATAATGCTAAAATCTGACAACAGATTAGTGTATAATGTAGGACATCTAGCATGTTTTATACTGTATTAAACTACATTTTGTACACATTCATGGGCCTGTATCCAAGCTAAGCTAATCCATATATATATATATATATATATATATGTGTGTGTGTCTTTTAGGTAAATCTCACATGTCAATTCTATGCAAAGACTGGAAACAAACTTCAACTTAACCACAGCTTTGCTAATGCTAGCTATTAGCTAACAGTGAGAATAATAGTTTTGAGGCATCACAACACATTTTAAAGACAGAAAAATTGCCACTAGCAATGTTTACTATTTTAGCCATTTTCCGTTAGTATTAGTTATCTGACGATCTAGCTAAAAAAGAAAATATTAGCAAGTAAAATACAAATAACGGAAAAATTATAATATTGCAAGACAAGCTAACAGTACATTCTCATGACAGCAGGTCATAAATGATCACTGTACATTCACTGTAAATGAAAAACATGCAGTGTAAGACATCCAGATGAAGACATTATCAGCTGGATCACCTGGCTATCTTGCGCTTGTCATTTGGGTGCAACATGGCAGCCATTTTGGGATCCACCTTAGCTAATCGTTCATGCAACTCAGCTGCTCCCAGTTTCTCCAGCTCCAGTTTCCTGTGTGGAGCGCCATCTCCTCCATCCCCCACGTCTTCATTCTCCTGCTGTGAGACATGTTTTATTTATTTCATTTTTAGTTTTTCCCCCCAACCAAAGCTGCCTTTAAATATTGCTGTTTCCACTTCCGTTATAAATCAATACATTCAAAGAACAGCTGCTTTAAGTCAGTAATAATATGCCATGCAAACTGAACCAAAGACCAGAAACTCCTCGGGCAGTTTCATTAACATACATGATTATGCAGCATGAAGTCACAGCCTTTTTAATTTACTTCTTAGAAGCCTGGAGACTAGAATTAAGCCATAAAGACACTACACTGTCTTAAGGTAAGAAAGCAACCAGCACTGAGGCCTGATGTTAATTTCACATAATAGAAATAGGGGGAAAAACATCTGGATATCAACAGCCTGGGAAGTGTATGGTGTACTGTAAGTATATTTAAGTTGTGCCTCTGTGACACTTACCCCTGTATCCAGCAGAACTTTCCACAAAAGAGACTCAATATAGTAGTTTGTTCCTCCAACAACGATTGGCAATTTGTTCCTGCTGTGCATGTCATCCATGTTGGAATGTGTTAAGGAGGATGCCGGAAACAAATGCTAAAAAAAAAAAAAAACATTCTGCAGTGTGTTGATGAGCTCATACAATGCTATTCAATCCCTTGCAACCCAACCCAAGCAAAGATACACCTGAAGAAATCACAAGACTTTTGGAACAATGTCAAAAAAGTGGGGTGGAGATGTTAGGCCATGATATACAGCATGTTTGGTAAAAAAAAAACATATCAGCCCAAAGACATCCTAACAGCTGTTGAGAGAGCTGATTAACAGTTGATCATAAATTTAAAAGTACTCTGGAGAGAGTCAAATGTGAGGCCAAATGTCTGACAGCTAAAGATTGGCCTGAATTGAGAAATGCAACCAGACAATGATCGCAAGCAAACCAGCAAATGGTAAAAAGAAAAGAAAAAAAAAGAGAATGAAGGTGTTGCAACGACTCAAAGTCCAGATTTCAAGCAGACTGAAACACTGTGGTACGAAAAATGTCTGTAAACATCAATTAACAGAAAAACATTATACAAAAAAGTTGGCCAAGATTCTACAACTACTAAGTGGGAGACTGGGAACGGCATACAGAAATAAAAAGAGTTGCAGGTCCTAAAAGGGACCTATAAGGGGGAATTATCTGGTGTTCTGAAGTTTTGCACACTGTTGCTGCATTTTGGATAGTTTTTGTTATATGATAGTGACACAGTAAACACATCACGTGTTGTTTATCAGGCTTGCTGATAAGACTTGCAGACAGCAGATTATAATTTTCCGGTATTTCCAGATTTTTAAAACTTTAAAAGGTAGAGTAGGAGATCCTGGAAAAACGGTTTGAGCAAACTACATTTTGAAAATCCACAGTTCAAAAGTCCAAACCCCTTTCTTCAGGTTTGCTCCCTGAATGCCTCCAAAGCACAGTAATGCCCCTTTCACACTAGCACCTACTCAGCCCAGCCCAGCACCACACCGCCCGGTTTGTTTGTGTTCCCATTACC
>JAOXYM010000018.1:7756237-7768965 GCA_028567055.1 Leptatherina wallacei
ACACACACACACACACACACACACACACACACACACACACACACACACACACACACACACACACACACACACAGTACGGAAAGAAGAACAAGGGATGACAGTTGGATGGGCGATAATGATTAAAGCAAGATACAGAGGGATCAATTGATGCAGATGTGTAAAGCAGAAAGACATGCCAACAACGACCCTCAGTGAGGACCATGTCATGTGTGTCTCATTTCAAGGCCAACAGCCCCCACGTTCACTTTTGTTCCCCAAATAGCAAAAAAAAAAAAAAAGAAAGAAAAAAAAAAGGACAAAGGCACTATTTAAAAACATACGGCCCATATTCAGTTCTGCTCAGTTTCCAATTACATCATTTGCTCCTCATCATGTGATGGGCATATGATATGAACTTCTACCTCACTATAACATCCAGGTCGCCCTGCTTCCCTGAATTCGTTTTTTTCTTTTCCATCCATCCTCTTCTTCACCATTTCTGCCACTGTCCACCTGTCCTTCAACCTCACCTTAATGTATTTTCATGCGTTCAGGAGAGATTGTTGCATAAACAGACTGTCTTCTTTAAAGAAACATTCAAATCATTATAATAACACCCGAGAGTAAAAGCAGGCAGAGTGAAGATGGAGTGTAAAGGAGAAAAATGAAAAGAGCTACTTGAGTGGGGGGGGGGGAACTGCTTTGAGGGGGAAGCTGCAAATGAGACAGAAAATGAGAAAGAAATTAAGACTTCCAGCGAGGCGGTGGAAATGAGCTACAAATTGCAGCAATGTTTGAGCTCAGAGTCATAATGGAATCAAAGATGAAAATCAACATAGCTAATGGTGCTTACACGTCTCCTGGAGGAAACCGCAAGAATATGTCTTCATTAATTCAGAAGACTGGAAGACTAACTCAAGTGTTTTTAAGTCAATATCTGAAATAATGCAAAGAATTTTTCCACAGCAGAGTTGGAGAAGTAATACAGAAAGCTGTTATAGACACAAAAGGCTGGCAAAAAAAAAAAAAAAAAGATTGATCAATGCTGAGGTTGTCTGCTTGCAGCGAACTCTGCTCATATTTCACACCATCTGAGGAATAAACAAGAAAATCCACTCAGTTTTCTAATAACATGCAGCATCCTCATGGAAATGCCAGCATGCATGGCATTTCTGCGAGGTGGACAGATACTTTAAAGCTACTTCTGAGAAGTAATGCATCACTATTTCTGTTTCACAGTAGTGTAAAGGGTTTTTCCAGAGAGGTCCCAAAGGAAATATTTCAGAGAATGAGCTCGTCACCTTCAGCTTTTCTAATTCTTAATGTCCTCATTCGCATTGATATACTTCAATAAAAACCCAGATAATGTGAGTTCGGCTGCCCTCTCCTTTCTGTCACTCTTAAATGGATGTGAATGGATGTGACCATGTGGCCGGTGTGTGAGTATAAGTAGAATGTGTGTGTGCGCGAGACAATGAGCCCAGTGTTCGAGCTCTGCGGAGCCTACAGTCGGACGGCCCGGCCAACCTTACGCCCTGCACAAGACAGCTGTTCCCCTGCAACATAAATAAGGAAGAGGGAGCATGGAAAAGGCAGAAAAGAGGGCAGCAGAGGCCGAGAGGAGTGAGGAGAAATGAAAGGGATGCCGAGAACAAGCATTCATTCAGACATAAAACAAGATCAACTGGAGGCAAAAGAGGAGAAAAAAGAAATGATGCAGATCTTTTAGATCAGTGATGCAACAACCCACAATATCAAAATGTTACATAGCAAAAAAAAAAGTAAACAAAAATAATGTTTCTGTGGAAATTTTCCCAATAACTAAAGTGAGCACTGATCTGATTGGCTGAGCTGATTGGTTATTTATGGTAGCGAGGGTTCAAATTATGGAGAAACATGATATGAGCTGACTTCCTGCATTAGTTCTACAATAAATACATTACAGCTGTGGTACTAATTTACTCTAAAACTGCCAACATTCACTAACAAAAGACTGACTCTACAGTGATTACATGACAATTGCTCACAACACTAAAAGAAAAAGAGACAAATGCTCACAAATTGTTTTCTAAATCTATACTTGCATCAAAAATAAATGATAGTATGAAGATATACAAATATGAAATATCTTCACATATTGATTTAATTGTGAAAATATGTACAAATACTTTCAAAACCCATTGCCTTAGTATAATACGAATGTACAATTGATTTCCTTTATAGTACTAATCACAACTAAGGTTACAGTTTATTTCACACACTTGTGAGACGAAGTTAAAAAGGCTTTGACCCTTTCATAGATACTGCTTGTATACTCGTTTGGTTGGTCTTACCTTTCACACCTGTGATCCCTCTCACATGCTTAGGCCTACGCGATATGTCTTATGTGACAAGCAACAAAATGTTAAGTAGATTTTTTTTTTCTTTTTGAAAAAAAACTAAAATTACAAAATAATTTGTAAACGTTTGTTGTGAGCATTTGTCTGCGTACCCTACAATGTGTCTGTCTGAAAGCACTTACAGATATACAGTGACGTGAGCCTTCGCTATAGCTATAGCTATACATATAACCTCTCTGGTCGTCTGCTGGTTAAGAAATAACCAGCACCAGGGGGTTTCTTTCCACTGTGGATCCCGTACGATAAGGATTCAGATGGAAAGGGATCACGGATGTAGTGGTGTTGCATATCTCTATGCAAGATATGAAGCCGTTTATACGGTGGGAAAAGTTACGTTATTTACCTTATTTGTTGTCCTTCCTTCATATAAATAAAGGCACACTTTTTCCAAGCAAAAGATTTAAGTATAATATTGTTTTTAATAAGTTTGATATGTTTTTAAGAAACAATAGGGAGGAAAAAAATCATTGAAAATCGGATTTTGTTTGAAAAAATCTGAGATTTGATTTTTTAGGCCATATCGCCCAGTCCTACTTAATTGCTCCTCTTAACTTTTCTTTCAGACCATAGACTAACTGAAAAACATATATATTATTTAATGAGGGATCATATACGTTGAAAAATTGAGTAACATTCTTCTATGATTCTATATAACTGAACATCTATTTGCACAAGTGAATTCATAAAAGGGAGTTAATTTAGTAAATGAGACTGTAAAAAATTGTAGAAAAACTTCATCAATTTAGGATTTAATTATAACAAACTAATATTTCTGAAATGGGAATGAAGGGCACATCTGCATCAGCTCAACATCTCCTAGCAGATGAATATGTCCATTTTCACATTCCACTTTCATACATGCTCTTTCATACTCCTGACATCAGTTCTGGAGTGGAAGCATGTCTGCAACATTTGGTCCAAAATTTTCATCTGGGCTTGAAGTCTGCCATCAAACTCCAGTGTGAACAGTCTCCAGGCCTATGGCCTCCTCCAGTGCAGAATTGAGACATTGATGACATAAAAGTTGGAAGAAACACGACATGACCATGCAGACTGAGGTCATTTTGGAAAACATTTAATAAGTATCTGATTTATGACTACACAAAAGTAGAATGGTTCTCAAGTGAAACAGAAAAGAAAACTTTATCATGGGATGCATATGGGCAAAAAGGTCAGATTTGGGCCACTTTTGACTACTGTATAGCCTACTAACCAATGTAGCCTGAGTCTTTTCCAGTGACCCGTACACTGCTTTCCACTCACTTCATGCCGTTTTGAATATATGCAAAAGCATCCAATACTCTTATCAAAATAATGAGTTTTGTCTGCTATTCTCAGTGAGTGTTTTCAAGATAATTTCTGCATCATATGCTGTCTACTATGCCTTTCCCTGCACCTCTTCCCTTACATTTCGAGCACAGAGAGCACATTTTTAGCAGATAGCCTTTTACTGAGATGTGCTTGCGTGAACAGCACACTGTAGAACACTGTAAAGAGACAAAAGTTGCACCAACTTAGACGAATTGCTTCAATTGTTAACAAGTAATTGTTGTTTAGCTTGACAGTTTTGAGTCTGACTTACTCCAATATTTTATTTTTTCAAATAAAGAATTCACACCACTGAAATTCATGGAAAGTATACTCAAAAGATTCATCTTGCTCCAAATTTAAATATTTGATTTATCACAAAGTAACTTTATATTCACATTATACTTGACATTATAGTGTGAAAACAACATTCATTCAAATTGTATACTTCCACATTGTAATTTAGTTTCTTAAGGAGAATTTCACAGCAAAAAGAAATATGAGATAAAAGGGCGTCAGACAATGTCTCAACAGATTTATTTCTACTGCTGGAATAAGCCAATCACATTTGCTAGGTGTTGGTGGGTGTCTCTCCTTGTATTGTCCTTCACACTCATGAGGCCAATTTTAGCATTCAAACAGAGCAAAACAACATTGTCTAAATGTTAACACTACACAGGCAGTAAAGCACATGACATAAATGTATAGGGTACCAATAATAAAAAGACTATTTTCTTAACAATGTCAAGGAAATCTGGAAGGACTTAAGCATTTCTTGGCTGTTTGAACAGCAGTGGAAAACTTTAGCTGTGGTGACAAAAAAAAAAGAATGCAGAGAAAACAGAGATTTACTTTATGAAGATAGTCGCTGTCTGTGACACTGAGAGGGGGGTTTGTGGTTGACACTGTTTTGTCCGTATCGACCTCCAGTTCAGTTTATTCCAGACACAAACCTGGTGGTTGCCCTTTATGGGTTAGTTAGTGTTACTCCCAACGTTAGATTTAGCCGAAATACACTTTTTAGAGTGAAGTATTTGTATTTAAATTGTGCTTTGTTCTGAAATATTCCAGTATTCATGTATGAAAACTGCTTATGTTTGCAATAAGAGGACCCACACCCTACTGGAGAGAATAAAAGTTAAAAGACTTTCATGCATTTGCCTCACTTTACAGACCCAGAGGCTACATCCATCTCTTCTATAAACTCATACATTAATCTATAAACATGACCTCTTCAAATTTCTGACCAATCATGCAATAGTTGTCAGATACTACATGAGAAAAAAGGTTTGGACCAGATGAATGCGAAGTTTCTCATTCACCCAGGTCATTGGCATCCAACGTAGGCTGAACCAAGTTAACGGGATTGGGTTTAGTTTCTTGAAGAATCCAGAGGACTTTCTTCTGTTCTGATTGAGATAGTGGGAGATTTCACATAAGTAGCCTGACAATGACCATTGTTGAGTCGTGACTCATTAAAGTCTTGTTACAATGACAACTGTCCATAGTTTTACTTAAGGCTAAAGGCTGGTTTATACTCATGCCGCATCCGCGTCAGGTCTGTCACGCTGCAACCGGCGTAGGCTCAGGTTCCATATTATGCACTTTGTTCCCAATCTGAAACAATTTTTTGATATCTCAATGAACTGTCAGAGCCATAGCTCGATCAAATCAGCCTTTACTTTGAAGGCAGTAGCTTCTCCGTCAACCCCTTATTTTCCCTCCTCTGAGAACAGCTCCTTCTGAGTGGGCGGGCTGTTCAAGGAGCCGAGCAGCTCATGGCTCCGCCCATCACTCCACTCCGCGCACCGTTCCCGGGATGAAAGACAGCTTGCGCTTACTCGGCCAAACAGCCCATAATAGTTTAGTCGAGAGTAAACAAACGCTGCAGCGCCAAGAATCGGAGTTAGACTGCAAGCAAGAACCCGGTCCTGGAGAATGTCTCCACTAATTAATGACTCTTGCATGATTCAAGGACACAAACTTTAGCAGTGACCGAGCTTCGTTAGCTGCAGTGCTAACATGTTCACAGGCTATCAGGCTAAGCAGGCCTACACAGTAAAGCAACAAAATCACTAGCAGTTCCTACCTTTACAGATGTATCACGGACAGTTGCTACCGGTCCATGCTTCAACTTCAGCTGTTTGGCGAAGCCTGCATTGATGGACATTTAGTCTTGCAGCTAAATGTCCATCAAAAATTAACTCCACCCACTGGATCTTCAGAAGAGATGAAGGAAGTATATACAGACTTTTGTGCTCGTTGATGCAGCCATTAACAGAGCAACTGCCATGCTTCGCTCTTAGCTTCGTCATTTTGGAGGGTTTGAGGAGAAACAATGGCCTACGTTCAGAGATTTTAGAGGACGGGCTTAGCTAGCTAGGGGGGCGGTCCATGGCTGCATCCACTATGCTGGATGTGGGTGTTTCCCTTCTCAACGTCAGTAGGGGAAAGATTTCAGGCACACCCGTTTGAGCACACATTAGCTGAAAATTGGAGCAAGGAAGAGAGAGAGCGGTGACAGGTTTTTCTAATTCCTGAGCTTCATTCACTGTTCTGGGGACACATATGACTGTTAGAAAACTTTTAGAAAGTGAATTTTGCATAATATGGGACCTTTAAGTGTGAATAGGTGTCATCAATCTCACTGAGAGGATGCTATTGGGGAATATGCATCAGTCCTCCTCCGTAAAGTTATGTGTTCCCTTCTTTATATTTACAAAAAGGACAAAGAAAATGGTGGTTTCGCATTTTACTGCTAAACTTAGCAGGAACAAGCTAGCACCAGTCTTTCTGAATCAATCTCTTTTTATTAAGCAATTTCATGTATTCTCTCTAAAAAGTCATTACCTGCCCTTAATCTAAAACAATCCATTCAATAACGGTGATAATTACAAAGGGGAAAAGCCTCGACAGGCTACCGACCTTGTAAAACACTTTTTAAATGCTAATTATCACTTTAGCTTTGTCGCTAATGGCACGATAAAGTTCCCACAGTTTATTCAGAATAAGAAATTTGTCCCATGCAGGCTATGGCGTTGTCCTCCAACAGGACTCTGTAACAGTCAGCACAGTCAAGTCATCTTAGAGACGGATTTTAAAAAAAATCTAAATAAAGCTTAAATTTATATAAATTTGATTCACCAAGCATGCAATTCTACTTCTTGCCTTTTGACATGTTGAAGGTGATGGTGTGTTTATTGTTATGAGCCTGTTACAGAGCAACATATCATCTCATAATCTTGTGGCTGCAATTAGAATTTGTACAGGCTTAAATTAGATTTGGGTGTATGAACACATCCCTGATTTGCAAAGACAGAAGGAGCACCTGTATCGGATCAGTACTCCATCATTTGACACCTTGAGTTTATGTTAGAGTCAGCCTCTTCTTGTTTATTCAGCAATACACGAGTTAAATTGACCCCTACTCGTAGGACAAATTGGATTTCATTGAGCCAATATTGATCCAGATTAAGTTTCAATCTTTGCTCTTTGCTATCTATTTTTGGAGGGGAAAAAAGCAGAAAACTGAGAAAATATCATTTATTTTTTTACATTTATTGCCATAAATGTGATCATACTAACAGCTAAGTTAACACTGGCTGCAAATGGGGAAATCCATCCTCGTTCTGACCCCAGACTCTATGTTTAATCCTTCCGTCTGAATCCATTCTTCGAATACACTTACAAATGAATACCTATCTGCCTTGATTCCCTTTTACCCATTCTATTCTTCCCCTCAAGGCACCATCCTTCAACAATTTATCTCTCCATCCTCCTCTGTGCTGGCTCTCTGTGGGGAATGGCCCAGTAATGCCAGACTAATAAATCATTCATGCTGTAGCCCCATCACCCCCCTTCTCCGCTTCTTCTTCCTCCTCCTCCTCCATCCTGCTGTCCTCCACTCCCTTGCTGCTTTACTGTAGTGCGGTGACCACATCACCACACCCGCAGACTGTAATTCAAATACACACTTGTGCACGCATACAATGAAAATAAGACTTCATCTACCTCTTTTTTTTTTTGGGCTCACTCCTACATCAGCTTAAGGACTTAAAAAGATGCATCATATATTGGATGTGGGAGGCAGAACTACAATACAAACAAATACGTCAAAACCCAGACAGGTCATAGCCACACCAGACAGTTTGAGAGACAGTGGGAGGGGGAGAGTAAGAGAGATAAACATGTAGAATGAGAAAGGGAAAAGAGAGGACGAGGAGGAAGGGATGAGTGTGAGTGAACTGAAGCGATATAGCACCTAGCTGTGCAGTTGTTCAGAGTAGGATGTGTTTAATACGCAGATGAGCAGTTGGTGTTTATGCGTGTGTGTGTGTGTGCGCGCATGTGTGTATGTGTGTATAACAAGTGAATCAACCCTGGCAGTGTCAAATCACAGCAACATGAGCATCAGGTTCTACATTTGCGAGTGAAAAGAAAACTCAACCCTTGGCGTTTTCACTACCAAAGACCCTTTTCACTCCACTTTTATGGGGCTATAAGGGCTAAGGTGACACTTGACAGCTTTCCTGCTGTTACAGCCTTTTTTTTCACATTCAGTTGAAAATGAATAAGCCTGACAAATCATCCTGCTTTTCACAGCCAGTTCTGTCCTGAAGAGAACGCACCGCCACCTTCTTTCAAATGTGTATAAAGCAAAAAATAAAAAAAGGTCACCGGCCACCAACACTTCAACACGCAACACAAACTAAAGAAATGGTGCATACATGTGCATGACCTGTTAAATTGCCCCCTCAGGGCTTCTGACGGTCCTTTAGTATGATACCACACCCCCCACCTTCTCATCAACCCCACCCATCCCCTCCCCTTTGCACAAAGTCGAGCTGCCTTTTTACACCCTGCAGTGTAACAATCTATTTTGTGGTAACAAAGTGTTACTAGTTAATGCATTGAGCATGTGACTCCAAGTGAGCGTGAGAAAACGGCTCATGCGTAAAAATCATGGAGGTGCAAAAGTTTTGCCAAAGGGGCAGAAATTGATCAGTAATCAGAATATTTATTTCAGTGTTAATGATATTTGAGATTTTGTAGTAGTGCAACACTAATTTTGAACTTTTCAAGGCCCCATTTGTTGTACAATCATCTGAGTGTAAATCATTTTGAAAGACTTGTTAAACCTCCTTGAGAAAGAAGATTAAGTTACCCTTCTATTTTGATCAATATGAGCGTCTGTCTGCTGCATTGAAGTGTTAGAGGAAAACTAAATTATCCATGATATGTTTGGGGGTTTTATGTGATGGACCCACATATTATAGCCTAAATTGAGTACATTCAACATTCTGTATTTTTTTTTTTTTTTTTTTAAAATGTACAAAAATGGAGCATGTTGTACATATATATTTACCCACCACTGCTTTGAAGGCCAAAATGAAAATCTGGTGCAGTCAATTACCTTCAGAAGTCACATAATTAGTTCAATTAAGTCCCCCTGTTCAATTTAAGCATCATATGATCTCAGTAAATAAAGACCTGTTGTTAAAGGAATCCAGAGTCTGCAACACCACTTAGCAAGCAGCAAAAAGAAGGCCAAGAATCCTCTCCATTGAAGTCAGGGAGAAATTTCTGGAGGAGGACAGATTAATGTTGGCAAAATGATCAAAAATAAATTAATAAACAAAAACATCTATATGTGAAAGACTCCACCAGCATGTGAAATGATCTTTGGTCTCATGAGATCAAATATTTATCTTGTTGGTCATGAAGTACAACACTGTTGGTGGTTCAAATCTAACACATGACCCTGATCAACCTCTACAGCAAAGCATGGTGGTGGCAGCATCATGCTGAGGGGATGTTTTTCCTTCATCTGGCCTTGGGAAACTGCTTGGAATGATGATGGTAAATTATTTTTTGAGGAAAAACCTGTTTTAGTCTTCTAGAGATCTGAAATAATGGGATTACATTTAGACATGACAATGGCCCTAGGCATACTGCAAAAGGATCACTCCAGCACACATTAAAATGTATTGAAATGGCCTTGTCAAAGCCCAGACCTCAATTTGAATGATAATCTGTGGTACAATTTAAAGATTCCTGAACTCAAACACTATCCTTCCAGTTTCAAAGAGTTGAAAAAGTTCTTTCTTGGGGATAGGCCATCAATCTTAGAGGTTAGATGAACTAAACTTGTAGACATAGGGTGAACCCACCATGAACTTTGTTTTGTAGTCCACTTCCTGTATTTGGTCCACTTGAAGTGAACAGAGACCTGCGTTTGTAGGCAGCCCACTTCTTTGATCTGAATGAGAATTTGTTTGCGAATTCACATTTCCCCAAACAAAGCAGACTTTCCAAGCAAACTGACTAGGATTTGAATCAAAAAGGCTGAAAGCGTCCTTACGGAGCACATATTGTTCTTATTCTTCTCAATAAGCAGCAGCGCTGCCGTAGGTGCCTCCCGCATCCCAAAGTACTCACAGGAGGCCCGGTGATAATTAACATTATCTGCATCTGCTGTTTTCTTACTCAGCTTTCACATGAAGATGAAATACTTTGTTTGAGGCACTTTGCACAGGTAAAGATCTGATATCTATCCTTCCATGAAATATCTGCCTTTAACGACTTGTAAGCTTTTAATTCTGCCCGTGAAGTGCAACTGTTGGTTGACTATGTAGTTGTAAATATCACGTTAAGCTAAATCAGGAAGCAACATCTCCGTCAGTATGCAGTTTTGGAGTTTAGCTGCCTCGAAAGTGCTGAACTGGTTTTGAAAGTGAAGTCTGCTAGCGCCATCCTTGATGAAACACGGTTAACAGTCACTCGATAACAAGAGCAGGGACCCATCTAGCTTTTTGACCCCCAACATGGCGGCGTCACAAGAATGGTCTATATATACCTTTATGAAACAGCGTGTTGAATAAAAGCCAGGACAATCTGAAAAGTGACGCTGACAGATGAAGGAGACGTAACTCCACACTACACCTCACCGATACGACAGCGCAGCAGAACACAAAGCATATCCAACGATGATCACCGCTTCAAGCTACACTATTCTAATGTTTCAGTCTGAGGGCTGCTCACATGAATCACTCACTCTACTTACTTACTGCCAACGCCCATGTCGCCTGTTTCTTATTACAAATAACATCCTGCAAAGTGGTGTCAGAAAGCGATGCCTTGATAAATCACCCCCCTCCCCTGAGGTGCTTAACAAATGTCTCCGTTACAGCTCATCAGAAGCCTGATTTGACCAATCAAATCCTTCATCTTCCGCACTTTAAACAGCAACAGCAGTCTGTTTTTATACGCTTGTAGATCCTTCCCTGACTGGAAAGTTCTTGTTACAAGCGCTCTGCTTTGAAAATTGCCCGCTTTCTCATTCACACATCAAAGCAGAAAGCTCATAGCACTCCAGCACCTAGATGGGTCCTAGGATTGTCAACTGCTCTTTGAAGCTGGGGAAAGTCATAACTTAAGAGCAGCTGTAAGTGGTTTGACACTGATCCAAGCTGTACACCACAGACACCCGATTTAATATATTCCCTGCGGTAGATCAGACTCAGCACTACAATAGTGAAGGTACAAATTGGCATCTTTTAAATTTGGGGATGAACGATTTAAACAGCTACATGTAAGCAGGTGAAGACTTCTTTCAGGACATCTTGTCTGATTTAAAGGCTTATAAAAGGAGAGTGTAAGAGAAATGAAAGAAATAGTCGGTTTTAATTTGTGCATGCAGGGTGATAAATGGGATCCCCAGAAATTAAGATCAATGGGGACCAATCTCGGTTACATTTGGTAAAATTTAGACTGTAGTGGCCTATTAACCTCGATCTGGATTTGACAAAATTTACAATTCTGTACAGAAGTCTTGAAACACCGCCTCTTTAAAAAAAAAAAAAGAAAAAAAGGAAGAAAAAAGGGAAGAGAAAAAAGGAAAAAAAAAAGGAAAAAAAGGAAGAGATTTACAGGAAAATTGGAAATGAATTGAAACAGGTATAAATATGAATAGAAAATACAGTGCATGAGGCAAAAAGCTGAGTTACAATTCTGTGGAGCTTAAATATCAATATTTGAACCTTCTTAGATAAGTTTTTTCAAACTGATTTAAGTATTTTCAGGATTAGTTCTCCAGGCTTCCTGCAGGACTTTCTGAAGCTCTTCTTTGGATGTTTTTTGCCTTTTTTTTTGTATTCTTTGTCAAAATTATCCCTGCAATAATGTTGAGTACTGTGATCTAAGGAGGATTAATCACTCCATCAGACCTGTTGCCAGTTATTTTCAATCCAGTTTCGTATCATTTGGCGTACCTCAACTTTTTTTTTTTTTTGTCTGGCTACTACGTATTTTGTCCTTCATTTGTCCAGTTTTCTCAAATATTGGAGGACATCCTGCACATTATGTTGATATACGCCAAGTTTTTAATATAATAACTCTTGGGAGTGATGCAGTCAAACTTGATCATCATTCACATATTTTGCAGATGCAACTACAGAAACGGTATGTCTTTGTGTCAGCCTGCTAGTAATTGTTCCTGAAAATTTACTGAATCGTTTCATGTAAAAACAACAATGGTTCATCAATTGAGTTAAGAGCAGTTTATACGTTTTGAGGATTTATACGTCAGTGGTAAGTGGTTTAACAAACAAAAACAGAATGGATCAGTACGAAGACAGAACTGAAAATAAGTAAAAATGGCAGCCAGTGATCAAAGAAATACTTTGAAAGTCCTTCAGAAAGACAGAGAGCTTTTAATAACCAGCTTATCTAGGACTTTTTAGGCTACACATACAGGTAAGGTGACATGAATAAAAGAAAAAGCAGTCATTTCAACTCCGGCTTCCTTGCCGAGGGACCGCCTGCCGGTTCCTGGACCGCACTTTGAGAACTCCGGATTCACACTATTTGGCAGAGTCCCCTTCATTGACAGTACAGCGAGGCACTTGTGTGTGTGCCATAGATAGCATGTTCATTTAATGAGGGAATAATATCCCTCTGCATGTCCAATGAACTGTGGGTTGGGGGCATGGGCCATGGGCAGGGAGGACGGGGGGGGGGGGGGGGGGGGGGGGGGGGGGAAAA
>JAOXYM010000018.1:7769065-7790614 GCA_028567055.1 Leptatherina wallacei
GGGGGGGGGGGGGGGGGGGGGGGGGGGGGGGGGGGGGGGGGGGGGGGGGGGGGGGGGGGGGGGGGGGGGGGGTGACGATAACACAATAGGAGTGTTAGGGAGTGTGGGAACCAATTCTCCACAGGACAATAGACACTTCCCAGTGGCCACAGCGTACCCATTCACTATCAGCTGCTGGGCCGGCGTAGCACGGTGCTGAATATGCACCAGCTCAGCACAATGCTGCTTTCTCCCAAACAAGACCAGACTGTTTCCTATCCCAAAGACAACACAGGCCAGCTCTAGCCTATACACAGCCTCATTCTCACATAAGCAGTCTCTTTCTCACTAACTCCACGTCTGCATGTCTCTGCTGCTTTCTATCGTTGTGACACACACCAACGGGAGGGTGGCAACAAGGCCAGGGATTGTGGAAACTGTGGCTGGGGCTGTCGTGCTCTAACTAGGCCACTGTTTCTCTCCACCAGAGCTGCTGGTTGTGGAGATATTCTGGGCTGAAATGTCATTAGCATAACCCAGTTTACCCATTACCAGGTGACTGCTGGAGGAGGCCCCTCCACACAGGGACAGACACACTCAAGGACAATGTAAACCAAGGAGAGGGTGGGAGGGAAGGTGGTGCTGAGGCAGGAAGGTGATGAAGGATGCGATGCTGCACTCCAATCATCCCTGGCAGATGTGGTTAACTGGAATAATATGTTTGTCTCAGGTTTTGTGCATACACGCTGTGCTCTGACGTGACCCAGGCTCCAACTGGTACCCAACCTTTCTCTTTGTATGTGTGCCTTCTGGTTGCTGTGGCAACAGAGCCTGAGAACCAAAAGCCAAGGCTGGAGGGGGCTGAGAGAGCGTAGAGCCAATGAGACGAGCATGTTTTTCCAGCGACGCCACTTCCACAGACACACAGAGCCGTGTCTCCGTCACTACAGATGACATTGGCGTCCATGAATTTCCTGTAAACTTCCTGTAACCACTTCCTGCCTGGCCGTTACCTAATTAACCAAAGCTCATAACTAAAAGTCCTCTGTTCAGCCTCAGAAGGGATGCCAGGAAAAGTTTGAGAACCACGGGTATAAACCAAGCGAGCCTCAAGCTTAACAACACACAACATGAATAAAACAAGGGCATACTGTACACAGAGCAGAATGACTGAGCTACACATTATCCTTTGTAAATGTAGGATACAGTATGATATTGACTGGATTTGCAATGAAAGACAGTCAACACATTCAAACTTTAAGCCATTGCAAACTAAGTTCATTATTTGTGGTTTTGCTCATGTTTAAAAATGTCATATGTCAGACATATTCACTAAACTAACTAATACACACACACACACATACACACACACACATATATATATATATATATATATATATATATAGCAAATAGCTGGAGATGCGAGATTAAAGGAATTGTATTGTATCAACACATAAGAGCAATCCCAACTAGGGAACTACAAGTAATGAATTTCACCTCCCAAAAAATCTAATGGAAGAATAAAGAAACATCAGTCAGACTATCCATTCGGTAAATACAATTTTACAGGGGGTATGGCTCCTATTTCAACCTAGCAGTCTGGAAATATTTGTAAACACAAAACATTTTATCCAGTCTGCTGATACCTTACTGCTAGTAACACACGCTAAAAGATAATCTATCCACATTTCCACACATGTAAATGAACGGTTCCGCACAGAAGAATACATGTGGGATTAATGCAGTCAGGAAACAAATGGAGGTTACAGTTAGAACAATGCTTGTGCCATGCATATCATTTCTGTGTTTACCTTGAGTCAATGATCATTTCAGCTTGTCAGTGACACAAGCAAACATCTTTGTTAAGATGTTGATATCTATCATACAGATGCCGATTATAATTCTCACTCAAAGCTACAAAGCCACAGATTTGTGTCCCCATTAAGGCCCCACTTCAAGATCCCCTAACGTTTTCATTTAAGTACAACATTATTTACTGCACATGCATGTCAAATGAACTGGTCTCTCCATCTAATTTACCTCTATAATTATGCATAGTCCAATGACAGTCACATGTAATGTTGTTGTTTTTTTAGCCCCAGAGGGAAATTAACTTAATTGTGCTGCTGTGCAATGACATTAAAGGAATGAGGATCCACCTAAATGAGACAACAGGAAATTAGAAAACAGATTTGGCTTTTGTCCTTTATACGTAGGCCACTGTACTACGTATACACGCGCACACTATCGTTGCAGCAGACTACCAACCAGCCACTCGTTCCCTTTGCTAATAAGACACTTCAGTTGTTTTTTTAGCATGCATAGAGTTAAGTAAATCTATTCTATAGAAGCTGCATAACTTGAGGTCCAAACCTGATTTAATCCCTTTTAACCCCACCATATGTGTGCGGTGCTACTGCAGAGGGTTTTCTGCACAAGCTGTTCAGACTAAGGCTAATGTATCACACACATATTAAAATATCTGCTTTTTTCAACGAGTTGGAGACTGGATTTCATGTTGAAAACACATTTACTTGTTTTAACAGACGACGGAAACCCAAAATTATCAAATAAATTAACTCATTTTCACAATCTGACATCTTGTCTTGCTAACACTTCGATCTGTCGCCGTAAAATTGGACCTTTTGCGTATTTTCAGCGCTGTCAACACCTATTTCAGTGAGAGTAGCTTCTTTGCACTTGAATATGCGTTAGTGATCATTAATAAAAACCAAACAATCTATTCTTTTACAGACAATTATTCCGACAACCAGAGTGTCATCTGAAGCATAATGGCTGCCCTGTCAAGGACTTTCTGCGCATTTCCTCGTGTCAGCGTGTCTCCTACCTGCATGGAATCTGCGCTGATAATTTCTCCCTGAAACCGTTTTCCAATCTCGATGGCCAGCTTGGATTTGCCGGTGCCGGTAGCTCCCAAAATCACCACCAAAGACGGGACCATAGCTCTCCGGCAGGCACGCTGCACTCCAAAAGTGGACGCCGCCATGATGCTTGGCTCCTCGGTGCCCAGCTGACGTCCCCGCACATGCGCAGGTGGCGTAGACTTGAGAGGCGGGTTCTGTTGCCAGGCAACGGGCAGCCGTTATTGTGGGGCGGTTGATTGATTGGCGTTCATGTGGAAATTACTCTTTATATAATTAACAGTTCCCCCCCCCCCCCCGTTTTTCTTTACATTTTTCGTATGAATTCCGTTGACTGGTTCCCACAATTTCACCTCTCAGGAATTGGTTTTAGTTTAGGTCGAGAAATAAAAATTTATCAGCCAATAAACAGACCTCATGATGCATTTACGTACACATGACTGAGGTCACATGTTTATTAAACGCTGTAAGGTGACATTTTACCGCACAGTTGGTATCGTTTCTATGGAAACTGTCAGAGCGCTGCAGAAGGGAGGTAAAGATGCTTGTTACCATGGTGAATGATGCCAGGATCAGTTACCTTGGAGACTACAAAGAAACAACGAATGGGGGAGGGAAATGTGCGTTGATTCAAACAAATGCATTTAGAAGAAAACATATGTAATCCAATAATACTCCGATCCACCTCAAAAAGAGACAAAGACGAGTCATTTGATGTCCCACCATTGGCATTTATTATTTGTTTTTAACTCTTCATACATAGGAGCTTGAGGTACAGTGAAGAAATAAACAAACAAAAAAAGTGCTGAGACAAGGCTCCAAAATCACCAAAGTAAGCAATGTCTATTGCCACCATTACTGTGCCACAGCAGAGACCAATGACAAATACAAAATTCAAACAAATGAAAGAAATCAGTGGAGAACTACTGCTGTGTGTGCACCCCATATGAAAAAATAAATTAATTGGAAACCAATCAGGCTAACTGGTGGTTTGTGCCAAATTAATTAGCATGGCTGAAGTAGGAATAGAAAAACAGGCAACATTGTTTTCTTCCTTTAGTTCATGAATCTTCTCATCTTTGAGGTTATTGTACACATACAGCATGTTATAACAGGGAAGGGGCTTTTTTCTTCCTCTGGCACAGCCAACAACGCTATGACAGGAGCTACAAAGTTCACAGATTTTCCTGAGTGTCGATAAAGCAGGGCATGCTACTGGTCATTTACAGTACAGGAGGGCTACAGTGTTCTGTCTCATGGCTTATGGGAGGATGAGGGACAACGGGCTTGCAGAAGGGGGAAAAAAAAAAAAAAAAAGGCATTAACATTAAGGTCACTAAAGACTATACACACACAGACAAACTTTAATCGGTAGATCCTCTTAAATCCCCACCCCCTCCACGTCAGATCTAAGAGGAGTGCTCAACTACAGTGATTGGATTGATTACAGAAGCGTTCAGATGTCCTCCACACCACGGAGACAGTAAAACGGAACATGCCAATTTTCAGCACATAACCACCAATAAAGCCCTGCCTGCTACGATAACAAGAAAAAAAAGCCATCAGCTCACACCAAAACAAATCTGTAGGAAAATATATAGTATAAAACTTTTGCCAAATCTGACTTCAAATGAAGAAACTCCAGAGACAAAACAAGTATGCTTTGCAAAAAAAAACAAACAAACATCGTGACAAAGTGGCTAGTGTGATCAATGTTCAAAAAGTGTTTTATTTCAACTCTTTCATATTCATTTTATTAACAAAAATAGAAGCTTTGAGTCATCTTTGAAAAGCCAGCAAGCTTGGGCCCCATTGTATAAGGTTGCGGGGCCGAAGAAAGACTAGGATGAGGGTTGTAGACAGCTCTGGTTTTGGTTTGGAAGGGGACTGTACAGAAAAAGGGGGGAGAATCTATATACAGAACATCCAACTGGATAGTCGAGATACATTGAAAGGCTTCTAAAGGCATTACATCAAATGCAAAACAAAACAATCAGACAGTAAAGATGAATGAAAATACAGTTGGAACTCAGTCAGCTTCAAGCAAAAGATGGCATTTTTTATGTAGAAACCGAGAATTCAAGTGAATTAACTGAAGAACACATTCACCTTTTTGGCTGGTCTCCATGGCACAGCAACAATAAAGATACAGTGAAATCTTGGTAAATAATTTAGTGTTTTTTGCAGATTATTTGCCTGAAAAAAAAAGGGATAAATCTTAATACCTGCAAGACTATATTCCATGTTTTTTTTTGTTTTGTTTTTTTACTTTCCTCCATCCAAATGATGCTACAAAAACAGGTTTATTACTGCAGGCACAGTGCCAGTGCAGTTATGAAACACTGCAGAAATGACTGGAAGCTGCAGGCACAGAAGCTAAAAACTTAACCTCATCTTTACAAGACATGCAGATCGATGGCGTCCCGTCAGCTGTAACATTATTGTCCCGTGTCTCATGCTGGCATAAAGCAAGAAAACTCCAAAACTCCATCTGGTGATGAGGAAAGGGACTAAAAAGGGAGTCAAAAATAGGAGGACAGAGAGGAGGAGGATGTTTAAGGAAATGTCTAAAGTCTAAACTTGAAATTTAGAAGTTGTATGCCAAGCACTAAAAAGCAGGGGGCCATAAAAGAGATTAGATTTTAGGAAAGGGGTGGGGGTGTTACAAAGAGGCTTCAGGGGAGACATCACAGCTGTGCAAGCACAACAAGCCCCATATTACAATAAAGGGCAGCAGTTAACAGCACTGTTGTAGAAGTTTATCAAATAAACACTGCTGTGTTCACAGCAGGCTTTCCTGCAACAGGCAATAATCTTAATATTTTTCACAAAGGGAGGGGGGGGGGGGTTAATTTAGCAGTTTGACCAACTTTTACTGAGCGAACATGGACATATTTATCTGCCCGTAAGATGCTTCGTAACATCAGTCCACAGCTTGCCGTCCTGACGGCTTGTCAATCACTCAGAAGCTAATGTGCAAAACACAAACATAGCAAATAGAATGGAAAAAAAAAAAAAGAAATAATATAATCCACCCGCAATATTCCAGCGTGATCAACTCAAAGTGAATATTAGTGTTTGTTTAGTTTTTTTTAAATCCTTCATGTAGTCCAATTCAGTTCTACGAGTCTGAGGCGACAGCTGATGCAGCAGCTCAGCATCGTTTGAGCTGCGCCAGCCTCTGCAGCAGCTGCAGCTGTCTGGCTTTCAGCTGCTTCCTCTCCTGAGCCTTCTGCCTCTCGCTGGCGTGCAGCTGCTGCAGGTACTCTGTGGCTCGAGTCAAAATGGCCACCTTGGGAGTTTTGGGACAGTCCGCTAAGCCCGGGATCTCATCCCGCAGCGACAGGAAGCGTGAGCGCAGGTCGTTCCGCCGCTTGCGCTCCAGGAAGTTGTGCGCCTTGCGTTTGTCCGTGTCCTCGCAGTCCGACGACTGGGGGCTGGAGAGGTGCGACGGGGGCTTTGAGGGCGAGCTTTGGAGGTGGTGTGTTGAGGACGAAGAGGAAGAGGAGGAAGGTGGAGATGAAGGCGATGTGGAGGAGGTAGGAGAGGAGGCGCTGAGGTAAGGAGACTCTGACCTGAAGCCCGCCACGGTCACATGGGACCTTCTGCTGTCTAAGTTCAGAGGGGCGTGGCCGGGTCGAGGCTGGTGGTAATGAGAGTTCTGCTGAGGCTGCGTGGAGGGGGCCGAGGCCTCGTGCCGAACCCTCTTCCGGGGCGGCTCGGAAACAGCCGGGAGAGTGTCCGGGGAGGGGGCGGCGTAGTTGTGCTGCTGTTGGTGGATGGATATGTGGAAACGCTTCATGCCAGGGTCATGGGGGTCAGCTCGCACAGTTATAGTCACCGGTTTGCGGGTGTTGACCAACCTACGAGGTTTCCGCTGCTGCTGCTTGTGCTCCACCGTCACCACATCGATCTCCTCGTCATCGTCATCTTTGTCATCTTCATCGTCTGAAAGAGAGAGAAAGAAATTAATGAATAAATCCCAAGCACTAAATATCTTTACAAACAGGAATGTGGTTCAGCCCACAGATGGGCACCAAAGCGAGTCACCTCCCATCACATTCGCCCTGACCTTTGCCACCTTAAGCCAATTAACCGCTTCTGTAAAAATGCCCTTCACACAACCTCACGAAACATCCACAATCCATTACTCGCTGCAGAACACACACACACACACACACTAAAGCATCAATGCTTTTTGGTCCGCTCCCACATTGAGTGGAAATTCCCTCTTTTCATTCATGTGTGCAGAGCAGGGGGAAGATGATGGGGGGGGTGCTTAAGAAGTACTCGGGTGCAACATAGACAATTCCTCAGCCTGTTAAAACAAGCTGGCCAATATTCAGCTCAGCACACTTTTAAAACCGTTTGCTGCTCTGTTTACTAGAGTAGAAACAGCACTTTGAAACATGAAGAGAGGTCTTCTTGATCCGATTCCCACCGACTGGCAGGACTCTAGATTTTTTTGGGGCTTTTTATGAATAGAAACTCTTTGCACTTTTGACAACTCAGCAGCTCAAAATGTAAAAACAAAAAATTCAATGAAAAAAAAGGGTACAAAGAGATCTTTAGAGTGACTGTCTATTAATTCTCCAACAGCATTCTTGTGTCACAAGACTTACAGAAAAGAAAAAGAAAAAAAAAACTCTCTATGGCTCTTTCTTAAAGCTCAAGCATACATATCCCTTATAAATGTAATGAGATGCTCCTTCAAACTCATACCTAGCCAAAATCCTAAATGGCTAATCCCGCTCTATTCACAGCCCAGGCTGGCTTGGAACAAATCCACCCACTGACACAATTGGCGCCGCAGCCTGTTGAGCGGAGGAATGCAGCAACAAGTTCCCTTTGTGACATTCCACACACCATTATGCATGGTCCAACCTCAGCATCACATGGCAGCCTACATACCAGACTCAATCAGATGGGTTCTGAGTGGTGGTGGTGGGGGGGGGTAGATCTTGTAGATCTTGAGTCAAGGGGAAAATTTAGGCTAGACATAATAGAAAAATGAGGGGTTCCCCCTTCCTGTTACATAAAGTCGAAAATAGCCAAACTCCTACTCTTTATTGCAATCGTGTCAGAAGCAAGCAGAGCTGGAGTGGAGATGATTATTGTTGTCAGAAGTCAGACAGGAGAAGGAGGGAGAGGGAGCAGCTGGTCCGCTGGAGCCCTGCCAAGCAGCAGATGTTACAGTGGGTGTGTCGCTCTCTGGGCTTCAAGCATGTGTTGCATGCACCAAGGTAACGCAATGCAGTCATGAGCCATGCCAACCATTACTGCCACACAAGGAGCAGCCAAAGCAAAGATATGAACAAATCAATAAGTGAAAAAGACAGGATACATCAGGTGCAACAAACCTTTAAATAAAGAACATTTTACCAGATTGATCCAAATCGACTACATTTAGGGAAAGTGGATGTATTCCTTGAACATAAATAATAATAATAATAATAATAATAATAATAATAATAATAATAATAATAATAATAATAATAATAATAATAATAATAAAAAAAAGAAAAGAAAAAAGATGGAGATAGGCCTACTGTCTTCCTCAAAGCTTAGGCTACTTCCACTCAGTCAAACTTAAGTCAAAACACTTTAAAGAGTGTTACTGACCTGATGAGTCAGTGTGTGATTCTGAGCCAGAGGACACTTGTTTCTTGCATCCACCGGTTAACGGGAAAGTGAGGACCGCAGCTGGGTCCACGCAGTCCGCAGCCGCCGTGTCAGCGTGAGCACCTATCACCCTCCCCGGGGATGTGAAAGGAGGCCCGGCAGTGACTTTACCAGCTGCCCCCGTACCGGGATAAGAAGCGCAGCGCTCCCCTACAACTCTCTCCAGCTGCTGTCCGGCAGAGAAGCAGCTCCACATGCAGTCCTGGATGATGATGGAGCTCAGGTTCCCGAAGGAGTCCCCGGTAGTCGCCAGCTTGCAGGGCAAGTCCTGCTGCTGCTGCTGATGTTCGTCCTCCTGCCCCAAGAACTGGGATACCCACTCCAGCTTGTCCCCGAGGGACGGGTACAGGAGCCCGACCTTACCCGACCCTTCCACCGACCGGATAGGGGACATGGGCGGGGTCGGTACCAGCTCGAATTTCTTCCATATGTCCTCGCTGGGCGCTGTGGACTTGAAGAAATCCTCGTCCGGGTCGTGGTCGTCGTAGAAGTAATGCTGGTAGTGGTCCAGGTGGTCCATGTCCCAGTTTTCATAACGAGGCGCGGTGGAGCTAATGCCCGGCATGGGGGCTTGCAGGCAGGCGTGGAAGTCTGCGTGTAGGCTATGGAGAGGAGGGGGTGAATCACTCCCTGTTGCTTCGGTCTGTGGAGGGATACAGAGTCAACAGTTGAATCAGAACCAAAAGGGGGTTGATTTTTTTGTGGCCATGCAGAATGCAGCTATTTTGCATGCGTCAGGATGCTGAATAATTAGTTTAGGCTACTCATCGTTCATCTCAAGGGGGGGGGGCACAACTAAATTCGTAACCGATTAGCAGCCAATTAACACCACTGCAGGGATTAGTATTTTATTTATTGTATGAATGTAGGGTTAAATAACTAGTGTTGCCGCTGAGAAATTCAAGTTTCGCAACGCTGTTTCATTACATAACACTGCTTTACTAGGAGGCTATACTGTGACAGAGAGCCAGAGGAGCAGCAGGGTCAGGAGGGGGGGGTTCCAGTGAATCCTTGGCAAAAAAATAGACCGATTAAGTTGGGTTGAAATCGATTAATTGGATAAACAGGTAGCTGTTCAGACCGAGGAGCCGTATGTAAAGTAGTTATCTAGGGCTCCTCCTCGGTTGGGCTCCTTATCAAGCTCAGAGAACTCAGCTGCGACTGAAAAGCGCCGATCAGTTAATTAAACAGCAGACGCGCCGGAAAGCTGCAAAAAAAACCTCAAACTTTAAGCATTTGCTTTTTAATAAGAGATTAAAACATCCCCAGACTTATCTGCTGCATGGTCAAGAGATGAGCTATTGTGAAAGAGAAAAAGAGGAGTTTTACCTGCTGTCTGCGTCTTCATAGATCCACCGTGCGTAATTTTAGTGCCACAACAATCCTGCTTTAAATGCGAGCTTCTCTTCCCCGCTTGCTGTGTATTCTTTTTGGTTTCTTCTTTTTTTTCTTTTTTTTTCCTGGAGACGAATAAACGCTGAGGTTAATGAGTCCGTTTGGTCGCAGTCCCAACGCTTGAGGGGGCTTTGGCTGTGGTTACTTTCTTTGCAGACTCCCGCACTATATAATCCAGGGGAAGGAGAAGTGGCTATTATGCATAGAAGGCGGGTCGTAGTAGCAGAGCCACGCCCTGGTGATTAAAGGTGCAGCACACTCAAAAACCACACTCCAACACGCTGCAGGGGGGGGAAGAGGGTTACATGACGCTACTTTCATAAGATGACAGTGTAATGCTTTTGTAATAATTTTACAGACGTAATGGATGCCCGTGTCTATGCATTTAGACACATTTGTGCAAATGCGTAAAGCACCCGTGTGGAATCATCCTGCAACATGCAAAGAAACTGAACTGTGTGTGTGTGAGATGGTCACGTTAATTTCATGTGGACATATGGCTGCAGTATCTGGTGTCACCCATGCATCTCATAGTCTCTGTAATCAATATCAAGCTTATGATGGAGAGCCCTCCCATTGAGAGAGTCAATATGAAGCTACGCTCCGTGTGTGTGTGTGTGTTTATGTCTTTTCGACAGCTGCACACACGCTCCAACAACTGCTGACGCTTATTTTTCTTGCCACATGAAACCAACACACTGATGCATTTTTGAAGTCATGAAACTATGCTGCAAAAAAGCCGTCATTGCTGAGGATGATGAGGAGGAGGAGGAAGCATCCTTATCATAACTGCTCCTGTGGAGTTTTCCCTCCAGCCTGGTGGTGAGCCAGACAGCGTGTAATCCTCATCTGTCTACCTCATCAAACTCCAAAAAACCATCTCCTCCCTTTTTTTTCCATCTCCTGTCACTCATCCTCCATTCTCCCCTCCAAAGCAAAAAGATTTTGACCTACAAGAAGTGGGGAGACTTTAGAGGATTATATCCTCTGTTTCCTAGGAGAGACAAGACACTACAAAGTCAGAACAAACAGACTGGTGAAACACAAGCAGCAATCTTTCAGTCCAACCCCCTCTTCTCCACCCCACTCACCCCATTTGTGTTACTTTCTCTCCATCAGCCTGTCCCGGTCCTGATCCCTCTCACTCTTGCCGGCTTTCATCTCATTCCTCTCAGCCCCTCTGCCTTGTTTCACACTTTGAAATGCTTAATCTGCTCCCTATCTTTGAATTAATCATCAAAAGTGAATAAGTGCAAGATCCAGCTCTTCCAAATGAACAAAGAAATGTCTGCTTGGGTAAAATAAGTGAGTTTAAGGAAGGGGGTCGCAGTGGGTCAATTTGTTTTTGCCTGTACAAACAGCTCCACATACAAAAGCCAACATTTAATTGATGTGAAAATGTGATTATGAATCTGACAAAATGTAAATCCTCAGTTGGATGTTCTTTGGTGAGGCCTCACAGGGATATAGTTAATTTACAGTTATTCCCTGATGGTTTCAGTGAACCTTGTTAGCATGAAAACTGGAGGCGTAAGCTCTGATCTCGCTCAGCGTAGGCTTTTTTTTTTTTTTTTGTCTTCTAAAACCACCAGTTCATATTATGTTGACATGTTGGAGAAAGTCTCAAAGGACTGAAACATTATTACTCAAGAGGTGCCAATTAAGTGGTATCTTCTCCTAGAATGGGGGAGCGATATTGATATGTACTCATTGCACATTTAAATATACAGCAGTTGTGGTAGCATAGAGCAGCTTTAAATTAAAAATGGTTAGCTAAGCATTAAATTTGGAAAAACTTCTCTGCTTCTAATGAAACGCCTGTCAAATGCTGCCTCCGAGGTTATGATGGGGAAAACAAGGAGGTGAGAAAGTAAGAAAGAGGTCAGGGTGAACAGGTGGGTGGAAAAATGTTATTTAATTTGAAATATTTCCGTAGCCTACTATATATCTATAACATGCACGCTCAAGTCAAGCTACATTTATATTGTAGCTTGAATAGGCCTTTTAATTTGGAACAATATCCAGTATACAAGAGGATGTGAATCAATATATTGACTGAAGTATGCCTAAAAGACATTTCACGGTGTCCAACGGGTTCCTCTGCAGCCAGCTGTCTGCAGCCCAGAAATTTGACAGTGCAGACTGTCAGCGCTGACCACAGGTGCAATCTGTTTTAATCTCCAAAAGACAAGGAACAGAAGAACAACATGCACCTTTGTTATGAGGAGAAACTTAATTTCATTCATTCATTCATTCATTCATTTTCTGTACCGCTTAATCCAATTCAGGGTCGCGGGGAGCTGGAGCCTATCCCAGCAATTATCAGGCGAGAGGCAGGGTACACCCTGGACAGGTCGCCAGTCCATCACAGGGTGAGAAACTTAATTTACAGGACAGAAAAGCAATCAATTCAGTTCAATTGAGCTTTATTTGTATGGCGCTAATTCACGACAACGTCATCTCTGGGCACTCCACAGACAATCAATTTGAGCCAATCTGTTGTCATCCAGTCAGTATTCATAGAAGCCAATTCATAACAATCATAAAGATCATGGAAAACATATTCAGATTAGATAAACTTAATCAATTGTTAGTGTTTAGTAGGTTGGTGTAATAAGCCAAACTGTTTTTGGTATTGGGGTGAACAAAACCTTTAAACTATTAGAACTTATTCTGTACTAAACCTACAAAGGACTGATCTCATGAGCAATTAAATATGTTCAATTGGGTGAAGTGCAACGTTTGACTTAATATTTCAACTTTTTATAAAGCCTTAAAAGTGTAACTTTTGATAGAAATGGTTATTTGAATTTGAATTGGACGCTGATTTAGTTGGATGCTGACTGCAACTTTGTCTGGGGTCTGAAGGACTTGCTGCTCCAGAAATGCAGTTGCGGTTTTACAATCATCTAGCAGGTGGGGCTGTCACAAAAACATAAGGGGTCTACAAGTGCGAGTCCAGATCTGTGGGGGTCTGAATCTGCAGGTCTCCGGGTCTGCTGACACATGCTATTGGAAGGCTCTGCCTCCCATTTGACTCTTAGAGACTCTGGGAACAACAAGTAGACTTGCAGTCTGAGAGCAAAGTGCTCTGTTTGGGAATAACTGGAGCTTGGTTGTGGAGAGCTTTATATGCCAGGAGAAGATTTTTAAATTCTATCCTGGATTTAACAGGGAGCCAATGAAGAGAAATTAAAACTGGAGAAAGATGATCTATCCTGCTAGTTCTCATCAGAACTCTCGCTGCAGCATTTTGGATCAGCTGGAGACTTTTCAGGGCATGTTTGGGACATTCTAGACTAATGTAAGGCTTTTTTGGCTGTTTGACCAAATACCTCCCTCAATATCTTTTAGTTGATCCGAAATTCTGCTGCTGATTGGTACCTTCAGGAGAAATCACATTTCCCGTTTTGGCTTCCCTTCATTGGTTCCCTGTTAAGTCCAGAATACAGTTTAAAATCCATATTACTGTATATAAATCCCTAAATGGTATTGCTCCCTTTTAATAAATGAGATTATCTCCTGGTTCCCCACAATCCCATCAGAGCTCTAAGCTCAAGAACCGCTGGTGTTTTTAGTTGTTCCAAAAATCTCTCGGTTCAGAATGGGAGTCACAGCTTTCAGTTTAAAGGTTTTACACATGTGGAACCAGCTACTGGTCTCTGTACGAAACACAGACAGCCTGTCTGTATTCAAGACAAAGACTTGGCTTAAAACTCTATGAGAGAGTGTATTTATAATTTTATCAACTGTATCTGCCCTATTTTATTAATCTAAACTGGTTTGAACAATGTCTTGTAATTTTATTACAGATTTGAAATATTTTGCGATTATCCCCAACTTGTTTTTGTGATCAATTTTTACGTTTTTTATTTTGTATTCCTAAACTGCTTTAAAAACTGCTACATAAATAAAAATCCATCGATTGAGAGACGTTATCCAGACCAATGTACTGAACCAACTGCATGCCTGTGGATGGGAGGCTTCCGCATGGCTAGCCAAACATTTGCATAAAGGATTTCAAACAATCTTTTATGGTTACGCAACGTTGTTACCAGCTTTTTTCTGGATCAATTCCTGAGATGTGAAAGGTAAAGCACGTCACGACACCTTAGCAAGTCCAAATGAGCTAATTAATTATTAGTTAACTAATTTGCTCATTAGTTATTTAAGTCTAAACATTATCTGGGTGTTAATCTGACTTTTATTAATTCAGTCAGACCGACATGTGTACATTCATCCTAATAGTCCGATTGTAGTCTGGCTAATACAATAATTAGATTATGTTTCCTGATGTCATGTAAATGTGTTCTGTACCCAGACAAAGAAGGATTGCTGACTTCAAACAGAGTCCTCAAGGCTGTATTTAAGGAGTAAAGAAAAACAGTCTCTGAAAATGGAGGTCTAGGAGTAGATATATCTAGCTACATTACATTTAACAGAGTAATATTTCAGTCTGAATTCCTGGGAACTCGCAATGAAAAAGTATACAAACATATTTATCACCAATGTTGAGCTATTGCTTTAACAGACAGCAGCTATGACAAAACTTCACTTCATCATATGTAACTTCAGCTCTTTCCATTTGAATTCCAAGAGAATTAAAGGGCAGCACAATTTTTCAAGAGTCTGAGGATTTAGATAAAGCTCTATTGATCTCCACCTCGGCAGCAGCAAAAAAAGATGGGACTTGATCATATTGTAGATGATTGTAATGAATCCATTTCATTATGCAACAAGAAAAGTAGTGTTGTAGAGGGACATGGTTAAGAGAAGAGCTCGAGTAATAAACATGTGTCAGACGTGTCCTCAGATAGCACGCATGGGCTTATTTGCACACGAGAGTCTTAAAGTATGTTTGCTGTCACTGTTCATGTAAAATAGGAAGGAAGGAAGAACGCTCCCCAAAGCCAAAAAGAGATGAAGCCGGAGGAGACGGATGATGGCCAGGAATGAAGGAGAGGAGACTGTAATTTAACATCACCCCCACCCAGCTGTAGGTCATCCTTCCCGTAATTCCTCCAACCTCCCCCACTCCGCTCGACTCTGACCATCCAGACTAATCAATGAACACCTAGTCTGGGACCCACCCATCAGTTCGTCTGTGGCAGCTGTGGCGGCCACGGGGTTCAGTTCATGTAATCTGGGAGACCAGAGAAGAAAAGTGACAGCTGCTACCCACTTCATGGTGCTGACCTCCTGATGACACGCACACGGTAAGTGAGAGGATTACCTTTCAGTGCAGATGCTCGTTATGCTGTGTACACATACAGTACACATACACCATTGTTTCTTTTTCCAAACCACACCCCTTTCTTCTTTTTTTTAAAGGATCAGTTTGTGTAAAACTGAGGCTTTTAAACCCTTTTTCTATTTTTTTTTCTTGTGGAACAATCTGATACTGGGATCCAACTGAGTGTTATGCAGCTCTACAGAAGTTAGAACAGCTTCCAGTATTTCCCAGAAGGGATATCAGTATTTGGGTTTTTCTCTTAGCTTTCTTTTTTAACAGTTTGATGAGAAATTTGCTCAGATGGGAGAAGATTATGGGACACATGACTACACACAACAATCTGGAGTGAATTGTGGAGCACATTTAGCTTTGACAATTAACTTCAAAATCTTTATTTGAATTGAAATAGTGGTACGTTGATGCCATAAGGGAAAACATATCTGAAACCTGCAGCACACCCTTTTACACTGCTTTGCAGAAGAAACATGGAAATGACTGTAAGCCCATGCACACCATTTTAAGGTTAAAGATGCCACTGAAGACCCCTGTGAGGATTAGATTGTCAGATTTTTCACTTACTGGATAAAAACTAACCATTTCACATTACTCCAAACCAAAGTATGTGCAAGTATGATCACTAGTGTTTTTGTGACATGCACAAGGTGCCTTTATTTAAAATGCAAAGGGATTTTAGGACATGATGTAGTGCCTGATGTAAAAGAGATGCAGCATGTGGGAGAAGTGGTGGAATATATGACAGGACTTTTTTTTGTTTGTTTTAAACTTGAGTTTTCCCTTATCCCTTCAACATGAGCAGCTGATTCCAGGCCTGTTTAGTTTTTGCTCATACCGGCTGATGGAATAGGAAAAGGCCAGAGTTCAGTTTGAATGTACCCTTTCACAACCCTGCATTTTAAAATACACAACCTGGTCCCATCGTAAAATCTTAAACTAGCTGGGACAAAAAAATGATTGGATCTGTCCTCATGAACATGAATTGTGCATTTTCTGTTTGTCTTTATGTGGGTAGGGTGAAACTCATGACCCCAAGGTGAAAGAAGGAAATATGTAAAATGTCACAGACACTCTGAAAGAGTCTATTTAAGACCATGATGTTTTCCAATCGTGGTTGTTTTCATTTATTTATTTTTAATGCTTAAAGCAGCACTTCTGAACTTTGGCAGATTTTCACACTTGGGCGGTCCCTTACGACGGCTAATTCTACATCTGGTTGCGTCTTGTTTCTTCTCTGAGCTCCCTCCAGCCAGTAAAAGTCAGTTCAATGTTTACTCTGGTCTTATCACTTGCTTTGTTACGTTCTCTCTTTCTTTTCCTTTCTTCTTCTAAAAATGCCATAAAGCAAAACGCAGCTGTCACGTGATGCCCCGGGCTGGAAAAAAGTTGTGAAGTTCAATTTATCCGGCTCACGACGCTCCAAGGAATATACATGATGAATGTCAGTGTGCAGAGTTTTATGGTTGGAAAGTTATGTGGTGTTGCCCTAAAAGAGGTAACATTTAGCTTTAGGAAACCGGTGGATGTTGAACATGAGCAGCAGCAACTCAGATCAAAACACATCAAGCAATTCAAACACCATCTGTTTTTGTAGGATTGTTCTAAAATAAATAACATTGTTTATTCTCCAACTCTACCTGCTCCAACAGAAACTCATGCAGAAGATCATCATTACACAGTTATATCAGTTTTAGATATCTAATGTTTACCTTTTCACCTAACCACCTTTGAACTTCATCACCTAATCAAACAGCCAAGTCATTTTTACACATGAACACCTTATGTGACCTTTTCAAGTGAATGGACAAATTGATCCAGTTTCACACAGTTGCTGTTCACACCCTCAGTTAACAACTGGAATTTTTTTCTGCTGAAGACAAGCTCTTACAGGTCTAGAGTGCACAAAAAGAAAATTAAACAAAAAGGACTATAAAAGAGTGTTTTTTTTTGTTGTTGTTTTTTTTTTAATGAAATACATTATGTTTGTGAAAGTATCAGCAACAACAAGGAGTGAACAGAAAGCAGTAAACAGGCCAGTGAAAAAGAGAATGAAGCTGTAACTCTTACCAGCACACACAGGCACACACTCCCACATGCACAGTAATACTCCAGAAAATGAGCTTCTTGGTTCACACACAACACTTTGGGAACATTTTATCAGGGAACTGAGAGGAAATAGATGTAAGGTGTCTGAAGCAAAAGCTGCACGTGTGACAGAAAAATAGATGAAATTCACCAGTTAGGTGTTCCTATGCATTAGCAGAGCAGTATGTCGTCTATAAGCAGCATGAAGACAAGTTATGTCCTATGACATGAGTCAACAGGTCACATTTTCTGACATTTGCATGAATTTCTGGGAGTGTATAAAATGTACAAAACAGAAACCAACGCAATACATTGTTTAATTTGGTAGCCACTAGCTATTACTTATTGCTTGTTCAATTTTAAATATCCGATAATTTACGGGATATATTTGTTTAGGATTTGAAGCAAGGGCTTTCAAATGTTTCTTTATAGGCTTTCCAGTAATGGTAGGAGGGAACGTTTTCTTTTTAACTGGAAAATCAAAGCATGAAATACAGTCACCCATCAATTTTTACCCCCTCTCACAGTAAATTGTAGTATATCTTGTTTATTTGTCTCTGGGTGTCCGCCATGTTTCCATGACTGTCCCTATATATTCGTATCTGTGCAAAAACAACAGCCGCGTGTAATCAAATGAGACATTGATTTTAGTGGAATCACAGCAGAGCTAATGATTCGCAGTTACAGAAAAAGCATCAAGGTGGCAGGAAATCCATTCAGCCTCATGAGGACATGTCTGAATACTAAAAGTGCTTTCACGTGTAACAACCCGGCCACCGTAATGTCCAAACAGGTAAATCTATCCTTCATCTGAGTTTGTCATCATGAGCTCAGTGAGCAGCATCCAGAATTAAACGCGAGCATCCATCCATCAGCACTGATTGACATGCAGTTGATTCTCCGCTGCTCTTCTTCTTTCTTCAGTGACTTTTAATGCGTTCTTGGTAGAAATCAATTCAGGAGGAACAGGCTGTCAGCACAGACCGTACCCTGGAGAGACAGAGGTATATAGAGAGAGGGTATGAGTATAAACACACACACAAAAACTTAGGGGTGTGTCGAAAAGCATGGGAATAACAAGTATATGCAAGAGAATGAAAGAAGAAGAGGGGATGAGGGAGAAATATGCTGGATAAAGTAATAAATTAGGCAATGGAGGAAAGAATGAGTTGACTTAGGAAGAGATGAGTGGAAAAATATTGTCCACCAGTGGAATGAGGGTTACAGAGGGCGAGACGGGAGAGAGAAACAAAGATTAAATGAGATGAAGAGATTTCACTTGAAGAAGTGATGCAATTATATAACTGAATTCTGGCAGGGTAGCATTTCTGAGTATTCCTGAAGCACTGATGCACACACAAACACACTGGATCAGCACTGCGGTACAGAAAATGCCACATTTATGCAAACGTAAACAAAGAAAGAAATAATATCTTCCTTATTCTTGGTTTATTTTAAATACAATTTGGGGCTTAATCTGGCGTATTATTGATTTCATAATGCCTCAGTATATTTTATTGGGACAGTTTCTTGCACTGGTGTTGCAGATAATGTTTATTTGGACATAATTTTGCTGAAATGATCAAGACTCATACTGGTGCTGCCTAACTCATTTAAAATAAATCAGCGGTATTACGGCCCATTGTCTGGTGGTAATATTCAAAACTAACTTATTTCTGGCTTTGTGTTACAAAATAAGATCATTAACTCTGGCCTAATTCTGCAGTGATCCCATGCAAAGCAAAGGTTGTTTCGTTTCCATTCCCCACAGCTAATCTCTGAATCCCTACTTGTAAACTTGGTTGTAACCATATAAAGCATTGGTAAGATGCCAGCTGGTCTTAGCGTTGCAGTAGGAGCTAACGTTTCCCTATTTAACTCAAGTTGTGGTTCACCCTGATAAGTCATGTTACCTTTGCTCACTGCTGATTCTGGTGGTCAGACCCATTGTTGCACCCACATAAAGGTGTTTTGTTGTTGCATAAATAATTTCTTAGGCTCATAAACCAGACACCAACAGGCATAGATGTTAGTTGTTGTTTCTTTTTTAAAAGAATAAAAAGTTTAAAAGTCAATTTCATTGCTACATCTAACAAAAATAAAATCAAATAAACAAAAAAACAAAAAAAACAGGGCTGTCTGAATCCAGCTTCTGAAGACTGCTGTCCTGCAGGTTTGAGATGTTTCCCTGCTTTACACTCACCTGGCTCAAATTACTGGGTCATTAAGAAGCTGGCAGAGAACTTGAGCACAAACTCTTTAGAAGATCTAATTTATTTGAATCAGGTGTGCAAGTAAAACGTGCAGTGGCCCTTCAAGACCGGAATTTGACGTCCCTGTTGACATGTCAGCATTCATCACTCACGAAAAAGGAAAAAACAGTCACTGTCCAGACCCAAAAGAGGGAAGGATGAAAGGCTAGAGGTCTGCTAAGCCACAAGTTGGTCTCGTCTTAATCCAATGACAGCTCTGACTGTCTCTTTCTGACAAGCCATTAAGGCATCTTGGAAAACGTTGGCAGCGCCCTTCAACCTTAGAAGCCACTTTTAAGACAGAAGAATCAGGAGCTGACCCTGGCCTGGAGATGGAGAACACTCGGATAAGATCTGCAGTGTTTGTGCACCATGTAGCTTAAAGGAGTCATATAGGGCCCTACCTGCTTGTAGGCAACACTCAATGCACCCTGAGTCTGGAGACTAAAAAAAAATCTGATAGCAAATTACAAAAGTGAGCGTTAAAACCACACATGTTGGTTTTGAACTGTGCAGATAAGTCAAATAATCTTTTTCATTTTCAACACAAAGGATGTGGCATCCACAGTTTATAAAAAGAATTACTTCTTTTGATCACAGGATAGAAATGTTCCCACTTTCCTCTCAGGCCGATACAAAGCAGCAGCATTTTTTCTCATGCATGGTAGATAAAGGTTTTCATGCTGCCTTAGAACTCAAAGTTCACGGTCATTTAATATTGAGCTGTCTCCAGTTTTTGAATCTTATTTTTAAATTATGAACAGAAGATGGAGAATCCCCCAAATCATTACCAATTTTGTTTTGAAACAAGTTCCTTAAACTGTGGAAGTATTGCATGCAGTAAGAGTAATGGACTCCTTTTTTGCTCTTCTTATACAAAATCTTTTTTACAAGGTTTCTTTGGGGGACAAAACACTGGTCGTGAGATGCTTTACCAGACATCACAGAACTTTCCCAGTTTTCTTTCCTTTGCTGCTATCAAATTCAGATGAGCATATCAACATAAAAAGCAGATAAATAAGTTGTTTTTGCATCCTTATTAAGTAGATGTAGGGTCTAGATGGTCTCAAAAATATTACATATGGTTTTTAATCTTACAATGCTACAGCATATTTGGTATCATGGTTATAAAAATACAATATTTCTGTGTCTGTGCCTTTTTGAACATATGTGTGACACCAACCTCTCTGCAACAGATCAAAACATATTATTCAGTCGTGAGCCATCTAGTGGTGGGAACTATTGCTTGAGTCCTGATGGCATGAATTGTTCGCTGGCCTTGAAGTTGGAAACGCACAGAGACAGACACTCTGTTTTGTCTGCACTTTATCATTTTTTTCTCTTTTTTTTCTCCATCATTCAACTGCACAGACTTCTTGGCCAGAAGAAGTTAAATAGGTTTCATGGTAAATAATAAAACTGTGTACACTGTGGTGAGAGTCTTGTGCTGGTTTAAAAAGAACACATAGACAAAGATGAACATGCTGTATCTGCAGCCCTGAATCTGTTCTCTGCATACTGATGAGAATAAAGTCTTCACATGAGTTTTGAGTGCAGAAGATGTAACCTTGACAGGCTGACAGAGCGGCCTATAACTGGCATTTGTACAAACATAAATTCACTTAGATGGAGAACAGCTGTCAAAACAGCAGCCTGGACAAAAGTATCTTTCAAATATAATGAATGTTATGGCATTGACTGATGACCTTTTCAGTCAAAAAAAAAAAAATGTTCGAAATCTTCCCCATTAGAAGCCAAACGGGATATAAAGTCTAAGCACAGACATCTTAAGCCTGAAGATTATCAACAACACTGCCTCCATTGACCTGCATGAATTTGGACCGCTGGGGAAAAAAAAAAAATCCATTCTCATCCTTCTTCCCGTGGAATGACAAGTGATCTATAAAATGAGCCAAATGTTGACATGTAATGTGGAAGAGGGGCTGCTTGAAACAAACCCTTAGAGAATTATCACCTGACTCTGCAGTTCATCAGCTCCATGTAGCTTTGATTCGTGTCACTGCTG
>JAOXYM010000018.1:7807861-7826855 GCA_028567055.1 Leptatherina wallacei
ATTCCAGTCCAAATGTTTTGTCACCTCTTATGTAAAGGCAGCACTTTATCTTTAAAAATGGCTATTTTACTATAATTGTGGTAAACGAGCAAAGTTAAATTTGGTTTTATAACAGATTTAAAATGAATAACAGTTTTAATCTGTTCATCATAGAGCAAAACTGTTTTACCCCTTAACATGTGAAATTTCAAACATCAGGACAATAATAATAAGTCAAAAATTACTTTATTGACATAAATTTTTTTCACACAAAGTCACTGAACATATAGTTTGTCACCACAACAAAGCATTTGATGAATACATGACCTTATTTTGTTGATTTACACATAGCAGACAACCTAAAAATACGTTTACCGTAATACACGATAAATACGCGCACATAGATTTCACCCGTGAGGAAAGTGCGGCTGGCTTTACCGTGTGTTTTCAAACGACGGCTCACTTGACCGCAGTTGTTGTTGCGTGCGTACTGGGCCAGCCCCCCTGTTCCGGCTCTGTCCTTCCCGCGGCCAATCAACGCGCGCCTCATTAACATTATTATAATACTCATCCCAAATAGTCAAACTCTCCCACAAAGTCTCACAGAAGAAAACTGGGGTATGAAAAAAGGGTGAAAACGAGCTCTATGTTAGATATTATGTCTTAACAAATGTTAAGAATTGATTTAAAGTAAGTATAAGGGAGAATGGATAACCAAATATACCAGGTGATGACTCCTTTAAAATAACTGCACTTACAACCTATAAGCACATCGAGAAATGCTTTCATAGGATAAAGTGAAAATTCCCAATAATCGGTGCATGCTACCTTAATTTTCATCAATTTGCATTGTATGTAAGTCCAAATTCAGCATCCTAAATCAGACTGCAAGGAATATAAAACAAAAACAAACTCTCACATGCAGAAATGTTTAGGCGGGGACAAGAGAAAGAAAGCAGCTTTTGATGCAAGTTATAACAGGTTAAGTTAGCTAATTAAAGAGAAGCATTCCCTGTATTCATTAAGGACATTTTCATTAAACCCTGGAGGATTAACTGTAATAGTTCATCTGCCAAATTCTTCTAACTTGAGTCCACGGAAATCTGGTTACTGCTGCTCAGAGGTGTGTCGCTAAACAAAAGGAATCATGGATGAGATATGTCTGGCCTTTTTATTTATATATTAGTTGACCTCTTTAGAAGTCATTTTAACGACATGCATGTGCTTCCAACACTGACAGCTGATTGAGACCTGACTGCCACGATGCGCTCCACGGGGGAACGGCTGCTTCCCAGCTTTAAGATCCTGAAAACCTCTTCATGGGAAAATGCTGAGCTCCTGGACAATCCCCCCCCCTCCCACTCCTCAGAATATGATCTTTGTGTCTGTCCGTCCCTCCTGAGTTTCCATCCCACCTGTAGCTATGTACATTCTCCTGCTGGACTGACGGACACAGTGTTTTAACCTACTGGACAACCTCCACATTCACTGCATAGTGCTGCTCTTCACACACGCTGTGTTTGGCAACAAACACACACAGTCATGAGGCCCGGCTCTCTCATGCACACACATACAATAAATGCATTAAGTGCAATACAATACAAGCCAGAAAGTTTATCAACACTGCTCTTGCTGAGCAAATTACTGCAGCGTGAAGTACACTCATTTACAAGCTGGCCTTCAGACACAAGTGGACACAAAATCTCATGTTGTGCCGTCTGGGCTGGAAGCCTGGATGGCGTATTTCCAGGATTCCACTTGCACTCATATGAACACGCAATAAACAAAGCCCATGGCATCATTTGAACATTCATGGTGTCTTTGCCAGGTTACACCCAGAGTCACAAAAGGGCCCTTGGGGATTCTTGTTGAGGCTCTTTGGGTTCCTTTTCAGCCGGCATGCTGAAAGAATTAGGACAAGTAAGGTGATCCATGGGAAAGTTCAGTGCTGGATTAAGGTTGAGTCTCTCAGGAAGCAAAGTACAGAGTACAGTCTTTGTATTGTCTCAATAAAAAAAGCAGAGAGTTTGATTTCTAATCAGTTAAAAGTAAATGCAAGTTGGCTTGATATCACTGGAAAGAGCAGTGCATTTGTTTGCAGTATCAGTGTTGGGCTAGAATACTGAAATTACTGATGCTTAAATAACACCTGCTGAGAAGTGTGTGAACGTGTACAGTTTCAATTGAAACAATAAGACGCTAGATGTTTTTGTTATAATGCTGAACTGATTCACGCAACTGTCCATTGAGGCTTCCCTCCTGTGTTCATCTCAATCTTGCCACATCTGCTGTCCGCATGTCTTAAAGCTTCCCTCCACCTCCAATTTACAGACAAATGTTTAGTTTACTGGCAATCCGATGTATTTCTACATTGAGTTGTGTTTCTTCACATACAGAACACTTTGCAATAGTCCAGTAACTCTTTACTCCAATAGAGTTGCAACAGATCTTTTCTTTTCAATGACATGAGCTCAATGGAGAGCAGACAAGAGGCAGAATATAAAGGCTAATCGTTGTGTTTACATGTGGAGCAGTATCCTGGATGTTTGGATATTCCTGGTTTATCATGTTGCATGTGCATCCTACACTACTTTCAGAATCCTTTGATATGCAACACGTATAGTTATCAGAACAAAGTGGCACGTGAACCTGTTTAAATCGCAACATCTGAGAAGAAGAGAGATCTGACAGAATGATCAAAAACTTGGAGAATTAATCATTTATACAGCAACCTAACTTGTAATTTTTCTCTTACAGGCATTACACACTCCTATTGTGGCTGGTTGGATTCAGTGACACAACTTCAACAGCTTTATCTAATCTGCAATGTGTTTACAAACATTGATTATCAGTTAGGGTTTTACATCACATGTGCAAATGGCCTGAATTAGATTGTACAGTTGGCAAGGTCAAGGTTTAGCGATCAGAGGTTTTTTGGAAATAATGCATGTGGGAAAGCCCGTCTTAGAGGTGTACCAGTAAACAAACATAGTATGGTTCAGAAATAAAGGTGCATTGTAAAATGTATATTTGAGTAGAGGCGAGGCAGCATGTATGTGCGCTCTGTGAGGCGTGCGGACATACTGTGTGCATGTGATGCCGTAAGTAAACACTGGAAATAGCTATACATCTCCTGTATCCAGACTTCCGTCCTACAGATACACAGATGAGTATTCAAACCAACGGTGGTGTGTGTACATATGTGTACAGTAGGTTTCCTGGAATGTATGCTCGGCTAAACTGGGAACATACACACGGGTACAAACTAGAGAAAATGCTTTGCTAATAAAGACCTGAGTCAGAAAACACACCCACAAGTTAGTGAGCGGCCAATCTAGACATGACTTCCACCACAAATGATCAACTTTGTATATACTCCTATTTAGCAGTCATGCAATGTGTGTGGCTACGTTAACGGGAAAGCATAAATACTTCCCTGATCGTCAGTTCAGAGGAAAGTGGTCACTTTGAGGCAACTGTATGCAGCAGGATTCCTGAAAAAAAATGACTAACGAGAGATAGTATGGTCTAAAACTCACATACGCTTCCACACAAATGCAAATACATTTGCCTAATTACACAACTGTAGCAAAACAAATGTTTACATTTGAACTATACAACACCAGTGGGGATCAAAGATGTAAATATTGTGGGTTACTTACTGGACTCCCATAATTTGACAGTCCGTAAGAAATATTTTTGGCTGGATTTTCTACATCTGAAACTGAGGACTGACTCTTGATGCAGGCTTTGGGCTGTTAAAAAGAAAATATTCCCTCCTGGAGTTTATAAAGTTGTATATCAGGATATTTAAAAAAAAAAAATCGGATCCTGACAAGGTCATAAAATGAGGTATCAAGAGTCCCAGATGTAAATTAACATTACACATGACACTTTGTCATTATTTATTAAAAAATAAAAATAAATTGAGGGCAGTAAGTAACGGCAGTTCAAGTGTTGCCTGTTTGAAATTGTTGGATATCTCACATTCACTGACCATGAACTCCTCTGTATACCAAAGTACTCTTGAGTCAAATATAAGATCATCTGCACAACAGTTCAAAATGGATCAAAACTGCCCCGTGTGACAGTCTACAACAGAATGGCTGAAAAGTAAAAAAAATCCAAGCGTTGCAATGACTTGGTCTTCCATGCAACTGATATGCTGCCTTACCTTGTGTTTTATTGGTATGCATGAGCAACAACAGATTATCATTCATCAAAGCTTCACAGACATAATTATAGTTTAATTTATGCCATGAAGAATGGTAGTTTTGAAAGCAAAGGGGTTCCAACAAGCAAGGTCTACCTAATAAAGTGACCAGTGAGTGTAGTATTGCAGGCTACTTCCCCCCCTATTCTTTTTTTAAAAGAAGAGGAGAGAGGGAGGGGGCGTGGCGTAAAATGGCGTGAATGGCATAACGCCGAACGGGGTGGGGCTGAAGAAGCAGTACTACTCTTACTGCATCCTGAGTGTTCAAACATTGCTACCACAACGGAGTCGCAAAACGTGCCTGCTTAAACCTGATCAGAGAGATATACAGAAGAGATTTGTTTTTGTTTTTTCGAGTGTTTGTTTTTGAGCCTAGTTCAACCAAGGAACCAGCTATTTTGCGATGGCAAAGGGAGAAGGAGGTGAACAATACTCCAACGCCAGTTTGTTGAATAAACCGGTCAACTCGGATGAATTAAAACTCAGTAGGAAGGTGAGTATTTTAAAAAAAATATGATTTTAGTGATATTTTTCTATTAATATAATATCATTAGACAGCACAAGGAAGAAGGGAAATCCGTTTTAATGGGAGTATGCCTTGTAGTTTTGAATGAATGGAGCACACCGGCAAACTGACATTTTAAAAAGGGAGTGATTCAACGAGGTTGACTGAGCCGAGGCGGAGCGCGCGACGTTCCCTGTGATGGTTCTACACATCGGAGGACAAACGTTTCTTCCGTTATTAACTCAAAACAACATAAAATGAGTTAAATAATCGATACAATTGATATGTTGAAGCAAATGATAATAATCTCAATCAGTATATCAGCATTACCGAAGCCTCCGCGAGGCCTCTTTACTCCTTTTCCGGTCCTTGGCTCGTGCTGAGATATTCTCCAAATTCTTCATATCACATAAAACTACAGCGTCGAAGGCGCTCGACGGTTACAGAAAGTAGTAAGTTTAAGTCATAATTTAGTGGCTGGAGGCTGTAATCTTCGAGGTTTTTACGCACTCGTTGCCCCGGCCACAAAAAGCTCAATTTAGTTGGCGAAAAATCTTTTATTTGCTAAGCCTAAGTAATTATCTTTTTATTACATCCACACGTGTTGTACTCGCAAAAGTCCCCAAATTAACTGCAGAGTACACGTTGAATATGTCACCCTAACAACGGTGCTTTTTATTAAAATAGATTAATTAGGGGGACATTATGTACTGAAATTTTTCATTTGTATGAACTTCATAGTTTTTTTTTTTTTTGTCGACTGATAATGTTAAAATAAAAGCATAAAAGACATCTTTATCAGATAAGCATGATTTTAACACTATAAAGGTGTTTCAGTGCTGCGTTCAGGGGCTCATTTCAAAGCCCCCAACGCCCCTTTCCTAAGAGGGGATTTTGTTGGCATATTTATAAATCAGATCTATGTGTAGGCCTAAGCCTGGTTAAAGAAAAATACCCAAACCAAAACAAAAAACGTTTACATTTTTCTTATCAGAAATAACGACACGTTTGTTTGCACTACTGTTCTATAGCAAACTAACCTTTAATAAGCTTTGCACTATAAAGTGCAAGTTAAATGCCATAGTAAAAGGTTACACTAAAACAGCAAGGATATGTTGACCCTTTTTCCTGTTTTGTTTTACATTGATATTTATTCTTTATTTCCTACTTAATTCGAGACATATGTTGCTTTTACAGGGCTGATTATATTTCCGATAGTCTTGAATGCAACACTATTCACCAAGTTGACGTGTCAGTCTACAGCTACAGAGGCTATCTTGTAAAATCTAATTCTCAAGGAATAACACTTTTAAATTATTCACAGCAATGTGAAAATCCTTCCCATTTAACTTAAAATACTTGAAAAATCCATCTGCTCCACAGTCCTTTTTTTCCTTCTTCCATCAGTTCACAGTTGTAAGGGTAGCACTGATACAGGGACTGTATATATTGTCAGTGTGTACTGATGGCAGAAGTTGTAACCTTTTGAAAAGGCTTGTTTTCATATCGCATTTTAAAAAATAAAACACAACTTAAGATCTGATTTATCCGATTGTTATTTATTCTGCCCACAAAAGACAAAACTCCTCCACTGATGCAATTATAATGTATGGCTTTATGGAAAGAAGATGATTTTTATGTAGGCTATTGCTGCAAAGTTATGCAATGTCCCTTTGACACATTCCCATGTCAGTATGATGCACAGTGCTTTTTTTTTTTTTCGATAGGAGGAGAAGCAGAAATGTAGATGTTGGTATGCAGAGTGGTAGAACAGGTGTATTATGTATGACAAAAAAGAGTTTTACTTGGTGGAAGTGTGCTTCATATGGCAGGATCTAAGTCAATAATTTCTGCATGGCAACTATTATATTGAAAATTCTGCTCTTTATGAAGTTATTTGATTTCAGCATGAGAATTCTGTCACCTAAAAGACTAAGTTGGATGTATCATCAAGGGAGAGGCTGGTTTGATACACTTGTCACATTGCTGTTTTGTATTGTAGTTTGGTCCAAACCGGAGTCGCACCCATGAATGCAGCAGCAGTGCTGCTATGCGTCTGTGGTTTAAAATCATTTCCATATATTCAGGTTCATACTTTCAACAAACAGTAGTCCCTTTTGTCTCTGCCACTTATGAAAATTGAAAGAAAGACTGTTTGCCATGACACGCAGCATTTTGATTGGTCAGGAGGAGGGTGTGTTTTCACCTTGTTTTTTTCCTCATACTGGCAGCCATCCCTTGGGTCTTTGAGTAAGTTTAAACTTCTGCCAAGGGGGCTGTCTTGCTGGCAGCTTTTGGTGTGAATGACAACACAATGTTGTCATGCCCTGGCGCTAGCCGACACAAATTAGTGTTGCTCTTAGAGAAGCTGTTCAGTGTGTCTGAAGAAATGATTACATCAACAGTAAAGTTAAATGTCGAAGAATGAGCATTTGTTAAGAACTAAAACTTTCTTGTCTTCTCGTGGCAACCCATGCCAAACACAGTGTTGTGGTTTCTGCCAGAAGGACTCAAGACTGCTGATTAAGAATTTAAGCTGAATTCATTACAAAGCTCTTGGAAAAAGTGTTTTTATTTATTTATTTATTTATGTCATTAGTTTTTCACACATTTGACCCTTCCTATAATTGCAAATGTTTGGCAGTAAATATTTTCAGCTGCAGTGGTTTCTTACGGGCAGTTACTCCAAAAGTGTTGATTATTTTCCTTTCTAATGTGTCTTTTTGTTCTGTTTATTTTCATTTTGTTTTCTCAGCACGAGCATCGGAACAGGTTGTCAGTCTGCAACAAGATCTGCTATGCCATTGGCGGTGCGCCCTACCAGATCACCGGATGTGCATTGGGCTTCTTCCTGCAGATCTATCTACTTGATGTCGCTCAGGTGGGTGACACCAGATGATTTCAAAACTACGGTCACCCACTGTTCACATATTTAGTGTCACCTCCATAGCACAGAGCTAAATTTAGCCAGCATTCCTTCTCTAAAAGAAAATACCAACTTACTGGGGATGGGAACATAGTGCACATCCACAGCTGCCCTTCCTGTTCTCTGTGTTGTCAGACCCTTACACTTTTATATATCGAGGTGGGGGGGTGTATTTACAGGCTTAAGGGGAAGAAGTTGTACATGATCCTCCACTTTCATCTACACCACACATCAAAGCTCACCAACGAAGGGGCTGAATGTCCTGGAAAAAAATTGAAGTGGTGAAAATAGTTTCTCCCTGACTGCCATTATTGATTTAATGATGAGACTCCACTGTATGTAAAGGCTTACAGGGGCTTTTCAGGAACATTTTAGTGCAGGGGATGATGGCAGTGTAATGAGGAGGGGCTCGCTTTAATGGGCTCTGACATTAATCTGATGGATAAAGCCACAGGGTTTAGCTTTGTTCAGCTTCCAAGATTGTTCACTACAAGTCTATTGGGCAACTCAGCGTGGTGCAGACTGTACAGTCAAGGGGTTAAGCATTCATGGTGTCTGGCTTCCTGTCAAGTGACACCTTCACTATTTGGCTTAATTTCTTTGTTACGAGTTGCCTTTGGCCTAGCAACTTTATATAGAGATGGCTACTAAACGATGCTCTCTGTAAAAGTTTGATGTCACGTTTTACTGCTTCACTGCTACTGTTTAACCGTACAGCCGAAGCCTTACGATAGCTCTTAACACTCATGTATTTGGACTTTCTGAATATTCCAGTTGGATCCCTTCTATGCCTCCATCATCTTGTTTGTGGGCCGAGCCTGGGACGCGGTAACAGACCCCACAGTGGGCTTCCTGGTCTCCAGAAGCCCATGGACACGTATTGGACGAATGCTGCCCTGGTATGTGTTAATAATTGATCTGTTTACTTTTCTGTCCTGTATTTGGATCTTTGTGTGAAACTGCTTTCATATGCCTGATGTTCAAAACCAAATGAGGTAATTGAGTCACCTTTCAGATATTTTGCTGCTGGAAATGTTGAAATCTTTATGAGTCACAGAGGTCTGACAATCGTTCAGTGTACATGTGACATGTGTTTTGGGGGGCGGGGCTTAAAAAGCTTGCGTCTAACTCCGAGAGGAATTACTATGGGGTTTGCTGATTTTAAATTAGTTCCCCTTTCTCCTTCACTCATCCAAACTCCCAATCCACTTTCTCTCCCTCTCACACATCCACTCTGAACAGGCCTCTGAATCATTTAATAAAAAAACTTTTTGAAGGCAAAACTTATTTTTTTCCCTAAACAAATTCAGAAGTTCTTCCAGGTGCTAACTGAGCACATTTCCCAGCTTGCAGACTCTTGGTTTAAGCATCCCCTCCTCTACACGCTTGCCTCTGTGGATCCTGCACGAGTTCATCTCAGGTTTAAGTCCGATTGTTGCATAACGTTCTAACCATGCAGAACCTCCTGAAGCCCTTTGCTGTGATGTAGGGTGTCAGTGGAGCTGCTAGTTATAGAGTGGTGGCCGATCTCTTGTCAACACTTCAGATGTTTTATTGCCTCTTCGGTATCTCGGTGTGATCGGGATGGAAATAGGGGGAAAGGTAAAAATATGACATTTGATCCAAGGTGGATGTTACACAAGCATATGCACTCTGAAGCTCTCTATTTAGGGGAGATGGAACCAACCTTGAAGGTCCCCTGTGGTCATCTACTCTGTTCCCCACGGTTTACACCCCCTCATGTGTGCACAGCACCAGAGCACATGTATAATTCATTTAGCGCACAGGGGAATGCTCATTCTGCTCAGATAGTTATTAGTAGTTCCTGAATGCACCGCTCTGGTAATGAAATCATGCTTCAGAGAATTTAAACAGGGTTTTTTTTTTTTTTTTGCAACTAGGTTTGCCCACATGTTAGCGGCGAACATCCGACCATCACTTCTTCATATCATGCATTTTCCCTGCATGCTATGGAGAGGCAAAGATTTTCTTTTCAGAAGCTGATTCATGAACTAGGTGCGTTGCATTCCCAATCCTTATGTGCTACAGAGGAATGGGTTCTTTTACAGCGAGTGTGAATTTTCACTCGGTATGGAGATGATGAAACTGGGTCACGCAGGATGCTGCCTGTGCTCAGCAAGATGTACGTGTCGTCAGAGATGGGGAAGTATGATTGTGGGAGTAGGAAGAAATGAGGAATGACTGGCACGTCCAGTCACGTTGTCGTCGGTTCAGCTGCAGGGAGGAAGCGGGCGAGCCGCTCTATTGTAAAAGCTCTGTTTAGGTAGTGGGGGGAGGGTGACTTGAGTCAAGCTCGCTTCTCATTGGTTTAGCTTCAACACACCACCTATTTTAAGCCAATGGCGTGTCAGCTCTGAGCTACGAAGACCCCTGTCAGATTTTTAAATAGTGGGTGAGGAATCTAGGAGGTTACTGCAGTTCAAGTTTCACTTGCAAAATGAGTCTTACTGTTGCACCACAAGCACTAGTTACATACTGCTTAGTACTTGGAAATGCAGTTAAAATAACAGTTTAGTGTTTGACAGGAGGCTTAGATGCTGCTTTTTTTGCCTCATCACTGACTGGGTCTTTTCAAAGAAGTCAATGTAAAGCATGAAATATATTTAACATTTCTTTTATGTTTTTATCAAAGCATAAAATCAAGTCAAGGCTTCAGACTGTTTAGTCATTTTCTTTCTTTTATTAAAGCTGTTCGTATGTTTCGCTCAATAATGTTTATCTCTGGCTTCTAAAGGAAGTTTTCACCGCTAAAGGTGTCGCCTCTTATGTTAACTTGCTGAGTTAAAGTCACTCTTTCTCAGTCAGCATGGCTATAAATATAATTCTAAGAGGGGCATCAGGTTTATACTTGCATGGCCTGTCATGTCACTTCAGTGGTGTAAGGGTGGTGTTGGTCTTGTAACACCTAAAAGATTTAATTTGATTTAAAAGTGTATTCAGTAAAAAAAAACAAAAAAAAAACATGGAGTAAGATTTAAAGCTTCATAAAAGGCTTTGTTTTCTCTTTGTTTTATGTAGGGTTTTTTTGACTAAAAAGCCGAAATCAAAGCTAAATGATGGGCTGTTTTGTATTGATTTCGAGATCATTTGATGCAATATGAAGTTTTCCAGAAACGGGCACATTCCTCTCCTGATAGAACATCTGTCTCGACACGCCCACTGTTCCCACAGTGACTTCTCACAAGTGTACAGTTAATGACATTACATGCGCCAGAGAGCAGCTAAATGCAGCCCCGCCTGACATTTCAGGCACCTACTGCGCGTCAGTGTTGGGTTATAACCGGGCTTAAGACGATTAGCAGTGAAGCTGAGCACCTTCACTAGATACCCAGCGAGCATCGCCACGAGGTGAAGCTGCGTCACCGTCTGTGCGCAATAGTTGCATCCGCCTGTTCAAACATCATTGTGATAACCGAGATGACTTCATATCCTGTCTGACAAAGCTGGAGCCATTACTGTATATACAAGTTCAATAAGCAGGATGACATGGCTGCTTCCTCAACAAGAAGCCAGGCGGTTTTTTTTTTCCCCTTTCCCTGACTGCAGAGGTGCGGCTGCACTCGCAATCTCTCATTCGATTGGAGAGTTATGATCTGGCCATAGGAAAAAAGCTAATAGAGGTCAGGAAATGGCCACATGAGTCCTGCTTCCACAGAAATTTTCCACTTTTTTCTGTCCTCCCTTTCACTCATGCATTTGTCAGATATTAGTCACACATATTAGTTCATTGATCATAATCTACGTAACAGGAAACGATCAGTAGAAATGACAGTGTTATATATCCAATGAAAGTGTCTCGTTAAAGCAGCATTGCTCCGTACAACCTAAAGTAACCCTCGGATCAGGCCATACCAGCCACTCAACCTGTTTCTTACAACAGCCGTCCGGTCGATGAGCTGGTTTAAACGTGAGACACGCGAGGAAAAAAGTTGGCACAAGCTCAATGAAAGACACCAGGGGTCCTGATGGCTCTAATTGTAAGCGTTTTCACGCTTGGTTACGATCACGTTTTCAGCCACTGATGTTGTTGTTTGTCTCTCTCCTCTCTTCCCTCTCCATCCCAACCGTAGGATCCTGTTCTCAACCCCTCTGGCTGTGCTTTCTTATTTCCTCATATGGTACGTTCCACCCTTTGAAAATGGCAAAGTCATCTGGTACCTATTCTTCTACTGCCTCTTCCAAAGCCTTCAAACTGTGAGTAGCTCACTTGCATCATAAAAAACAGTCACAAATTGTCTTGTACATTGAATCCATGCATCATAAACACGCAAGTTCCTCTTAGAAATCATATATTTGAAGTTCCCAGCAGTTTAAGCTGAACTGGTTTTTGACGATGAAACATAGAAGTTGTTAAAAGGAAGTTCATCTTACCCAAAATAAGCAATGAAAGCAGGTGGGAATGGGAAGAGCTGTCAGTTTGTGTAATCTGCAGAGAAGATGAAGCATGAAAACAAATTTTCTTTTGTGAAATAATTTCTTGGCTGAAGACGGGGAGCTCTTTGTGCCCTGGCAGATTTTTTGGCTTCAGCTTTTTTTTTGCACAGATAAAATGAAGTTGATATCAAGTGTTCGTGGGATTTAGGGGTGCTGCAAGTGCCTGTTTTTGTCCTGTGCTGACAGTAGCCTCAGTAGACAATACTTGATTAGTTTTTTTTTCTGTAAGCCTCCCTAAATGCACACTTAAGCTATCTAAAATATCAATTATATGCTTTACTAAATGAATCTCTCCTCGTCATTCCCATCAGTGCTTCCATGTGCCATACTCTGCCCTCACCATGTTCATCAGCTCAGAGCAGAAAGAGAGAGACTCTGCCACTGCATACAGTGAGTATAAAACTCCACGTGCTTTATGTCCTGACAGAGCTGACATCCTGTGTGTTTCTCTAAAACTTCTCCCCCCCCCCCCCCCCCCCCCCCCCCCCCCCCCCCCCCTCCGTCCTTTCCTCAGGGATGACGGTGGAGGTTTTGGGCACGGTGCTCGGCACAGCTATCCAGGGCCAGATCGTCGGCATGGCCAACGCTCCGTGCCTCCCGGGACGCAATGCCTCACTGTCTGTTGGTTTCAATGAGTCGGAGCATGTCATTTCCCTGGATCACACGGTATGCAAAGTTTGTTATTTCACTGGTTACTGGCCTAAAAGCAAAAACAGATTTGAGAGGTTAGGGATAAACTCGACTTTTAGGAAAATTGACTTAGTAATTCAATCTTTTCTTTTCTCTTCTTCCTCCCTAACAGAAAGCGGCCTACATGATTGCATCTGGTGTCATCTGCATCATCTACGTCCTCTGTGCTATTGTTTTATTCTTCGGTGTAAGAGAACAAAAAGGTGAGACTTGATCTTTCAGTCAGTCTGAATGCATCAGTTATGAGTAATTCTTTTTTTTCTTTCTTTTTTTAAATACATTTACTCATTAATTATTGTATTCAAGATGAATAGAAAAACTCCCTGACTCCCATTGACCTCATTTAGTCGAGTGTAGCCTCTTGATTGGCTAGAGATAAACTCATGTCTACCATGTGAGGGAGCAGTTGTGACGTTTGTGTTGCGGACCAATGAGGAGACGCAGTCACAGCTGTACGATGTGGTATGACTCTGGGCTGACGGGCTGTGTGAGAGAACACCAGCTGTGGTTGAATTCGAAGCCTTGTGACCTGCGATGGGACTAATGAGGCACGTTAGTCCAGTAAAGGATGAGCCTGAAAGGCAGCTGCTCTTAAAAAATGAACCGAGGGAATCAGGCAGAGGGGATTTAAAAGGATTTTAGCAAGTGGGTGTAACTTGGCATCTTTTTCTCATTCTTTCTATATTTCTTTCTTTCAGAATCTTGTCGAATCAGGACAGAGCCCATGTCCTTCTTCCAAGGGATTAAGCTGGTGATGGGGTACGGCCCATATGCCAAACTGGTCATGGTCTTCCTCTTCACCTCACTAGGTTTCATGGTGCGTATGAAGCCACACACACAAAGTTTAACACTCTTAATTAAAACCGTTTTAGTTGCTGTTAATGAAATCTATATATTTCTTTTATTACTAAATTGGGCCTCAGTGTGCTCCTGGCCACCCTGCGCTGGTCGGCTCCAGATGTTTGTAAAATGTGACCGAGTCAGCCTCTGTTTTCACCCCTGCAGCTCCTGGAGGGAAACTTTGCTCTGTTCTGCAGCTCCACGCTGGGTTTCAGAAACGACTTCCAGAATATTCTGCTGGTCATCATGGTGAGCACACACACACACACACACATAAACAGATCCACCCACACAAGCGCTCACAGGTGGCATTTTGTAGACGAACACAAATGCACTGTTCCCATAGCAGTTACAGTATTTCCCTTCATGCTTCTGAAAGCCAGAGCAGCTCTTTTATGTGGAATAAGTTCAACCATTAGCCCAGGAGTGCAGACAAAGGCTTTCCCTCCCAAGGCGAACACATAAATTGTCTTCAATCACAAGGCCTGTTCTGTACTGGGTTATAAAGCAAGGCTCCTGGCTGGCTCCGGCCGCTGTGCGTCCAGTCTGACCGCTCTGCCTGAATGCCATGTCGTTCCCACAGAGGGTGAAGGAGCCACATTTGCTTCTCCTTTCACATGAACCTGAATGCAGGGAGAGAAAAAAACGTATCACTTGGCCTTCAGATCCTGATGGGTATTCAAGCTCATGAATCCATAGATGTGCCAAGCTAACACACACAGTTTAACTGTACAGAGTGAGAAAGCACAGGTTGGTGAGGTTGAAAAGATTAGACGCTTTGATCCTTAACTTTACGGAAAGGATTATGGAGCCTAGACGATGGCTTTTGTTAAAGTGCATTTATTTAGGAAAGTCTTTTTTTTTTTTTTTTTTTTTTTTTCTAACTTTCAGAAAACTTCCCCCATCATGTCTCACATATTCAGCAATAAAAGATCTGAATCTTCACCTTTTGCCAGTTAATCAAATGTCCCACTATCCTGATGTCCTAATCGTATTAAGATCAATAAGTTAAACTAATCAAACCAAAAGCTATTATGTAACCATGTGCACCTCAAACATTCTCTCAGGTCCCGGATCTGAACAGTTTAGGTCAAATGTAATGAGACATTGTGTTAGAACAGCAGGGAGTTCATTATTACTGCAACAAACAAAAAGAGTTCTGTCTGTTTTTTTTTTTTTTTTTAGAATTTGAGGCACGTTGCAGAAAGCATGCCGTGCAGGACATTGTCCACCAGCCCTCAAGCACAGCAAATAAACTCATTTTCAAATAGTTTCTGTATCAGGAGTTTTGCTCCTCTGTTTCATTTAGCAGAAATGTATGAGGTCAGTTGTGTGAAACATGGTTCATGAGGTTTGTTTTGATTATAAAACCCTAATTAGATGATAATGATGTTTGATTTCTGAGAAATTGGCTGATAAGCCTCAAGGTTTAGAGAAGGAACTGAAGGCTTTAAAGCTCTAGTTCAGACCCAGGTGAACACACGCCTAGTTGATAAAGCAAATGCACAGATAAAGTAACTAGCAGGAAACCGAATTAAACCGCCTGTTGCAGAGTATGTCATCATAGCATGACCGTTTATGCGTGGGTGGCTTATCTTGAAGCAATGCAGTTTGTCTATTCACAAGAAAAAGGTGGTAACGTGCTGTTTCACATCAACTTTTGTGTACCTTTCCCCTTAGTCAAACTGATTTGAGGACACTCTGTCCCCTGTAGTGTGAGACGGTTACTTCTATGAGTTTGAGGTCAAATTTGTTTTGGGAAGAGCTGCAGAGGCCAGATTATCCTCCATTCCTAGTGTTGTGTTTGGCTGGGATGAGAGATCAAGGTGCATCTGTGACACAGTGTCTTTTATCCCTGTGGAGCTAAGTCATGCACAGAAATCTTTTCAGAAGGGAATCATGCCTCCGTCATGTTGCGTAACAGGGGGGTCACTGCTTTCACCCCCTTCTTCTGCCTTCTCACATTAATATGGAATAGAGGCTCCTTTGTGGGATTTATGATAAACTTATTTGAGTTTTGGAGAACCTGGCTTGGCTTACTAACCAGATGTGGTCGTCTTTCATCTCTTCAGCTCTCGGCTACTCTGGCCATCCCCTTCTGGCAGTGGTTCCTGACTCGATTCGGGAAAAAGACGGCGGTTTGTGTCGGCAGCTTGGTAAGGACACAAATCACGTTCAAGTCGAGATTCACAGGAATTAACCGTGCTATCAGCAGAACTTTTCTGAGAAGCAAACCTTCACTGTTTTGTTTTTGTCATCCCCAGTCTGTGGTGCCCTTCATGATCCTGGTGGTCTGTGTAAAGAGTAACCTGGTTGTCAGCTACATCGTCTCCTTCTTTGCTGGGGTTGGAGTGGCTTCAGCCTTCCTGCTGCCCTGGTAAGAACCCTGCTGATTTTTCATTTTGGTGGTTATTTTTTAAATGTCTTTCCCATCTATAATCCAAATATGTGACCAATCTTGGGGAATCTTTTATTCTTCAGGTCCATGCTGCCTGACGTTGTCGATGACTTCCAAGTGCAAAACCCAGAATCCACCGGCCACGAAGCTCTCTTCTATTCTTTCTACGTCTTCTTCACTAAGTTTGCTTCTGGAGTCTCCTTGGGCGTCTCTACTCTCAGCTTAGAGTAAGAGTTCACACGAGCACAAACTAAACTGGTTTTTTTAAATGACTTGGAAACAAATTTGTGGGTCTTTCATCAAGTTCTTATCCAATGCCTGGGGTTGAAATATGACAAATCTTAAGCCGAGTCAAATCTCCCTGCACCCAAATCCCACATCAAAGCAAGAAATTCTTTCTCTCCTTAGATTAAGTACAGTAAGGTGGTGTTTGCGTGCGTGTGTGTGTGTGTGTGTGTATGTAGTGTTTGAGCAGGCATTGCCTGCTTGACTGCAGCAGAGCTATCCTTGTGATCACCAAAAAATAGGTGAAAAATGTAAATATACAACTAAAGACCTTATTATAGCGGCAGATTGTTAAAGATATTAGTCTGATTCTGCAACAGAGGTGTTGTGATTAATTAAGTTTCTGTTGTGTTTTTTTTTGTCTTTAGCTTTGCAGGATACATCAGTAGAGGCTGCTCTCAACCACCAGCAGTGGACTTAACCTTGAAATTGCTGGTTTCAGCCGCCCCCGTAGCCTTCATCCTAATCGGCCTGGGAATCTTGTACTCCTATCCCATCAATGAGGAGAGGCGGCAGGGCAACCGCAAACTGCTACAAGAACAGAGGTAAGGCTGTGGGCTGAAAACACTCGGGCGCCTTGTCTCCACGCAGCTGTGAACTCCAGCTGAAGTCTTCTTGTTCTCTCGCAGGGACAACGAAGTCGATTCAGAAACCGACTCGGCGGAGCTGGCCATCATGATCTAGCACAATTTTGGGAGTCCCACGGACCAATCGGGTGATCAACTGGCATTTTGCACTGGGTGAGACCAACGGACCTGGGCCTGTCGGATCGTACAGAAACTGCCTTGTCCAGCCAGATTGCTGCTGTTCCACATACAACACTTGATTGACTCAAAAGCGTTAACTGTGTGAGCCAAGTTGAGGCCTTCCTGAAGACAAAACGTCCGACCTTCTCTGTTTGTGACGTTCCCCTGGCATGACACCCTTCTCATTTCATCGAGGTCTCAATAAGCCTTACTTTTTTGTAACATGCTACTATTGAGTACTGTAGGAAAACCTCTTTTTGTTTATTTTTTTTTAAAAAGTTGGTTTTGTTCTCAGTTGAAATTGCACAAACAGCGAAACTTGTTCTGAGCATGTTTCGACAGCATAATCGGTGCTAATAACTTGAACCGAGTAGTTTCCACCATTGTACATAGGACACTGAGTACTATGCTGACAAAAATCTTTCAAGTTCTGACATGTCAACGTGGAAGGGAACTTAAACAGCGCCTTAATTTCTGCCTCATTTCGGGGTTAAAAGTCCAAAACAGACGAAACTGCCACAAGTGTGTGCCACTTGTTGAAGCGCGTTTACAGAAACCAGTCAAGCCAGTCTGTTTCTTATAGTCATCTCACTGACTGTTTTTGTTTTCTTTTGGAGGATGCTGTAATGTCGCCATAACAGCTGTACTCTGATGGGGGGGGGCTTCAGACCACCCCCCTCCCAGCACAGAGTTGAAACCACTACAATTGCCAGTTTGCATAAATACGTGCAAAGTTTATTCAGCCAATTATTAGCCTATTATCTTATTTATAGGACAGCTACTGAAAGACAGCATTTTATCTCTAAATGCTTTAATTTCCTTTTAATATTAAGCAAAATGGTCACTAAAGCTGGTACAAATTGAAAGAACATTATTTAATTATTTATTGGTTTTACTGTTTTTTTCCAGTTCATGTTTGCCGAAACGTCATGCTTCTTGCAGTATTTAAATCTATTTGAGGCCTGTATAGATGGTCTAACTCACCTAGAGTTTAAAGGTGGTGACAATGAGGTGGGAGGCAAATTTTAAAAACATTCAGTTGCCTTTTAATGCATGTTGCCATGGCTACAATCTTAACTCTATATGCATTTAAAAAGGGAAGCACATAATTGTATGGAAAAAATGAGATTGAGAGATGGAAAGATGAGCTTGTATAAGGAAGATTTTTTTTTTTTTTAATGTCTATCCATTTGCTTGTGAACATGTATTGAAGAAAACAATCCGTGTCCTAAAATGAGGATTGACATCTTTCATGTCAATTGATATGGAAACGTGTAAATGCAGTGTCATATGTTATACATACTGTTACATCTTCAACATGACAACTGAGTTGCCGATGTGAAATTATTTCATTTACTTAATTTTTTTTCTCTTCCCTCTCTTCACGTCCTGAAGAGGATACTGTACTGTACGTGCCAACATGGTGTTGTTTTCACTCACTAACTCTGTAATTATTGTACAGCATGTAAATCTCATCTTGTTTTATTTAGTCAGTGCATTGTATTTTATGGACTTGTCAGTGGACGTCCCTCATGACTCTGAGGCTGTAGCCAAATATGTGAGCATTAATCTCACAGGGACACACGGAAGCCTTGTGTACATGCCTCTTGTGCATATGTAAATAATTAAATGTAAAAGTGTAAATATCTTTTGTTATTTGTGGCTGCCCGTGAACCTATGTACACTGTATTGTAGTTATTTAAGAAAAATGATGTGATGGAAAAAAGCACACTGAAAATAAATTAAGTGTACTGTGAGCAATTTTGTCATCAATTGTAAAGCCTGATTAGCCTGTGTAATGGCTGACATGGTCATCATTTATATAGAATAATAATAATAAAACACTACAATGGTGTTTATTATTAGTTGTTACTCAAATCTTAAACCCCAAATTTCATAAAACAAGACCAGAAGTGTAGTTTAGTGCAAATGTTAATGTTCAAGATTTTTATTTTTA
>JAOXYM010000018.1:7829738-7870309 GCA_028567055.1 Leptatherina wallacei
ACCTCATCACCAGCCTCAAACAACACCTGGCACCTCCCCACACTTCCTGTCTTTATGCACTCCTCTTCCAATCAGAGGTGCAGTCACCAACCACCAGGTGCCACAGGTTACACAAGGTTTAGGAAATCTGGATTCCCCCCTTTCTATCAGCTTTCCTGGACTTAAATCATACAGGCTGTTATAATTATCCAGTGTGAGGACTTCTATGTGATGTCAGAGGCAAACATGTTGACATCATGCATACATCTGAGCTATAATGACATAGTAATTATAAAGCATGCTTAGACAGCACCCAAACAGCAAAGAATATTTGGCCCCAAATGGGCCAAAAGTGGCTCAGATTAGGTCCTAAAGCAGATCAAACAAACAAACAAACTTGTATAGCATGTTAATATAGAAGTAAAACAGTAATGACCAGGTGATATGGACTAGGTTGTGCTGCAGAAAGGGATATCAAACATGGGTTTTGTAAATAATTTTTTTTGTGGCATAAAGTGAAAATGAAAAGTAATCAAAAAATGAATTTTTCTTTTAAATTTTTTTTAATTTTCTATAGAAAATATAAAGGGTAAACAACAATGAATGTTTAAGTACGTGCTGTCATAACCGTTCCAGTACACCTAACATATGATTCCCTGTTTCTCCCTGAAACTTTCTGATGACGGCGGTGGAGAGACTGCTATTTAACAAAATGTGTTGAGGCTGAAATCAGGTGACATATTTTGACACATTAAACTGTTGTTTGACCTCTCTGTACAATGATAGGAGGCAAAGTAAGAATAAAAAATGATGCATGTGATCATCACTCAGATCAACTTTGGGAAAGATGCATCCTGACAGGACAGGTAGACTCGCATCATGGCAGCAGGGGGGAACCACATGTTCCCTTCACCACTGCTGTCAGGAGTTTCATGTTTTTATTTTCATTCCTCACATTTCTTTGTGTAATTTCAAAATTAATGAGTGTATTTAATTAAATAACATCTAATTTGCATATGCAAACATGACAATTCAGAACAGCTGTAATAATATATATAATTATCCTAAGGTAAGCTATATACACTACTTACAAAAGGTCAGGGATATTCAGGTTTTTGTATCCAATAACTTTTACAGGTGAACTTTCTTTTTGGGTAATTGATCTTTTATTTGTATTTTAATCCTTGTTTTTCATTTGTGCTGTTTCTATGCTTTTATATTTATTGTACAGCACTTTGGTCAGCTGTTATGTTGTCTTTAAGGTGTTTTAGAAATAAAATGGTTATGGTAACTCAATTTGAGCTTCTTAAAACCTTTGAATGCACATGTACAACTTCAATATTTAAGTACTTATTTCAAAATATAATGTTCTCTAACAAGGTGATTAATCATAATTTATTCAAAGTATACCAGTGTAGCATGACCTTTTTACATTATCTGTATTTTCACCTTAAAGTTGAAAATCCCCGTGAAAAGTATTTGGGAGGTTTCATACTATATTGCCACTATTTTGTCTTGTCTTGCAAATAAAAAAAAATGTAGTCAAGCAAGTCGCAATTACTTCGTATTTTCTGAAAAGTTTTAAAACGTTGTTTTAAGCAATTGCTTCAAGCTCTTGAAAAGAAAAGCCAATTCTGCAGTCTGGGCGTACAATGTGTGAACCATTGATGAACCATTAGTATGAACCAATGGTATGAACCATTAGTATGAACCAATGGACGCTGCAATCTGCACTCGATTGCTTTTGCCTGGAGTTAATCGATAGCTGAACGGAAACTACGCTGATGCAACCCACTGACAGGTCCACTCTGCCGGTCTCTCTCCACTACTTCTCGCTGTAAGAAGACAGATTCTGAAGTAAGTTACTGGCTTTTGCAGTATTACGTTAAGGGAGAGTGATATCTCTGTAAATAAAAGTGAAAATGAACTCGTTAGCCAGTGAAGCTAACGTAGTTAAACAGGTCTCACACCGGCTCGGTAACGTTAGCTGCACATGGCTCTGTTGCTAATTAGCTAAGGAGTACTAGCTGGTTTATTCATTCATTCATTCATGATGTGACGGATTAGTGTTGTAGTTTGGTGGCTTATATTTTATATTCCAGCTAATATATTTATATATCCAAGACTTTAGATAGATATAAATCGATTAACAGGTTTTGTGTTTACGTACTCAAAGGTTCAAATCTGTTAAATGTCAGCGTCAGTTTTCCCTCCGTCAATGCGACACCGATGCACAAAACGTTTACTACGCGTTAAAGCGTTGTTATAAATGGGGTACATTAAGTTTAAACTGTTTATTATTGATGATTTAAATGAGAGGATGTTTAAACGATCGCTCAACCTGCCTTGTTTGCAGTCAGAGGGCCCTCCGTCATGGCAGATCGGCTGAGTCCAGATGAGAAGTTTAGCCTCATCACCAGAAACCTCCAGGTAGGACACGATAACATTTATTCACGGTCACTGAAGGGTTAACGTGGCTCATTCTCACGAGGTTCCTGGTTGTTTGTTTTGCAGGAGGTCCTTGGAGAAGAGAAGCTGAAGCAGGTTCTTCAGGAGAGAGAGCTGAAGGTCTACTGGGGTACTGCGACCACCGGCAAACCCCATGTTGCCTATTTTGTCCCCATGTCCAAGATAGCAGACTTCCTCAGGGCTGGCTGTGAGGTGGATGGAGTTGTTCTAGTCATATCAGTAGATCCTACTTATCAGTACTCAATCAAGTCATGCTTATGTGTATGTTGTTGTTTCTTCCTCATTTTTTCAGGTCACAATTCTGTTTGCAGACTTGCATGCCTACCTAGACAACATGAAAGCTCCCTGGGAGCTGCTAGAGCTCAGGGTCAAATACTATGAACAGGTCATCAAGGCCATGCTGGAGAGTATCGGCGTGCCCCTGGACAAACTACGGTTTATCAAAGGAACTGACTATCAGCTCAGCAGGTCAGTGGTGCTCACATGACTCACAGTCACAAACATGAGCTAATTGAACTTCAACAGTTTCCCCCAAAGCAAGTTTGTAACTTTTCTGTGTTTGTTAGAGAGTACACCCTGGATGTGTACCGTCTGTCCTCCATGGTGACGGAGCATGATGCTAAGAAGGCTGGAGCTGAGGTAGTTAAGCAGGTGGAGCATCCTCTGCTGAGTGGTCTGCTGTATCCTGGACTACAGGTAAGAAAGTCACTGCTGGAGTCAATACACGACTAAGCCCTTTTATACATTTCTATCATTTGTCCTCATCTCAATAGATTATGAATTGATATCAAGTTATTTGTATTATTCTTGGCAAAAGGTAAATTGTTTGCTTTAGAATGAATTGCAGTAAGTGACATCTGTTTTCAGGCCTTGGATGAGGAGTACCTGAAGGTGGATGCCCAGTTTGGAGGAGTGGATCAGAGGAAGATTTTCACTCTGGCAGAGAAGGTCAAATTTTTTGTTTCTCCATAAGCTTTTCCCGTTAGTTTCGGAATAATGTGCCTCAGCTGGATCAGTCATAATGTGTCTCAGGGACATAACAGAGACAGTTATTCTGTGCTCCAGCTGTATTTGAGACTACAGAGAAAGCTTTTAAGTTCTCATGACTATTGTAGCTTCTTCCAAAATGTGTGGTTTGGAATTTAGTTTGACACCTGTGTCCCTGTTATGATGACTTTACTGATTATTTTCTGCATGTTTTAGCACATCAAAAAACAGAATTCATAGAAACTGACTCTCTTTTGTTATTGTTTAGTGAGAAGTTGCTTTGTTGTTGAGACACAGTGCACCAGATATTCTTAAAAAAAAAAAAAAAAAAAAAGCTCAAAGATGGAATGGAAATGATGTTTGAAGTGGCATGAGTGTGTGTGGAGACACACCCCTGCTTTGTATCTGTCCACAGAGGGGGACACGGTGAGATGCAGACTGGTTTTCACTTCTTCATTGTTTGGAACTTAGTGGTTCTGTTCGTACGCAAGAAAAAAACAGCTCGATGTAAAAGTAGCAACATGTTTGTTTTTCTTCCCACACCTTTTGCAGTGAGCTTTACGAGTTGCTTTACACTAAAACAAATCTGAACTATCACCCTACGAAAACTAAATATCTGGGCAACAAATTTTGAAGCTACATTGCTTAAAGCCAAAAAAAAAGCAGCAACCGTTAGTGAAACAGGACCTCGGGGTATGTTTCAGGAACACCTTGTAAATCCTTAAATATTTGTATTTAAAAGACTGCATTCAAGTCCGTTTTTAAACTGCACTTAAATGTTTAAGATATTAATCATTCGTAATTTTTTCTTTGAAATAAACGCATCTAATTTGATTCTTGTCTTTGTATAAAAGTAAAGTTTAAATCGATGAGTAGTTATTCATTTGTTTACAAATGCAGTTTCAGTTTTGTTATTACAGAACTAATAAAGAGCATAGAAATAGTTTTCCTAATAATAGTAAATATTTCAGCAATATTTAAAAAAAACCCCACCAAGATATGTTTGGCCATATTGTCTTGTTCTACATTGCATTCTGATTATTTAACTAAAAACAAAACAGAATAATAACTGTAATTTCTTTGGTTTTTCTCCCCCCTGCAGTATCTTCCTTCTCTTGGCTATGCAAAGCGCGCTCATCTGATGAACCCCATGGTTCCAGGACTGACGGGGACTAAGATGAGCTCTTCAGAAGAAGTAAGGCTGCAGAAATGTTGCTTTTTTCAGGAAAATAAAAATGGAAATGTCAGATCTGTGTGGAAACTTCTCAGCATTAACGAACAGATGCATCTTTCATCATCACGTTGTGTCTGCAGGAGTCAAAGATTGATCTCCTGGACTCCAAAGAGGACGTGAAGAAGAAGCTGAAGAAGGCTTTCTGTGAACCAGGCAACATCCAGAACAATGGAGTTCTCTCTTTTGTCAGATACGTCCTCTTTCCTCTACGAGGAGGTAAACAAACAAACAACCAACCCTACTATAATCGGATCCTGTTCCCTTGGCATATAACTTCTCCACTAGTGGAAAGAATATAACATGAGATGGAAATTGGGATTATTGTGTTTCAGAGTTCTGCATTAAAAGGGATCCCAAGTGGGGTGGAGACAAAGTTTATACTGTGTTTGAAGACGTGGAAAAGGAATTTGCTGAGGAGGTGAGCGACAGCCTAACTGGTTTATCAGAGGAGTAAAAGCACTTCACTCCAAACTTGCTTCTCATGCTCTGGTCTAATCATCGGTTCTGCTTCGTTATTTTAGGTAATCCACCCCGGAGACCTGAAGGCTTCAGTGGAAGTTGCATTGAATCAACTACTAGATCCGATCAGGAAGAAGTTTGAGACTCCCGAGCTTCGCAAACTCACCAATTCTGCATATCCCAACCCCTCAAAGACAAGTCTGTGTTTTCCTGTATGATCTGTTGGATGTAAAGCGGGGATTTCTGAGGCTAAACACTGTTTTCCATGTTTGTAATCAGAAACTGGAGGAAAAGGTGCCAAGTCGGGAGGAGGTGGTGGTGGAGGAGGAGAGGATGATGAGCTGGCTCCTTCCAGACTGGACATCAGAGTGGGCAAGATCGTCAGCGTGGATAAGGTAAGTGGTGATTTTTTTTATAACGGAAACGTTTTCCTTTGCAGCCACAACATTGTTTCTGTCTTCTCTGCGGAACCTGCAGCATCCGGACGCTGATTCTCTATACCTGGAGAAGATCGACGTGGGGGAGTCAGAACCGAGGACGGTTGTCAGCGGGCTGGTGGCTTACGTTTCACAGGAGGATCTACAAGACAGGACAGTGTTGGTCTTGTGCAATCTTAAACCGCAGAAGATGCGAGGGATCGAGTCTCAAGCCATGCTTCTCTGTGCCTCAATGTGAGTCTTTTGTCCTTTTGATTCCCCCCCCCCCCCCCCCCCCCCACAAAATCAAACCTGGCCTGCTGTTTTTAATGCTTCTTATTGGTTTTCAGAGAAGGGGAGCCCAGGAGGGTGGAGCCTTTGGACCCCCCAGAGGGATCGTCGCCAGGGGAATCTGTCTTTGTGGAAGGATATGAGACGGGCAAGCCAGATGATAAATTGAACCCAAAGAAGAAGGTGTGGGAGAAACTACAGGTATGTTCCTGCCAAGTTTTATATTAAAAAACCCCCAAACTAAAAGAAAAACCAAACTGGGAAAATGTGCAAGATGAAACCAAGCGTATTTCATATTTTATTGTAGGTGGACCTGAAGATCTCAGATGAGTGTGTAGCTCAGTGGAAAGACAAAAGGCTGATGACCAAACTGGGACAGATCACGTGTAAGACGCTGAAAGGAGGCAACATCAGTTAAATACACACACACCCCATTCATCACTAAAGCTGCTCCTGTCAACTACACAACTTTCATCCACCTGTCGCCATGGCAGCAACATCAAACTTCATCCGGATGTCACTTGGAGGATGATGGGACATTGATGCCAAAATGTTTCGGACTGCATTAAACCAACATGTTTTCTTGCTTCTGTTTAACTGCTAGAAAAGTCCTGAAAATAAGTCATTTACAACATTAACTGTAAATAATCTGTGATTCATTATTGGGAGTTGTACGGTGTGGGTGATGCCTTTTAAAAGGTACGCTTAGAACAAGCTGATATCTGACCCTGGTCAGTGCCCATTCCTGGAAGTGGCTATTAAAAATTGATTGCCGTCAGAGCAGCGGTCAGTCGGCCAAACCTGCCCAAGAAGAATACATTTTATTCTGGCTTTGGACAGCAGATGTATGATAGAAAAAGAAACTATGCCTTGTGCTATAAGACGGTTGTATTTTGGGTAAATATCAGAAAATGTATCGTAATCAAATAATGCCTCATCTCCAAAATAAAAGAAAGAAAAGGGTCTGTTGTCTGCTAAGAATAAAATGGTGTCATGTTATTAAAAACAGGAAACGCGTTCAATACACTTAAATTTTATTTATAGAAGTATTAACTGTACATAATTCTTTATAATCACCAAAAAGTAGATTTCTGAGTCATTACAAAGCATATAGAATTCACTCTGTGATTCTGCTGAGAATAGTTGCAACCAGCTGGATTTTCTGTCGTAAAGGGCATCAGATGCAGAACATTTAATAAAAACAAAAATCGACCTCACACGCCGTCTGCTCCAGTGTATCAATCATCCAGAACCAGTTGTCACATTGGTAGCCCTAAAAATGTGGTTTTCAGCTCAAACAGAGCTTTAGATTTTCTCATATTTGGTAGGAAAAGGTGACTGACAGTGCTACTAGTGGAAACAACCACATATAAATAAATAGGATACTTGTATTCTCAAGAGCCTTCTCAGTGTCTGAAGGATAAATCCAACTAGTATTTTAGCAGTTGCTATAATCAAAAGCTTTTTTTCTTTTTCCATCAAGCGTTATAAAAAAAAAAAAAGTGCCTCTGTCCTATTTGCCAAAGCAGGTTGCTGCAGCGTCCCTTTTTCTAAATACTTTTACACACAGTGAAAAGCAGGACTGACACTAAACTAGGAAGGGATGACATGCCCTGTGAATCCCCATGAAAACGATCATGTGTTATATTACAGCTTCTAGGGGGAAAATGGGACAATTCTGAACAGAAATGGTTCGTGAGTTTCAGTTTGCGCTACCCAATTCAACCTCTGGGAGGCGATCTCACACAAGCCAAATACTGTAAGCAGTCCAGCTGATGTACATCACTTCATCCTGAGGGGGGGACTCTACAGGAAATAAACTATAGCTTAGAAAAATACTCCATAAAGCTCTCTTTAGACATTAGGAGGAACACATTTTTCTTTTCTCTTTTCTTTTGCATAAATATGTAGGAAGGCCATAACAGGCTAAGGCTTTTGGAGAAGATGACAGAAGTTTCTGAATTGTCCTTTTATTTGCTTGTAGTTTTGTTCTTCTTGCAAGTGTCTGATCTCTCCTTCAAAACAGTGTTTCGATTGTGTCCGCCGTGATTCTCGTAGCTGGAGGTAGAAGATGAGAGAAGGTTAGATACCGCAGCACTAACAGGAACACATGTAATGGATATACTGTCCTGATCTAATTGAATAATTGAGACACGATCACGAGCTTTGGGTTAAGGCTGATGAAAGCATGTTTGACGGGAAGAAAGTAGCGGGGGGAGTCAACAGCGTTGATGTTGTGTCCTTTAACCTTGTAGGTCATTAAAGACTTTTTACAACCTTTCAGGTAATTTTTTTTTTTTTTTTTACTTTATTTTGGGCACCATTTTGGCGTTTCTCCATATAGGATGACTTTTTTTTAAGAAAGCTGATAAATACGAGTTAATTTCCTTATAAACAGGTGTAAAGGGGGGTTAGGATTTAACTTAAAAATCAAAATCAATGTTTTTACAAATTGTTTATACATATAAGACTGATTAAAAAATAAATAAAATCCCCCAGTTCAAAACATGCTTTCTGAAAAATAAAATTTTAGTCTTAACCCATAAAAAGTTGTCCTCAAGAAATTAAATTAGCATTTAAAAAGGTTTAAAATAAATTGAATAATTACATATTTGGTAGATTTGATTAGGATTGAAGCTATTTGAGCCCATAAAAGTGAAAAAAAATAAGAATCTGTAATGTTTTTATAGCCGTTTTAGGTATTTTTATCCTGCAATGACCCGAAAGGGATGGAAATTATCAATGCGACACTGCCAACAAAACTGATAAAGCATCAAAGTAATATATTATTTCTAATTAGTATATTTAAGACTGGACTTTAAATACAATTCCCAGTCACTTAGCAACAAAAAAAACCCCAAAATGAGTCATTTCCAAAGATTATAGTTTGTTTTCTTCAGGAAAAAAACAGTGACATTATGTGAGCCAGCTAGCATTTAAAGGGATAAATTAATTTGAATAATGGACATATTTGGTAGTTTTGACCAGCACTCCAGCTGATTGAAAGATTTGAGCAAAAAAGTAAACAGAGAATTAATCTGTAAAGTTTTCATAGCAGAGGATGTGTTGATCTGAACGGGGAGTAAAGGGTTAAAGCAACATCAAACTGCCTCGCTGTTCAAATTCATGAAAATGCAAGAATTAACATTGTGCTTTGTCATGACAAGGAAGTGGTTTGCAAGGTCATGTTTTATGGAAACCCTGAATCAGCCTTGAAGATTTTACAAACTCAGCAGCAGCGGGTTGCAACACTGATGACTGAAGTCGACTTTTTCTGTCGCTAATGAAAGATCAGAATCCCTGTACTTACTCGTCTCAGGCAGCGCCACTCTGCTCACATGTGCTCCGTTTCCTTCCAAGCCGAGCTCCATCTTTGCTGAGCAGCTGTGAGAATTATGCGAGGGGCTCATGCTGCCGGGGGCTGGCTTCTTCGCTACCGGCGGAGGAACTTTGTCACACTTCATCCCGCCATTTGAGCAAGCAGCGCGGGTGGCGTTTGCCTGGTCAGATACCTGCATGAGCTCGGCCGCCAAGCTTTGCTTCAGGGCTGCTTGAGCCTCTGGGGCGGAGGCGGTCTCTATGACGACCTTCTTTGTGCTCCTGGAGAAGATAAAACTGGCGGTAGAGGCTGGGGACTTGTGCACGTCGCATCCTTCGAGGAACTTCAGAGACTGAGGTTCTCCGCTGCAGCTGTACATTGGTGATCTAATGCCTATTCTGGAGGGAAGACCGTCTCTTGAAGACATAGCTGCAGTTTTCATCCGGATGGCCTCCTGCAGGCGCGTCGAAGGAGAGCTCATTGTCACAGAAGATGTTTTTACCATCTGAGGGGAAGATTTCAGGGACAAAGACTTGCGAATGGGCTTTTGAGGAACGCTTTGAGGTCCTTGGGTTGAGATGGGATAGGCCTCCTGAACTGGAGCTCCCTCGTTAATGGATTTGTCCTCAGATGGAGCTTTCAGTTGATCTTCAGTCATGCTGACTGACCTGAGGCGAACCATCTGAAGCAGAGAGGGGGTGACGAGGGGTATGTTGGCGTCCTCTTTAGGAATCGGTGTGCTTTTGTGGCGGGAGAGGAGCTCCTTGCTTCTGGCGTCTCTGTACGCTCCACTGGGTTGCCTTCTGAAATTAACCCCATGGCTTAAATTCTCTGTTGGTGGAGGGGGTGCTACTGGTACAGTTGGAGCCAGAGGAGCAGAGGGACACTGATCTTCAATTTTCAGAGAGTTGCGCTTCAGAAAACTGCTGGAAGGAGCTACAGCTGAGACTGAAACTGGGCGCTCTGCCAGCGTAACAGGAGACGTTTCCACCGGAAGAGGCGAGAGTCTTTCCGGAACGGATGAAATCTTCTGCACAAGTTGGAAAGAAGCCTCATCGGCGGCATCAGCTTTTGAGCCCAGAACATCAACCACCAGTTTGACGTCGGCCGCGGCTGGTTGCGGAAAAGCCGCGGCTAAATCCGGCTTTTGTTTAGTCTGCCCCTCGGAGAGCTTCAGACTGTCCGTCTCGTCCGTCACACTGTCTGTTATGAAGAGTGGAGGAGGTGGAGGAAAATCCACCTCATCACTTCCATCAAAGGCAGACTCCCCTACTAAAGGGGGTGGAGGAGGTGGCCAGCAAGGCTCCGCGACATGCAGCTCCTCCTGCACCCTTTGGAGTTCATTTGGTGGTGTGGATGCTGGGGAGGAAGGCGTTTTCCTCAACAGGGGAGGGGTAGGGTGGTAAGCTGGTGGAGGGGTAGGCGGTGGGGAGGTCTTACTAATCTTAGGGACATCTATAGAAAGTGTCTGTATGGATGGGACTTCATCTCTTTCCATCTCGTTCTGAGGCTCATCGACTACAACTATTAGAGCGTTGTGTGATGGTGGACTGTCCTCAGCAGGTGAATGAACCTTTGTTGGGGGGATGATGCTTATTTTCCTCTGTTGCATCTCTATTGGCTGCTCCGTTTCCCTTCTGTGAAGCACTGCTGTGGGTTTCTTCATGACTGGCGGCGGATCTTTCTTTTGAGTGGTCTCTTGTCTCTCCACAGATCTACCACTCTCTTCTCTCTGAGCCTCCATGTTAGCCTTTTCTTTGTCCTGGGCTTCTTCCCTAACCTCCTGCGCTGGTTCAGCACCTTCAGCTGTCAAGGCTTCGGGCTTTGCTTTGTTTTCTGATATTTCTGGGACAGATATCTCCGCATTCGTCTGGTTTTCAGCTATAACTTGCTTCTCTGTTCTAGTTTCTGTCTGATTATCAGTATTATTAAGAATCTGTGCTGGTTTCTGGGCAACTTTGCGAATTTCAGGACACGGTCCACACAGGAGCTCAACAGTCCGAGTGTTGTGAGCCCATGTCTCTGGAGGGGGAGGACATGGAGCTTTGATTTTAGGAGGAGGTGGGATGTTCAACAGCTCCCTGACTTCAGTACTAAAACTTGAAGGGTTGCTGTTCGGCATCAGTTCTTTAGCCGCTGAAGAACCCTGTAGAGACAGAGTCGGGCTGCTCGTGGAAGCGTCTGGATTGGCGAGCTCAGATGTACCCGATGATAGAGAGGTGAGTGAGGAAGAAGGAGAGGCTGCTGAGGATGAGGCCCGAGAAGCCGATCTCTCTGGTTTGATTGGTTTCTTCTTCTCCTTGTCTGGGGAGGTCGGAGAAAGCTCTTTTGGGGAAAGCGTTGGAGTGCCACTCTGACTCGAGTAGCCGCTGGAAGGGGACATTGTCCGTTCAAATTTCCCCCCTTCAGGGGTAGTTTTCTGTAGGGAGGAGGTTCTGGATTCTGGTAGTGGCTCTGTTGCTCCGTCAGCCGGGTTAGAAGAGGCCGGTGAGGGGCTCACAGGTGTGGGGGAGGAGTCTGCAGGGGTGGGGTTTGATGCAGGTGTTAGGATCATACATGTATTTGTAGCAAACAGCTCTGTCCCATCCTCTGCTACAATGTTTTCCATGGACGTTTTCAATCCCTCAGAAGCAGAGTCACTGACATCTTTAATATCAACCAAAACCCTGGGGTCCTCTCTAATCTTATTACCATGTAAAGAGTTTGTTCTTCGCGGAGGTGCTGGAGGCTGCTTGGTCTTCATGATGGAAAGATTTCGGGCGCAGTTGCGCTTGTTTTTTGCTCGTTCCCCTGCAGCCGTCGATTCTGTTGCTCCTGCAGCATTCTCCCTTTTACTGTTGATCCCGCTGACTGAGCCGTGGAGACCGTGAAGGTCTTGCTCTTCACCAGGCTGCTCTGCGGTACCATCCTGCACATTATGACCTTCCCTCTTGGATGATGCAGGGGAGGAGTTTGAAACAATTGTCTTTGAAGACTGAGACCCGCTCCAGTTTGAACCTGTGGCTGACGAGGGCATCAGCGAGAGGTCGTTTTTAGTCTGGGAGCCGTCGTCATCCGATCTTCTGGACGACAAAGGGCTGACTGATGAGTCCCCAGATGTAAGGCTGCTTTTGCTCACAGTGCGAACAGTGCTGCCGTGATTAACGCTGCCGCCACGGGTTCGGCTGGTGCTGCGGTCGATCTCGATTACTTCAACCGAGGCTGGAAGGACAGCATTAGGGATAATTGTAGACAGGTAAGTGGCCTGAGGAGAGACTGACATCACAGGACCCTAGAAGGAAACAGAAACAGGTGATTAACATCTAAAATGTAATGAATCCTCCAAACACAATGAAGGACTTAAGACTCGAGTTTCAGAAGACTATTTTCAAGGCCCGCTAAAAGCCTGATAACATTCTTACCTGGGGCTCCTGCAGGAAGTTTAACACAGAGGGAGAGATTGAAAAGGAAGTGGTCATGCCAGGTACTGCAAGGGATTTGGGTCTCAAGTTGGATGTGGGGCAGAGATGGGAGCCGATGGACTGCTCATCGTGGTATGCCGACTGGAGCTGGAGGTGTTTCCTTACCAGCTGTTCATCTCTGAACGCCTGCTTGGAAAAAGAGGAAACAAAGCCGTGAAATCATGACACAGGGTAAAACTACTCTGAACAGATTCTTTCTGGAGAAGCTTTTACCTCCAGTTCTGAAAGATGTACCCTCGCTCCCTCCTTATTGGCTACTGGAGTCCCACCATCTACTGTTGGGATAACAACAACACCCGATTTGCTGTCACCACCATGCTCGCCATGATCATTTAGCTGAGCAGAAACAAGCGGCTGACATGTGGAACTTCTGTGCAGAGCTGTGGAGAATGTGGGTCACTGTCATTAACGCATTAATCAAAAAGGAAATCTCAGTCTGCAAGGGATGAGATGACACGTACCGAGCTCTTTCTGGACCTGGTTGGGTATGCCCATTATGGTGGTCCTCCTGCTCCTCTTCCGGCTCCTATCTAATCTTTTCACTGGGTTCAGAGGCTTGAATGTAGAACCTGACAGACAGAGGTAAAATATATTTTGGAATGAAATGAGACAAATCATCATGTGGCGGCTTTTGAGCTAGCTGCTCCCATTAGCATGCCAACATCCTTACTCATCAAGACTCATCAAGAAATATCCGTTTCAGGAACGTCTGAACAGAAGTTCATGACAATCCATCAAATAGTTGCTGAGATTTATCAGTCTTAATCAAAGTGTTGGACCAAGAAGCCGAGCAGCTAAGTGTTTGAGTCACATTGCTAACAAGGTTTTATGTTGTATCTGGCAGAGGAGAACAAACAGGTGAAATAATGAGAGTATGCAGCTCTGAAACTCAGAGAAGCATATTGGGTAACTGGCTTTGAGGATTTTAAAAATGATGCTTGAAATGTGATCAGAATACCAAACACACTCCCTGCGTAGGCGCACACACACACACGCAGGAGGACTGACGTGCTTTGCCTTCCAGCTGTGATATGCAGAGGGAGCTGCAGAGCTGTCTTCAGATGTTTAGAACTTTTGAGTAACCCTCCACTTATAAAGAAAAAAATCCTGTGTGCATGTCATCTTCCTTTTTCTTTGATTTCACATCATAACTGCAGAGGCACCGAGCAGCTGCGAATGAGGCGCGCATGCTAAGTACCCGACTATGAGTCGCCATAAAGAGGAAACCTCAGGAACAGAACTCAAACTTTTTCCTTAAGATAAAAAAAAAAAAATGTGGACGCTTCCTTTCCACACACACACACACACACACACACACACACACACACACACACACACACGGCTGACATTTACCTTGGCGGGTAAGCACAGGCCGGTCACCAACCAGGACTGTGGGATCAGTATTCCCGATGGTGGACCTCGACTCCGGAGAGCTGCCTCTGTCGTTGGAGCCGATATCCTGCTCTGGAAGGAGAGTGTCTGTGGACTGCAGGGGGGACACACACACACACACACACACACACACACGTGCTCATATAGGAACTAAAGGAAAGAAACATCCATAATGTTTTTGGAGAAACTTACATCAATAGTTTCATCATCGGGAAGGCTCACTCCATTCTTGTGCTCTGCGTGAACAAAACCAACCACATGTATAAATACCACAAAAATATTCCAATATGCGTTTACCCGTGTGTAGCAGAAACTTTCTGAAGGTTTCTCACCTTCCTGCTGCTTTATCTTGAGTCCCTCCTGAGCTTCAGTGTGGAGGTCTTCCAGGTACTGAGGCCTGCTCCCCTCAATGAAAACATTCTCCTGGTAGTGCTGTGAGGCCGTGTAGTGGACCGTCAGCCTCTTCTGATTTTCATTCCCCTTTGGGCCAGCTGTTAAGAAGGAAACAAGTGCATGTTTGATTTAACTTAAGCTTATTACACTGACTTCTGCGCTCCCCTGTCCTCTTCAGACAAACATTCAGTCAACAGGAGTCCATAAAGACAAAACTTTTATTGGCTTTACAGTGAATAGAGCGCACTTCCACCTGCTGATCTGTGCACCTTTGACGCAACTCCCTCCTTAAATCTCCTCAGCCAACTTTGGTGGACAGATGTCCCCAGCCTGTCCAGGCCTTTAACGGTCAGCTATGACCCGACTAATCTCCTACAGTCTCCCGCTTTCATGCTTTGCCAGATAATCTGGACCGTCCGCCTGCAAAGATGCCGCTGGACCTACCGCTGTGGGAACAGGACTTTAGTTCTCCTCCAGGACACGCAAACAAAGAGTGGAGACTAAACAGAAACTTAAAATGCAAAATCTCACCTAACCCTAATCTCTTCTCCCATGACGGTCTTGTGGATCTACCAAATGTTCAGTAGTGCTTCATTAATACCAAACTTTGCCTCTTCAGGTATGCAAACAACCAATCAAAATGCGTTGTCATTGTAGCTTTTGTCTTGAAAGGGAGGCAGACTATCCACTTCCTTAATTTCCAATTTACATTATTTATATGTAATGATCAAGGAAGTGGAAACTATTGGGGAAATATGTGATTTATAGCCTGAAAGCTGATGAAACTGACATTTGATATTTTGTTAACAATTCCTAAAGTCTTGAAAAGGCTTTACCAGTTATGAATCCATGTCCATAAATGAAATGCAAAAAAAAAAAACTAAAAAGACAAAATAAAAACACAGGTTTCATGTTGAGAACACGTCTGGGAAAATCAGTCATGGCAAGTGGCTAAAAGCTCAGCTAAACAAGGCTCAGCATGGGGTGTCCGCTTTCCCTCCCTTGTCACTTTCAACACTGCCTCTCAGTCTCACCTGGTTAGGTAACACTGAGCGTGTGTGTGTGTGTGCGTGTGTGCGTGTGTGTGTGTGTAAGGCAACTATCCTTCTGCATTCAAATACAATGTCCTTCCCTGTGTGCATCTCTGGGATTTAACTGAGAAATCTGCACCCATCTCACACAAAGAATGAGGGAAGTTTACAAGGATCTCCACTCAACTGTGAGCATTTCATCACGTATCCGACTCACATGTGAGAAACTGTAACCACCAGTCGCATTTAAATCAGAGAAGCAGCCCCCTTATGAGATTCCACCAGACCCCCGCTGGAGGTTTAGGGATTTTGGTTGATTAAGACGATAGCTTAAAAAGCTACCAGAACCCCTTATCGCATTAAAGAAGACCCCCAACTTGTCCTCTACAATAATACTTGTAATGCCAGTGATTAACAGATGCCAGCTCAAATAAACGACTTCCACTTAAGAAAAAACAGACTTGCATGGAGGGTGTAACTGCACCAACTAACATTGAAGAGGATTCATTTATCACAAGTCCTCCTTATGAGTCAGCACTCACCCTTCTTCTTGAAGACAGACAGCAGAGAGTGGATGCTCTTCCTTAAGTAGACAACCATGCCTACACCAGCTCCATGGCAGATAGAAAAAGATCAAAATGTGGTCGTGAAGTAAAGCAGTCCAAAAACAAAGTCAAACAAGTTTATTTCATTTCCAGAGGAGATCCGGATGCTCTGTAGCTCTGAGTGCTGCAGAAAGTAAAGAAAAAGCCCAGCAGCAGACTGACTGTTATTTACCGGAGATGCTGTCTGAGTGACTTAAGGACAAGTGCACAATAAGATCAGCTCCCAGCCCAAGCTGCCCGTCCCAGCTGCCTTATCCCTGAGTCCGATACACTCCTCCCTCTCCCTCTCCCTCTCCTTCCCCCTCCGCTCTCGCCCTCTCTTTTGTCAAATGATGACACCCCTCCTCTCCTCTTCTCTCCCCTCCCGCTAGCAAAACGGCTGCCAAAGTTTGGCTTTCAGGAGGCAGCAACCCCCCCACTTTGCACAATGTAGACAGACACGTGTGGGGCTGTTTGTGAACACACCACTGCCCCCCTCCCAGTTAGAGCCCAGAAATCTAAAAACATAGAAGTTTAGGGTGAATGCAATCGGAATTTTTTAAAAATAAAAATAAGGTTTCCCCGGTTGTGTCAACATGTTTTTTCAACAAATTCTACATCTTACTCATTATCAGAGGTATGCTTTTAGATTTTTAAAAGTTCTGCTTGTCATTGTCCTCTCCCTAATGGAGGCCCTCAGCATTATGCTTCTGTCTGACACTGCGTCTCATTATCCAAAGGGCCACGGGGGCAGCATCTGACAGCAGAGGTTGCGTCCTCACTCTGAAAGCCGAAACAAGCACTTTGCTTTACTGTACGTTTTATCCTCTTCTGCATCCTTGCATCTTTTTCTTTCCTTTGTTTCTAGCAAGCTTTCCTTCTTTCCATCTTTCCCTGCCTTTCTCTTCCCGTCGTCATCCCCTGCCGGCCTCATCGCCGACACAGGTCCAGTTTGAGTTATAAATAGCCAACGTTGCCTCAGTTCGTCATCTGTAATGGTGGTGTCTGGGGAGTTTCGGTTTGCCTGCTAATGTTTCCTGACAAACTGCAGAGAGTATGAAATACAACACGCAGGAGAAAGTACTGATTCTGTGATTCTGGATTATTTTCCTGTGACGAAGCACCACTTTGATCCACTTGCCCTCTGAATGGATGTTCAATCCCAATCAAATGGCACTGCAGGGGCCTACAGCTGGCTCGCACCAGCTGAAGGGGCATGCCAACATCCCCTCCACACCTGTTACTAACAAAGTGCTCCTGGATCTGTAACACAGAGGTGGTGATGTGAAGCCTCTCTAGAGGAGAAATCTTCACCCCCAGAGGTCAGACTCAGCGACCTGAGGTGCTGGCCGCTGCTCAGCTTCGGAGTAAGAGGGGGCTGGAGTAAGCTGAGGTGCTCAAGAGGGCAGCTTTAGACCTGGGAATCGCGCCAGAGGATTATCTGCAACCAGCTTAACCTGTCCATCTCTTCACCCAACACCTTACACTCCATTCCCTTTTGCTCTCCGCTTAGCAGCAACTTTCACCTCAGTCTCTTTAAATGTATTGCCTCCCTCTTTTTACACCGTGCTGTTGTCTAATCCATATTAATTTCTGCAACTCCATTTAGTGATATAGAACAAGCAGGGGCTTATATGCATAAGAAAAGAGCTTTAATTCACTTCCAAAAACCCCTTTTGCTTCCAATATAATTCCTTCCACACCCACTCCCTTCTACAGAGACCTTTAATAAGTGCCAGTTTTGAGGGGTCTCTGGCTCAAACCGTGTACCCCTCCTGTTAACCAAGACCCCTCGTATCAATATTCATTAGAAGGCCTAAAGAGACACCATCTGGTCGTGGGGGAAGAGGGCAGAGAGGAAAAGAGGGGCTCCACATGCCTTTGATATGGTGCACACAACACACCATTCCCCTGCATGAGCAGAGCAACATGGTACTTTACAAAAGAGGAAAGTAACATATGCTAGAAGGTTCTGCCCAAGCATAAACATACACAGACTTCCTTAGTTTTAAAATCAAGCTTTTTTTTTTTTAAGCCATCTTTGTGGAATATTTCAGATAAAACTATAAATTACTGTTTTTAGATGGGTGAAGTTGTTAAAAAGGTCAAGCAGTCTATAAAGCAACAATAAAGAGCTCAGGCAGTCGAATAAAACAGCTTGTTAAAATGTTAAAAGGCCAAATAACTACATATATTTCACATGTCACACCCAGATTTAAGATAAAAAAAATAAATTCTTCAACTTGCCCTTCTCCTTTACTGACGTACATCCCATCTTGACTTCTTTGAAAGGTGTCAGTGATCCGCCTAATGGTAAACAATCAAACCCTCCTGGTTTATTCACACTCTGCTTTATCTGCAGTCACTGAGTTCGAGGTCACTGCCTTGCTTTAACTCCTGAGATGAGGCAGCTAAATTACCTGTCCGTCGGGATTCTTGGACTATTTCTGGTCCATGACCGGAGGAGAGAAAAAAGAAAAAAGTAATTCTGCATGTGTTTCTCATTTGCTGCAGGACTTGCACCCTTCAAGCTGATCATAGTCTCTCAGCATTAGTCAGCAGCCTCTTGCTGGATCTCATGAGCAAACAATAGAAGATCATGAGGATCATCTTCAGTCAAGAGAATAAACACACATGCAGTGAATGTGGAAGACACTGTGTCCATTATGTCTCTTTTAGATCGAGTGACAGATTCCCTTCTGCTCCCATTTAAAGTAATTAAAAGTTAATTAACTTCTCCCAAAGATCAGATGTGTAGGCCGGTTATTAATGTAAGATGATTAATGATGTGTGTGTGAGGAGGGTTAGTCTTCTATTGTGTATGTGCATGTGAGAAATGAATGAATTCATATGGGTGTGTTTACTGCTGAGTCATAGTTAGGTTAGGGACTTGGACAGAAAATGATTACATCAAGTAACAGATGCTAAGGAAGGTTAGTTAGGGGCTGTATTTAGTTGCTGCATGTTGGGTTAGTTTTTGTTCAGAGTTTTTTTTACTCAATTTTAAGATGATTTCTAATTTTTTATGTAAAACTTAAGGACTGAGAAGAAGTGGGTGTAGCTACTTTGTTTCATATTGGTATATCAGTAATCTGACGAGAATCTATATTTAAGCTTCGTACGTGTTATATGCGGAGATGAAACTTCTTTAAAAAAAAAACAATCACACATACCCGTCTTGGGTCTCAAGTACTTACTGTATTTCCTCTGAATGGGGGTGTTTTGTGTTAAATTGAATTCAGTCTGTTGCTTTACTTTGCAAGTGAAGCTTGGGATGGATAGTTTATAGTTAAACTGTTGTGTCTGATCCCATGACTGATTGTTGTCCATTTCTAGTTGTTAGGCCTACCCATTATCAAGAATGAATGCATGGCATCCATGTGAGTCCTGCCTTGGAGCCTGAAACTAAGCCTGTTTACATGTCCATCAAAATCAGATAACAGGGATTAATCATATGAGTGTGTTGTAAATCGGATCTGATCCCTCCACATGCACTTCTGAAATGTGATATTCGAAAAAACCCTGGTCTGCATTTTTCCAGTCCATTAACCAGTCATACATAGTGACATAATACACAAACTTCCTGTTATTTTCAAAACATCTGGTCTCTGTTGAACATGGTGGTGCCCACAGTCCTAGCGTTAGCTGTGCTAATGTGGGCTAACTTTCCATTTAGCATTTTATCAATATGAACCTACACTTTTAGAGATGTCTGCTTGGACTTGCATGGACAAAATAAATTATTTCACTCCTTTTAAGACAATTTTGAGAAGGTCTCAGTTTTCTTTTAGTGTCAAAGATCCATCTTTTTCTCATTACTATCATTATTATTTGTCCATTATGCAAGACAGACTGTAAACATATTTTGCATTTTGTAAAACTACCGCTCCAAATTGCATCTCACATCATAGTCAACCAAACACCCATTTCTTCCAAACCACACATTCTTACCCACAAGCCATCCATTAAATGAGTTGAGCCCAAGCCAAAATAACTTCTGATAAAATAATCTGATAACATCTAAAGCTGTCATGACGAGCGATCACGATACATAAAAAGTATAGAGGTCCCTTTAAAATTCAGAATAATGGTCTTTACTGCTGATATCAACCCAAAGTGATCGACCACACCCGTTCAACACAGAGATGAAATCTGGGATATAATCCTGTGTATAAATATACTTGACGTAGTGGCCATTATCTCAGTGCTTTTAAATCAGATATTGACGCACTTCATCTCTCAGAGGAGCAACACTTAGCATAGGCTGCTTCGCATCATTCCTTGTACACACCCATATAACTTCATGCTCCACTAGAGAGCGCTAAATCAGCTCCATAAACTGCTTCCACTGCCAGTATGAGACTGAAAAAAGCAGCAGGTCATTTGATGAGGATGGCCAGTTGGTTCTGATGCTGAGCAGAGAGCAGGCCAAATGTAAAATATGACTCCCAGAGGCCTGACAAAGCACATGTCTATTGGAAAATGTCATCCTTTGACCACATGGGCTGTATTAGCTCATCTCACGTCCTCGGGTAACCTTCTTATTCGCTGCACATGGAGGCCAACGAACGACAGAGTATAAAAAGGAATAAAGAGCCTGCCTTAGTCGTAACCCGGGCGGCGGTGTCAGGTGAGCAGGCCGACCGCTCGACCGTGATGAGGGACAAGGTTTCCACTTCATGCGTGACTGGGCCTAAAAACTGCCTGTTTGTGTATCACCAGGTGTGTGGTTAACTTATACCTGTTGGATTAATAAGAAACAACGTAAAAACAAACAAACTAAAACCCTTGCATTATTAACATTTTCACAACAATGGAGGACAGTGCAATTAATCCATCACCAATCATCTTCAGGGGTTTGTTCAAAGGAGAACACAGAATAGCAAAAGCTTAACGCTTTAAGATGGGTACGGCTGCTACCACAGTCTCTCCCAGTTGCCTTTTCCATCCTGAAGCTGCCAGTCTAAAAGGAAGAGAGGGTTAAAATGTAACCTGCAATAAAGTTCCAATCAGCCAAACACACGTACACACACACACACGGGTGTCATTATTCAGCTCGTTGCTGTGCCCCTGATTTGTATTCAGTAGCTGCTGAGGTGGAGTTGAGTTATGAGCTCTCTCACACAGAGAAGTGTAGTATTAACACACACACACACACACGAGATAGAGAGAGACACACACACACTATGCACAAATCTTCTAGAGTAGTTCAGGTATCTTATTGTGATAATCTGGTACCGTCTGTTCAGGTGGGCCACTCAAAATGAATATGAATTATGGAATTAGACCCTTTTTTTTTTTTACTGTATGTATCTGATGGGAGAAAAAAGTTGTAGCAAAACAAAACAATTTGTAACACAGGATCCTTAGGGAGGGTGAGGAGATGAAAGCAGGGCGAAGGAGGTGAGGAAGGGCAGAGGAACCAGGAAGAACGTATAGGGCAGAGAGGACGACATTAATCACTGCCTACAGTAACTGTCACTACCCATGAAGCACCTGCATTTCTGAACTCCTCTGGGTGGGACCCAGAGGGAGTGGGACGAAGAGGGAACAGGAGAAGACAGACAGTGAGCTGAATGGAAACAATGTGGAGGATGTAAACAGCCAACACAGACTGCCAGTGTTTGATATTTGCTAATTGTTTCAAGCAAAATGTTTTGATGTTACATTTTCTCTAAATTAACTGGACAAACTGGATGTGGGAGATGTTGAAAATACCAGAACAGTCTGTCAGGCAACTTCGACATGGTTGCAGATAAAAAGCTATTTTAGTCAGGTCACTAGGAAGAAGAATTACAGGTGGAATTACTAAAAATCTAATGGGCTGCCTTTGACTCAGTTATAGTCCAAAATGCAAAGTTTATTTATAGTCAGCAGTGTAAACAAAATAGGCAAAGGTCAGGTCTAAAAACCAGAGTCTGAAATTTATTTTTTATATATATCTATAAAAAAGTAAAGTATGTGAACTAAGTGAGAAAGAGCAGCTTTGATACAGAGGAAAACAATCCCAATCCCGCTTGGAGTACAGAAATGTTAGATATAGGGGAAACTCACACTTTGTGGGCAATGCCACGGTGAGTTTTTCTATTGAACCATAGAGTAAAAAACAGAGATCCATTTAATTTCTCCAATTCACCCTCCTCGTTTCTAAGGAATAATTCAAAGACAAATATTTCAAAGGATGTCTCGGTTCATAAAATGCACAAGGAGGAGAGAGGAAGCTAGAGAGAGTAGCTATAAGAGAGGATACATTGGGCATTAATCCCACATTACAAACTGAATAAAATGTAAATATATATTACTGTGTTGTTACAATATATTGATCTACATTGATACCTCGATTTAATGATCAATGAGCCAACAGGATTGATCCAAACTTAAAATATGGATCAAATATAGAGTAAAAATGACAAATAACACACTTATGAACAAACATTTGGGATTTTTTTGTTCCAGGTATAAAATTTTATCATTTTAGTTTCATGTTAATACTCAAAGGCTCAATGTGTAACTATTATAGTCAGACTCTACCTGATTTGGTCTGACCCTCTAAATAGTAGTAAGGTTGCAAAATATCCTGCTTTAATGTCTCCAAAAAGAAGCGTTCTTTCAGTTTGTTAAAGCTTTAAAGCTCAACATACAGAATGTGGTACAGTCCATGTTTGTCCCCCCCCAAAAAACAGTTTCTCATCTAAATGTTTTTTTTTTTAGCTCAATAATAAATTTTGAGTTTGATATTTTAGTTGCTTTTTTGTGATTTAATATGAACAGAAGTGATTGTGTTGAATCAGGATATGATCTCAATCCATCGCTGGCTCCCTCGTGGCAGAATTTGTGATAACGATAAACATCGAAACGTTACTCATGGAGTTGATGTATTACTATATCCTGATTATAGTGAAGATGTAGAAATGGTGATAATGAAATACAGCATAATGCTGCAGCAAAATAATAGATGGCGCATTTAAGTTTAACTGGTTTAACTTTTTTTAAAACCTGAAGACCAAATGGTCCCAAAATGTATGTCAGAATGGCCATTATAAAGACCTCACCTGAACTGTCCGTACTAAGACTCCGCTTCACTTTATCAGAATAAGTTTTTGCTGAGAAAATGTTCACATATTGTACTATGATCTGATAGAGATTTAGAGTTACAGCTACATCATTACAAAAGGATATTCATCCTGAAAGTGTGTTTGTTTTTAGGCAAACCTAAAGCTTTTTTCATTTGTGCCATGTGCCATCTTCATTTATGTTGTGCCAGTAACACATAGTAAATATGAATAAAACTGATATTTGCATATCGTAACAAGTGTTACCTTTTACTTTATATAGACCTTATGGTTGCATGGAATAGACACATGCCTCAAGTAGAGTCGAGGAAGCTATGAGGGACAAATTGGGACATTGTCATAATTCATCATCTGCTTCCTTTAGACTCATTAGCTTGCAAAACTGATTTGACTCAGGCAGAAATTGTGTTTGTGAACAAGGTAACATTTTGTCATCATGTGTGATGTTATTTGCAAACTCACCCGTCAAGAACCTGTAACCCCAATTATGTGTGTCAAATGTATCCGTTAGCCGAGGTCCAAATATTAAAATCATGATAATTAGTAGTCATTCATAACATGAAATGGTAAGATACATCAGTTGTTTTTGGACATTTTAAAGTAAAAATGTGACACCTTTAAAAATCAGCTGCTGCTCGGCTACCAGGACTCTACAAAAAAAAGCATAACATGAGACGTTACACAGCTGATCCTTGCGGAGGTTTAAATGTAAAAAATTTTAATTGCTGTTCAGAAAATCACTCCCTTCAGCATGAACAGACCTAATTTAACAATCATCGTCCCTTGATGATTCATGCAGAGCCGGTTTTCTTGTTAACACATCCCTATTCTCCAGAGATAATTCCTGTATTTGCTGCAGTCTTTCATCCTGACCTGAAACAGACTTAAACCTGCATGGAGGTGACTGATTGCACCTCAGGACTCTCTGTGAGGGCACACAAACACACAGCTAAACTTAGCACCCACCGTGTATAAAAATAGTAGCCGTCGCTCTCTTCTTAATTATCCCTCTCTGACTCTTTCCCTCCGGTTCTTTCTCTTTCGACCTGATAAGGGGATTGTGGGAATATTTCCAGGAGGAGTGAGAGCAGCATTTTCTGCTCGTCATTCTCAACGTAAAAAGCTTTCTATGAGCCAAACTGAAAGCTCTGTGTACACAGGATGCCCCACAGCAAAAATACAGTTCATCCTCTGTTCAGTGCATTCATCTACAGACTCAAAACAAGATAATAAATCTATTTGTTGCCAATTGGTGCGGGGGAGGGAGTGCAGGAGTCCCCTGGGTGACCCTGGAAAAATTAGAGGCCACTTAGCAAAGCCAAGGCTTCCAGGCAAACCCAGCCTGAGACAGACAGATGAGTAAAATTCTAAAGCACATTGCAAATAATTGTCTAGTACAGTTGCGTGCAGATGTCAACTTATAATAAAACTAGTAAGAATTTAACCACAGTTTAAATTCTTACTAGCTTTTAACGACATGGTTTGATGCTCATGCTTACTCCAGAAAATGTGAGAGCTTAAGTCTCCAGATCATCACACAGATACAGATGTCCCAAAGAAACACAGGCAACAGCTGGAAATAAAACACGAACAGGTGTTGCAGGTTATTCCAGGCCATGTAGCCCTTATGGTGCAAGATCTCCTTTAGTCTGACTGATGAGTTAATGAGAGACCTTCAGCTTTTTCGAAGAGTAGTCTCCAAGCAGGACAGGACAGGCCCGACGCCCTGAAGACTGAGTCCTCTTTTGGACCTGAAATCCTCTTCTAAGGAGAAGTCTGACAACTTGAGTGGCTGGTTTGAACACAGGAGGGTTTTAGGCAGAAAATTATCACTTATTTACTATCCTTTCGGGTCATAGCGGGACAAAAAGAAAAAAAAAAAAAAGAAAAAAAGAGTCCCCTCTCAAAAACTGCTTTAAAAAAAAGTAACAATATTTTTTTTCCACTTTTTTTTTTTTGGCTCAGATCTTTCAATCATCTTCAGCCCAATCAAAAAGACCAAATATGTAATCATTCAAATAATTTCTAACCCTTTAAATGCCCATTTTCGAATACAAAATAACTATTTTTATTTAAACAAAAAACACAGAAATTCCAGTCCCCCCCCATACAATACATTTTGGGTGTTTCAAAAATCAATTTTGCTGCATTGTTAGTTTTTTTGGCAGAGTAAGATTCAGAATTTACTATCCTTTCGGGTCATTGTGCAAAACAAAAAAAGTCCCATTGACTCCCATTAAAACCACATTTTTTAATCTCTTATCCATAACACAACATAATCCTGCATCCTCTCATGTCTCAGGTTTTATTTAAGAGAAAAATAGTAAAATTAGAGTTTCATCTGAGTCAGCACTTACCCACGAAAGTGTGCACTGCAGAAGCAAGTGCTCAGTGCACTTCCGCCTTGAGACTCACTCTTTGACTACCTCAGAGTAACATACACTCATCAGATCCTTCATTAGGTACACCTGTTAACACAAACAGCTATTCAGCGAATCACACGGCAGCATGCAGACACGGTCAATGTGACTTCACGTTAAAACTGAGCATCAGAATAAAAAAGGGCATTTAAGTGAAAGTGGCATGGTTTGTTAGTCTGACTATTTCAGAAGCTGCTGATCTACTGGGATTTTCACCCACAACCATCTGGGTTTACAGAGAATGGTCCGAAAGAGAGAAAATATCCAGTGAACAAAAATTGTCTGGGCTAAAATGGCTTGTTGATGTCAGAGCAGAAAGGGCAGACTGTGGACATGATAGAAAGGCAACATGAACTCAAATAACCACTAGTTAACACCAATGTATGCAGAACACATCCAACATTGAAGCAGATGGGCTATAGCAGCAGAAGACCACACCAGGTGTCACTCTGAGGCTATTCACACAGACTCACCAACAGAAGATTAGAAAAAACGCTGCCCGGTCTGATGAGTCTCCATTTCACCTTCTACATTCAGATGGTAGGAAATAGCATGGATCCATCCCGCCTTGTATCGTTGGCTCAGGCTGGTGGTGGACCAAAAAATCTCTGAGGAATGTCTCCAAAACCTTGTTTTAATCTATGTCATCAAGTATTGAGGCAGTTCTGAAGGCAAAAGGATCAAACGTGTATAGCCTTGCTTTATATGAAGGTAGAACAAAGGAAACTCAACTGTATCCTTGATCCTGTTCCTCTTAAAACCATCCAGACCTCATGACTGAAGGAAAACGGAAATCTCTGTGTTGCAGCTGAGCTTTTTCCTCATTATGACAGACTATTGCAGCATTTCAGCAGACATACTATCTCCCAATTGCCTGTCTTTCTGTAACCATACAAAAAAAAGTAACATAAATACAAGCGAACAGTGTTCAGTAAAGGTTGTTCAAAAGTCCTATTATATAGATATCCAGAGAAAGCTGGGGAAACATGCAACTAAAATTCTACAGTGGTGTCAGAAACGCTTTATTTCTCTGAACATCTGAAATAAAAAAGAGAAGAAAAATGTTTGTGAGATGTACTGTGACCTGAGATAAACAAGCTGGGAAGATTAATTATCTTTGTGCTTAAATGTGACCTGTATAAGATTTTATGGAAATGACAGCCTTAAGAAATGATGAAGAGATTTCTTTATCTCAAAGGACTTATGTATCTTATATTCTGAATAATGAAATAGCAGGTGTTTGTTTACTTCATAAGGCGTTTAATCAGTTTTACCCATCCATCCAAACCATTTGTCTTGAATTTGCAGGAGCCTTCAGTGTCCTCTGTAGATGGCAACCACACGAATGAATCCACTGTAACAGATGAAGATCTTCAAATCTTTGCTTTTAACTATAAATCCTCTGAGATTGAGAGAAAAATGCTCCATGTTCAGCAGCTGTTCAAACTTCCAACCTCTTCAATGTTTTTCTCAATTGCAGTAATGACACAAAGTCCAAATGTCACCGTCTGGTTTGTGTCTTTGCTGAATGAGAACCTGTGTCTCCGTCGGACTTTCCTTTCAACCAAAACATGATTTATATCAATTAATGCACTCGTCTGTCTCTGGAAATGAAGGAGAATGTACATTTTATAGACATGGACATTTTTAATGGTACAGTCGTGCCTTGTTTTCTTCTGTACACGGACCCTCAGTCTGTTCTAATAAATAAATGGCATGCTAGTCAGCCAGTAACTGCTGTGAGACAGAGGAAAGGATACAGAAGTGGGAGGAATAAAACTAGTTCTGTGTCTGTGAAGACATTTACTGACCATAATTTAAAATAGTCATTGCCATATTTGGTCAATCAAGAGCAGTGTTTCTGAAACTTTTTTTTATCAGCAATGTACCCCGTTTGGAATAATCCATGTCAATAATCCAGGACCGTTTTCATGAAAAAGTCTATTAACAGGAATAAAGATGTCCTCTCCTGTTCTTCTTTTCCTCCAATTTTATGCAGAATAAGATGTGTTCATAAATGTTATTTGTATCAATGTATCTAACTGAAGCAACTAGTTGTGCCTCTCCACTCACATCTGTGGATTCATCCAGCTGGAGAGAAAATGAGTTTCCAAGTTTTCCCACAACTTGCTCAACGATATCTGTGTCCATTTTATCCGTCCTGCAGCAAACTGTATCATCTGACAAAGGTTCCTGCAGTGTGTCTGCCAGTATATCAGTGACAGGCAGGAGGCATCTTCAATGATGTTGTGCGGTTATTTGGCCTTGAGCAATGAGGAGCCTCTGGGGCTTTTGATGATTAGGTGGAGAGTTTTTGCCTCATGTTTTCATGTGAATTCAGCAAATTCCCTCTTAAAAAACTACCAACGTGACTGTATGCTTTGTGGTAAGACGCCACAGGAGATGCGATGGTGTCATGCTGCTGTTAGATCATTTCTCCATCTTGTAAGAAACACAATGCCTTGAGTGGGTTGCAGTTTGTGGACATAAATCCCCAAAAAACATATTCACCTAAATACTGGCAGAGTTTTTCTGCCTCTACTTTGGCTGTCGATGTTTTCAGCTGCATTTCTACTTTGCTTGAACCATGAATTAATTAGCCATTTTTAAACCGCAGGAATTTTTTGCCTTTGCTCAGGATTTTAAAAAACCTCGCCGCATTTTTACCAACATTACAAGAGTAAAAAAGCTTTCCCTCACCTCCATATTTTCCCTAAAGAAAGCACCTATTAGAGAGGTTAGACTTTTCAGATTTTCTGAAACTGACCTCAGATATAAGCGCTGATTTCTGGAACATACTTGCAGCATTCTGCACAATTTTTTTTCTTTTCTCAAGTATCATGATCATAATAAAATATGAAAGCAAGAAAAACTTGCAAGAAAGCCATGCACACATTTAGTATTGATGCAAAGAGCTATGAAGCTAAGAAGTGGAGAACAGAGTTCAAATTGAAGAGAAACCTGCTGACATCTTCCGTATCGAGCTGTGATGTGCAGCTGATGAGACTGACATATTGTGTGCCATCTGAATCACACCACACACATTAGACCCGAACAGATTAAGCCTGTTTTCCAATTATTGCACTACAACACATGTAACAAACACATGTGCATGCCAATCTGCTGGCAGTGAAAGCAGCAGTGTTCATGGGCCATGCAAGTGTAACAATATGCATGTGTGCCACAGAGATATGCAGGGAACGAGTTTAGCGGGTGCGAGAACAACAACTCATTCTGCAAACCGTGAGACTTTATTAATGTCCCAGGAACAGATTCTTCCTTCTCATATTCCTCAGTGAAATACTTTTTTTTTTTTTTTTTACAGCAAATGGACTAAACCAAAACTTTTGAAACAAGTCAAAGGTATTTTGACCAAAATAAACAGGAGGGTGTTGGAGTGTAAAACGAAGCTGAAGCTGCCTGGAAATTCAGTTCATTGGTGCAAACTTTTAAAAGAAACAGAGGAGATGATTTAAAACAAGCTGAAATAAAAACATGAAACATATTCTCCAAATCCACAAAGACTGGGTTTCGTCACAAGTCCACGGCAGCTGATAAAATATTACAGGATGTTGCCATCTTATGACATGATTATTTCAAACATTCTTCTAGAGACATTTTTTTAAGAAATGGTTTTGTCTCTGTTTCTGAACTCTATCCAGAACAGAGATCAAGAAGTAACTACAGCAGCTCACAAACCAGATTTGTTTTAACTCCACCAAACGAAAAGTCTAAATGAGTTCTTTGAGATGAGCAGTAAAAGGCCTCTTTGAGTGATAAACTTGATTTTAGTGACATTTAATCTTATGTTTGATGTGTTTTTAATTCTCCATCATCTGGACGGGATAGGCTAAACTGTCTCCAGCTTCAAATTAAAGATTGGACACAGTGATGCAGAGAAAATGCAGTTTAATACAGGCAAAAGTTAAATTAGTTCAGTTTTAAAACATGAAATGCGTCAAATGCCAGCGATTTCTAATGCTGATAATGACCAGTGACGGTTTTCATAGTGTTTAATGGTATGGTCTGATGTTTTAATTGAATTGAAGTGGCACAATACAGGAAGCCAGAGGGCTGAGCCCCATTACAGAGTAATTCCCAGTCCTTCGGCTCTGGAGGAAGAGAGATCACAATGTACCGAAGCTACAGGAAGTTTCAGCAGCGGCTTGATTATTACCAACGTCTGCTTTGAGCTTGTCACATGAAATCAATGATACGCCGATGAAAATCCAATGATGCAACAACTAAATACGTCACTGCTTTTCTTGACATTTCCACTTTGAACATCAAAAGCAGCCCACTTCAGTAAAAACTACAGCTGCATTAGTTTATATTTTCCACCACTTGGGGATAGTGTAATATGAAGGAAAACGTTGCATTTGAAGTCACGTGAAATGTAGCTTACCACTTTGTATGAACGCTGTTTGATGCTCGGGAAGTAACTATTTCACTTTTACTGAAAACATGTTCTTGCTGCAGCTTGAAATGTTATTTAGAAGTTGATTTTGCAGGTTGAATAATAATGGAAGACGCCAGAAGGTGTGCTAAAAGTTGATAAGAGCCGTACAATCCTGGTTAAAACTGTCACAGTCTTGATTTCTTTTCTTTTTTTGTTTGTTTAAAGATCTTCTGGTGTTGTTAAGCTAGTCGTGGTTTTATATTTGTTCTCACTGCTTTTGTAAAGCTCCTCGTTTTCTTTTTACTAGTTTTAGCTGCTGTTTCATTTTGTAAAGTTAGATGTCCTTGTGCTTTCTTTTTGGCTCTGCTTCCTATCCTTATGCTGCAGCTGGACTCAGATCATGATTGCAGCACACCTGTATTATGTTAGTTACCAGCTTCCTCTGAATGCACATTCTTACTTTCCTTTGGTTTTTTTTTTCATTTGTCAGATCACTGTTTCAACATTAACTTTATTCCAACTTTCTTCTTTGTGTGTCTGTTAGGCAATATTGGAGCCTTTTTAAATGGTTTCTCTTTTAATCTTTAAGCCCATTTCTAAAAAAAGTTAAAGTTGATATGTAAACACAAACAGAATGCAAATATTTGCCAGTCTGATAACCCCATTTTTTTATCGCAATAGAGAATAAAAAAAAAACATCAGATGTTTAAAGAAATACATTTTACTCTTTCATGAAAAATATGACCTCATTTTGGATGTGATGGCAGCCATACATGATCAAAATGAGACAACTTAAGGTTGGAAAATTTCAACCAAAAGAAATGCGCAGAAAACAGGTTGCAACTAACTAACCGGCAACAGCTCAGTAACTTTATTGAGTATAAAAAGAGGATCTTAGAGTCTCTCAGAAGTACCGATGGACAGAGCGTCGGTGATCTGAAAAACTCACAGTTTAAACATATTTTCCTCACTGTACATTTGAAAAGAACAGGTTACATTTTTCTGGAATTCCTTTTTATTTGCCAGCGAATAAAAAAAAAAAGAAGCTGTTTTGCTCCTCAGCAGCCTCTTGCGTTTGGGTCCTCACCCCAACCACTCTCTGTAACTGAAAACTATGCGGTTTGTCACTACTTGTGTAGTGTTAAAGGGTCCCTTTATCGCTATACAAGCCCTCCAAGCCATTATTCAAGTGAAACTGTGGAATAATGCAGCTTTAATTAAGCAAACAGCTCTCAGCTATGGCTGATATAACAGGATTTCTTTCTGAAGTGGCAGCGTGAGATAAGTATAGGCCAAGTCAGCACATACCAAACATACTTTGACTTTTCGTCAAACAAAACATTTCAATTGACTTAAATTGAGCTTTCCCTCCACGTGCATGAGATGCCATCCAGTGGCTAAAAATTCTTATGGGGCATTTTAGAGCCAGAGCACTGCTTACCACAATTGCATGCTGCTAAAAATTGCCTTTATTTAATGGTGAGAAAGAAAAGTTAGCCCCAGTTAAAGAGCAGGAGAGGACGGGATGAAGGAAAAAAGTAATGACAAAGAACAGTCTGGGGTCACCTGGAGGTACCAGGTCAGAGGATGATGTTACAGGTGGAACATTGATGGAGAAACTGGCAAAGCAATGACTTGAGGGCCTACTATCACAGGATGGGGAAGAGGAGCGATAGGGGTCTTCATTCTCTACATAGACCGAGAGGTTCAGACTTCGTCTAGTTAGAGAAGAAAAAGAGGGCCATATGTGGTTTAAGAATAACTCTCTAAAACTTTCTCTCTTTTGTCACTGATGGCAGGAAACACAGCTTCTAAGAGAGAAGCGATGGAAGTAAGATCAAGGGAAAGGGGGTTATATATGTAACAGAGTTGCACCTGTTCTACAGAAATAAGGAAAGCGGAGAACAGTGAGATGCACAGAGAAACATCAGCAGAACAGAATATCAGTATGAGATGTAGGAGGGATAGATAGCAGAGATTAAAAGTCATCTCCTCTTTATTCGACTGTGTGTTGCCTAAGCTTCTCTGTGGGGAGTCCATGACTTTGACAGTGGCACAGTAAATGGGATCTTCAAAGGAGGACCAAGAGCGTCTTAGCCCCGCTTACAGAAATCAAAAGGCTTAGGCGAGCCTTTCGCTGCAGGATAATGGAAAATGGAATATCACACCCCGTACAAGCCTGTTGTAATGAAAACGGCAGCGAAATCTGCTGGCAGCCTTGTTCCAGAATTATACATGACAACGCAACTCGCTCTTTCCCCCCTATTATAATTTCTGGACTCAAGCAGCTTTCTTCACACCCCCTCTCCCTATTTATGTCATCGGTTTTCACTTCCTCTCAACTCCTAAGTCTTTTTTTTTCCCTCCACAAAGCCGCATTATTGTTTTTAATTCCTCATTGTCAAAGGTGAGCCGTCAGTCAGTGTAAATCTCATTGTATCCACATGCAGATATCCCTCCTTTCATATACAGGGAGATAATTAACCAGCCAGAGATGCAAGGTCAAGAAGATAGCTGCATAAACCAGAGCAATCAGAGAGGAGTGTAAAAGGGAGTGAAAAGCCAGAGGAGGGATGGGATTTCAAGGATATGCACTAATACTTCAGGTTTGCAGTGACGCTGGTTTATTAGATGGTTGGTTTGACGTCTTATCTCAGCAAAGACAAACTCAGACAGACTTCCCTGAGATGAGAGCCAGCTGAGGTTATCCCTGCAGAGTGGACAGTTATGAGAAAGTAATATGAACCATCTGGAGACCCTGCAGCTGTGTCATATGATTTTCTCTAAAAAAAGAAAAAGAAACTTCAAAAGGGTTCAAGATAGTCCATTACTGTGTGTTTCTGACTCCCTTTGCATCACTGACAACCTGTGGATGAGTTACAGTACATTCATAGTGAGTTATTCTCATCCACTGTAGCTGCTGTCATGATGCTCCAATCACCAGATGGATCCTCCTGCAGTTGTTCTTATTTACACTTTGTTTGGGGTGAGATATTTAGATCTAATCCCTTCTATTTTATTTATTTAGTCAAGAAAATTCAAAAATTTTACCCAAAACATGACAGGAAACTTAAAACACTCCAATGGAAGATCAAAAACAGAGCCACCGCAGGGTGTTCGCTGTGGATGTGACATCCAGTCGTTTCTCCATCAGTGAAGTGTTAAACAACCTCTCAGGTGTTGTTTGTGTTTTGGTTTGGAGACTTTGGAGACCCATCTACATACAGCGAGCCGACAGACTGTGGCAGCTGCTGCTTTCACCACGGCTTCAATTCCCTCATGAAAGGTTCACCGACATATAAATAAAGTCAACAATTTATTTAGAAAATGCGGAGCTTTCCTGTTGCTCGGTCTGGGTTTATTTTGGCTCTTAAAAAAGCAGCTTGGCTGTCACCTCAAAAGCAAGAACCGAGCTCCATTTTGGGCCACACTCTTCAGAAAAACGTGTGTTTGTGTGCTGGATGGGTGCCCATGCGTAAGTAAAATCGGCTGGAATGTGGGAATGCATTCACACCCCGAAGTTTCTGAATAAACTTTCCATGAATGAGGCGTTGAATACGGGAGAGCGGCGCGAAATAATCACACACACACCAACGCAGACGTTGACCTCCCCGGACAGAAAACTGGCCATTGCCTATGATGATGAGATGCTACAGGATGCACTGAACGATGAAGAGAAATAAAATAAAAAAAATTCAACATGAAACTGTTGCAAAAACATGACTAGAGAGGAAGCACATAAAGCAAACAAAAGAAGGTTTATAATAATTCTAATGTTTGATTAGAGATCTGGGATTCAAACCCAGCTTCTTTTACTGGATGTGATATTTTTACCTACGGGTTTTTGGATAGATGTGAAGCATCCAAATTGATCTGAGTTCAAATAAAACCATTTGGGTCGAAGCTATGCCTTTGTGGAGAGAGCGTCACAATCCAAAGAGTTCTCAACTTTAAAACTGAAGGAGCTAAAGAGTGATGAGGTAAAAATCACTCTTAATCACATAACCTTACAGTCACAGTCATAAAATTATAATGCAGCATAAAAGTTTCAATCAGTCTTAGTTTAAGACAGATAAACAAGAAACAGAAAAGCTACTCAGAAAAGGTGACTGGAGAGAAAAACCTTTGCCAGGGACGCGGCTTTATCTGACCATCTGTCTGACACTGGGAATTTGGGTTGAACCAGTTTGTCGAGTGTTTTTTGTTGCTTCAGGGAAAGTTAACAGAGCTGATGATCAGGGAGGGGCAAGCTGTTTCCCCCTCACAGGTACAGTAACATACAGAGTCTGAAAATAATTCCCACTCCCTGTGACAAGAGTCCACCCACTTACTCTCAACCACATGGTCTGGCGTTAACAGGAACGGGGATGAGGAGCGAATGCTCTGCAAATATGTTGCATTCAGAGTCCGTATAAAATCAAAAATGCTCTGCTAGTCATCAGTCAGCAGGAAAAACAAATCACCGGAACAAAAACAAGACTTCTGCCGAGCCATCCAACCCTCTTCTGCACACTTGTGCAATAAGCAGGATGCCTTGAAGCTGACTAAGATGAAGTCAGCATGGGAATATTGTCACTCTACACCTGAAAGCGCTTACTGTAGGAAATAATTTGCATGACCACACACATGCTGGCATACACAACTTCACCTTTCCTCTCAAACTCCTCATGTTTAAAGTCCAGTTTCACAAAACAAAACTGAAACTCCTCTCTGAAAGGACAACTGATTCAAAACACGATTGTAAAAGAGTAAAAGCTTAAAACAAACCATCCAGACGTCCTGCTTTTCCTCTTACCTGTTTTCAGCTTCTCTGGATGTCCCAACAGCCAGAAACCGGAAGGTTTTTCTCGGTTCAGGCTCGGGCTCCGAGGCAAAGGGGAAGACAAGTTTTTTTCTCCTTGCACCTTCTTCTTCTTTTTGTGGATGCTGTTTCCCATTATGGGGCGTTCCAGAAGCCCCCTAAAGTGGGTTTACAACCTTATCCTCTTGTGACATTACATTTGTTCTCCCGCTCCTCTGCTCCCGAATCCCAGTGGTCAAATCATTCCCGCTGATTCAGCCCCTCTGACAGACGCCACGCTATTGAGTATCTGTGCTAAAGACACACTGACACCATTCTTACAGGGTCGACGAGTCCAGCTTACATCACAAATACGGATCCAGAAGAAAAGAAAGAAAAAGAAAATATGCAGAACAGAGACTGATGATCGTGAACATCCGGCTCCTCAAGGATCGGCAACATCCAACACTGACAAGCTCAAGTGTGTGTATGAATGTATGTATGCGATGGTGTGTGTGCAAAGTGCCCCTCCCACTCCCTGCCTCTGTGATTGCTGTGCTCCCAAACCGAGCGCTCATACAGCTGAGCGTTCACACACACAAGCACACACACTCAACTCCGTCATATAGATCAAATAAATCAGCATTTTCTTATGCTGAGTGGCACCCCCTCTAACGTTTCTGATATAAGGAGCGGTCATGAGTTGTCTTTTATATAAACCATTAAAAGTACGGCTGACAGATCCTGTCAACACAACCTGATGATGGAGCAAACACATTACTCTGCCACCGTCTCACACACGTACACTGACACCAGCTGATGGGAAGAAGAGAGAGGGTGTCTTGTTGGTGTTGAAGAATGAGGAACAAAAATAAAGGATAAATGCTGAGGCCAAAAAAAGACTAATGCCAACTAAAGGCATCGGTGGCATGCTTAATTATTCAACTGATCGTGACAGGCGCCGCTCTTTCATCTTCCAAAAAACACGTATGAAAGTCACTGGATCAGATGGAGACTCTAAGCAGCAGAATCTGTGCCAGTTAACCAGTTGCACAGATCAAAGCCGGTGTTGAGATTAGAACATTCCAGCTATGCTGGAGGGAAATACAGATGCAAAGCCAGATGGGTGCGTTACAGAAAGAAAGAGGACGAGGAGTTCTTGAAAAGGTCCAACACATTTGGGTTTTTCTGTCATCTTTCTCCCGCTGAATACTTGTGAGGTTAGGTAGGGTATGTCCCACATCGATGATGCCGTGACCTTTGGCGTCACTATATGTCTGTCATACTAATCGTACAGCTTGTGGATCGATAGTCATCTAGAGCGAGGTCATAGAAAGACTTATGGAAGGAGAGAGATGATGTGAACACCATCAGCATGGAGTGTTCAGCTAACATCATATGAAACCGAGAGGAGTAAAATGGAAGAAAGGGGAGGGAGAGTAATGATGAAGAGCAAGAAAATGAAACCACACACTCATCTCAGTGGTCACGCTGTTCACGTTTTCTCTCTCTCCTCCGTGCCCTACTCTTCTGATGTGCAGAGAAGTGCTAGGAGATAAAAAAGCCTCCAATAAAAAGCAGATTTACTGTTTTCTTTTTTCTTTTTTGAAAGGGGGGTTGGGTAGTGAAGAAGAAGGCTGCTGGGCAAAGAATTTACAATCCAGAGAAGGGATCGATTTGAGCAGGAGGACTTACTGGGAATATCCAAATATGAAATATGATTGCTTACCAAATGGGTGCTAAAAAGCATTTGCATGAGATAAAGAGAAAGGGAAGATGTGTCTAAAGGATGCGGCTCAATATCCCAATCACGCTGTAAAATGATCTGCAATAATGTGCTCAGAAATACACGCTGCCTCCTAATGCAGCCCCAACACAACCCCACCCAGTGTATTTGTGCTGGTAGAGTACACATCTGTTATAGAGCTGGAAGAGTGCACTTAAAGTGTCTGTGTGTGTGTGTTGGCTGCTTGGTATCCTGCCTTCACCTATGAGCTGCAAAACATCATGTCAAACATGCCCCAGATCCATTTAAATGTGAGACTGATCAAAGTCTGTGTCACTGCTGCTGTCATGAGAGATTTCTTTAGGATCTCGACAGGTGCAGCAGACTTACAGGTGAGCCAAAATGTGTGCAGGCGTACATTAAAGGACAGCGGTGTGGAGGAATGTGGTTGTCAGGGGTGAGTTGTCAAGGAAAATGGTTGTCAGGGTGACCGTCACAAGCCACTTTTATTTGGCTGAGGGTTTGTTTGTGTATGTTTCAAGTAGGATGGTGCTAGAGACTGAAAAGGGACATGGATTAAAAAATATAAAGACTGATAGCGGGTATAAATGATCCTAGAATCGATTACCTTGGTGCGAGTTTTTATAGTTAAATCCTCATATTCAAATCAGCTCAGCACTCCCATCTGGTGGCAAGGCTTAGCCATCACCATAAATAAACCTTGGGTTGTCAGTGATCCACCCATGACCTGTCATTTATATTGTCTTGGAGCGCTGAAGACTTGAAAGAGCAAAGGTATTGGTTATGAAGCCGCAGCTCCAGTCTGAACTGTGCCATCTACAGGCAAGAAAGGGAAGTAGCAGTGCAGTTGCAGTTTGCAGGGCAGTTTAGGAATGTGTATGTGAATAGTTTTTATAAATGCATAATATTTTTTCCCTATATTTTACATTCTATGTGCCCATTGCTAACTTGGATTTATATTTGTCCATAAACAGACAGAAATATAAACAGTAACTTCTCAATACTTCTGATTTCAGCTTCACATTGGTGAATTTTCTGAACTATCAAACTTTGAGCTAACTGTGTTCTGGATTCTGTTAAACAAGAGATTTTTAACATTTCACTTGCGCACATGCTGTAAGGTGACGAGTCTAACTTTCACTTAAGTCTGACTGAATTCCTGGGTAGCTTTGTCTCTGTGTAGTCTATTCTTCTCCACACAGAGGACAAAAAAAAAAAAAAGGAAAGCGAGAACACACAGCTGGATCGAGTAAACAGGGTTCAACAGGTGTATCTATTGCAACACGTTACATAATAGGAACACACAGGCACACAGTCCTGAGGGTAAATTAGTTTCCTTTCTCTGTGTATACAGAATCCCCCTCCCTCAGTCCTACGCTGATGTCTTCCAGCTGCTTCCCTGCCACATCAAACCCCCTCAATCTCCAATGAAACATTACCTTTAATTCCATAAACAGCACTTCTGGAAAAAAAGCTGGAGGATAATGAAGAGGAATTGTAGTAGCTTCCTTCTATGTGCATACATGTGCACGAGTTCTTTACAATGTGTATACAGATGAATTTGTCTTGTAAAACTAAATAATAACTACTAAAGTAAGCTGTATATATTGCCCTTTTAGTGACAGTAAAGATGACATAACACAAATGATATAACATTGTTCTACTCTGCATGTGTGGCATCCACACTGCTGCATCACATCCCTTAAAAGTTACTCTCCTACACTTTATGTCCTCACATTAAATGTGACCTGAGAGACGATTGATGTCTCGCTACAAAACATCACAGTCGGACCCTATTGTTGCCACAGCAATGTCTTCCTCCTTCTGTTGCCTGGGAGACGTTTACCTCGCCGGCGTAGCTCTAAGTTCGTGGTGATGGATGAGGGCCGGAGGTATCTGCTTACCCAGGTAAAATTTCCTTGCTCATCAGAGTCGGTGTGTGTGTGTGTGTGTATGTGAGTGCTGGATGATATGTGCAACGGAACGGGGAGAAGCTGCATTAAACCTTCACACCCCTCCCTCTCTGCCACACACTCCTACTCGCCCTCCGCTCGTTGTCTTCATCCTGTCGAACTGTATAAAAGCAGCTCTGAGTTGTGGCCTGTAATAGAGCTGAGGCAATATACAACGATCTCAATGTAATGAGATGTTTGCTCCCCTGTTACTCTGCCAGGTCTGTAATCTACATCGCAGTTCGTGAATCTACACACCCTGACAGTGTATTGTGATGTGGCTGCCACACACATGCACAAGCCCATGCATGCAAAGAAAATCAAGCAAAGAATGGGATCCATTACGAGCGCATTTACAAGGCCTTCATTTGTGACACAGTTAAAAAGCACTTTCATACTGACATGAAGTAAACAATGGCCACACACACATGCACACGAATAAAATGACCTCACGGCTCAAACGGGAGCCGAAGACGGGCCGAGCTGGACAAAGCAGGTAGTTTCAGGGCCTATGTGTGGTTTGTGTGTGTGTGTGTGGAGGTGATGTAATGAATGTTGGCGCCTTTGCCGCTGACACACAAACACAGATATACCCTCTGACACGGGTTAGCACTCGGTCACACGCCCTCACACACAGCACTGCACACATCCCTATAAACACACTGATTACACAGCAATAAGCAGCGAAGAGCAACACACCCTCTGCGGCGCTGAACAGACAGAGTGAAGCAATGTGAGACACAAATCCAAAACAGTAATGTGCTGTGATAGTAGAGACTGCAGAAACCTGTGCGAGGGAGAGGTGTGTGTGTGTGTGTGTTTGTGTGTGTGTTTTCCGAGAAGTCGCTCTAATTAAAAAAGCATTGAGAGAGTGTTCTCTAAGAGTCCTCTTTAGACTGAATGGGGCTTTGTGATTCGTTGTAATCTCTTCCCTACATCGCATAACTCTACGACCCAACCCGGCATCCAGGCTGCAGCGCACATTCACGTGTACGCTATCAGACCTTGAAACGCACACACACACACACACACACATACACACGAACTGCGCTGATGCAAGGCTCCGAGGAATTCAGACCATCAAAGAGTGTTTTTTTTTTCTATAATAGAAGAAGAATCTCTAAAATTCAGCCGACGGTCAAAGCTCTGGATCACAGAGAAGAAATATCTGAGCTGCTCGTTCATCACAAAGATGTTCTGAGCCGACATCGGGTTTACCACAAAGAAGCAGTGAGAGGATTTTTTTCTGACTATGACACATACGGCCTCATGAACAAGACTGGCTTTTGGTTTTTGTTTGGGTGAATAACGTTTGATCTTCCTTGAACCCCAGCGTGAACATTATGGTGGCATAGTCAGATAACATTATGAGGAATATTAGCTTTTTAAAGCATTTATATGACAAAGCTGGTATCTATAAAAATGAACTTGATAGGAGAATGTGTTCACCTGTGTGGAAACTCTGACCCACCCACAACCAAACTGTCACGATTGCAGAAATTCCATGTGATAACATCTAGAGCCGCTTTATGATAAACATCAGTACTTGTGCTGGCTAGTTATAGTTACTCTATAAGCAACTTGTAGTTTTAAAGATAAAACCATGTAATGATTAAATCCACTTTAATGCAGAAGTGGAGCCAGACTGACACTGGAGTTCAGATGCTGAAGTGCAGGGCGATGCATTCAGCAGCTCGCACCATTCAGACAGTTTTTTCTTTCTCTGACTCTTCTTCACCTCAATGAAATTAAATCAAATGAAGAGTACTTTATTAATCCCCTTAGGGGGAATTTATAATGTTGTAGCAAGTTGCATTTTTTTTTTTGTTTTCGAAATATTTGCCAATCATAATGTTCTAAAGGGCGATGGATGTTATCGTTCTGTCTTGTGTAGCTACTTGAGAGAAGCCTCTGAAGCTGTTGTGTAGATGGGTGTGAAGAATTGTCCATTATGTTGAGCAGCTTGTGCAGCAGCTTTCTCTGGAAATCAGCTCCGGATCATTCCCCAGCACAGAGCCAGCCTTCTGGACCTTGATTCTTGCAAGATAATATGGACAAAAACTCACTGTTAAAGCGAGGGTGTCACTTTGTGTAACTTTTTTTTTTTATTATTTCAAATTAAAGTATGGCCCAGATGCTATATACTTGTAAAATTACAAGACCTTAGCACCTGCGAATACTGAGA
>JAOXYM010000018.1:7870961-7882539 GCA_028567055.1 Leptatherina wallacei
ACACACACACACACACACACACACACACACACACACACACACACACACACACACACACACACACACACACAATAATATTGAGTCCATTTTCCCTCAATAAATAAGCGATATTCCAAAAAACTTGGCTTTCACCAACATGGTTTTTGGTAAACTGTAGTTTTGTTCTAAAGTTCTTTTTGGAAAGAAAAGTCTTTTCCCTGGCATGTTTCTCAAGCAGGTCAAATTTGTGCAATTTCCCTCTGATTGTAGGTGCAGCAAAACAGTTGCCAGAGTAACACAATGGTGATGTTATAGTTTTGTTTTTTTACTCCAGTTTGCTTTTGATCTGAATTTGATGAGGCAGATCATCCTGGATGCAATTCTATGCAATTTGTTGAAGATTTTTCTAAAAGTGAATGACTTCTTTCCTAATAATTTGGAGCTCTTTTCAGTTCTTCAGATCATTGGAAGACACTACATGCTTTAAAATTCACTAAATAAAGCTAAACATGAATAAGATTAAACAAGATCCCACTGGTGCTGGATAGTTTACCGATCCACACCAAAAAGGGATTTTCAGCAGAGTACCTGAGTTTTTGGAGATGTTGAGCGGTGAAAATGGACGGGAGAAAGTTCACGAAAGTGAAGCTGGAGCAAACAATGAAGTTGAACATGATCAAAATGAAGAAAGGAGCCATATTTGTTTTCCGGAGATACTTTGGTTTTAAAAAGTTGGACATGGATCTAACAACTATTTAGCTACCGCAAATGCTGTTGAGCTAGAGCTGTGGCAGGAGGTGGCAACATAAGCAATTTGGTGCACCATCTTACTTGCACACATGCTTTGGAGTACCAAGAATGAATTAATCTAAGATCAGCACCCTCCACATCCTCATGTAAATCTGGAAATGCTGGAGGACACTGAAGGCAGATGACATTTGTTTGCTACAAAACCTGCCTAAAAAGCAAGCAGTGGATCAAGTTAATCACTGTCATCACAACCCATATAGCCAAAGACGTGGTTTGCTAAGAACTGTGGAGAAAGACAGAAGATGATGATCAAGACCCTGTGATGTATAATTTTGGTCATACCACCCAGAAGATCATACACTCTTTAAGATTTGATCATTAGATTATATTAAATATCAAATCTATACACTTTTTATGATAAAATTGTATTAATAAATGTGTGTAAATACAGTTTACAAGTACTCCCAGTATACTAGAAGATTTCCAACCAGCAGATTAACTGATAACTGAGAAAGTGTCAAGATTTGGCATAAAAGTACCATCAACCAAAGCTTTAGTCTTTGACTCAAAACAGTGAATCTCTCCCTGATTGCAAACTCTATTGGAGAACCTTAGGACAGTTAAATGAAAATGTTATTAAATAAAAAAAAAAGGCAATATCTACAGTACAAAACAAGTTTTGATCGCGAATACAAGCGGCCGAAATGAGTTTCCTCCGCAGGGTGGCCGGGCTCTCCCTTAGAGATAGGGTGAGAAGCTCGGTCATCAGGGAGGGGCTCAGAGTAGAACCGCTGCTCCTCCGCATCCAGAGGAGCCAGATGAGGTGGCTCGGGGATCTGGTCAGGATGCCTCCTGGACCACGTCCCACCGGGAGGAGACCTTGGGGTAGGCCCAGGACCCGCTGGAGGGATTACATCTCTCGGTGGCCTGGGAGCACCTATAATCCCCCCGGATGAGCTGGCTAATGTGGCCGGGGGAGAGAGAAGTCTGGGCTTCCCTGCTCAGGCTGCTGCCCCCGTGACCCGACCCCAGATAAGCGGAAGAGGACGGCACGGTACAAAACAATGTGAAAAGATTCAGGGATTTTTGCAAAATCTCAGTGTGTAAATGTCAAGGACAGAAAACAGTGTTATGCGTGACCTTTAAACTCACACTGCACAAGAAGCCACCCCACTGTGATCAATATGCCCACACAAGCTCAGGAGTACCTTGGAAATCCATTTCCTCTCATTACAGTCTGCCATCACATCCAGAAATGCAACCTGAAACATTATTACACAATGATGAAGTCATCAACTCTGTGCAGAAACACCGTTGAGTTCTCAGGGCATGACGTGACTTAGATGGACAGATGTGGCAAAGGTGAGAAAGAGCATCCAGAATGTTATAGGCAGGCACAGTGTGTGTGTGCTTGACAGATCGGGCTCCTATTGAAAAGATATGGCATGTTGCAAGCAGGAGAATCAGAAAATGACAACCACAAACTGTTAAGCTGCTGAAATCTTGTGTTTAGCAAGAATAGACCCAGATTTTGGTTTAAAAACTCCAACTATTATTACCCCCTGTACCCAAACAGTAAATAAATGTAGGAAAGGAGAGGTTGATGTAACACTATGCTGAACATGCTTCTTTCTTAATTTGTTTCGTGTGTTGTTGGCATCAAAGTCTAGATTTTTTCAAATCACACAACAAAGAGGCAAAAGAGCCCAAACTTTCAAAAACAACCCAAAATGCTGTAAAACAATGACAGAATAATTGGGGCAAAGGCTTAAAATCTCAACTTTTCTTTCCTCCATCTGACTTCTGGCCTGACTTAGGGCTCTTGAGTCTCTTTTATTTTCTCTCTCAGTTTTTCTTTTTTAGTTTTTAGCATGGAAACAAAACAGAACAAATCCCCGACACAAAATGCCAACAAAACATGGTTCCCACACACTTCTAACATCAGCCTTTGACCACATCCTGCTGGGAAATTATTATCATCTACTAGTTAATGTTTGGTTCCAGATGGAGTCACTGTCTGTTACCCATCCAGCGTGTGAGACATAATAATGGATTGTGGAAGTAGGTTTTAGTGGAAGGAGTTTAACAAAAAAAGAAAAGAAAAGGGGACTGACCAAAAAAGCCTGAGGTGAACATGAGTTGCCAAGGGTTACAACAGTAACACACATGCAGTGACAGAAGAGAAAGGGATGGGTTTAGAGGTGGAACAAAAACAGGAAATGGGGACTGTGGGTAATCTCTGTGGTGCCGACCAAGCAAACGCATCAGTAAACAGAAAAGGGGATTAGACCCCTGCGCCGGTCTATCTGTGTGAGTCACTTTTGCCAAGTTACAGATGTACAGACTGATGTCCTGACGATGAATAAATCCTCCTTAACTTTCCATCTTAATCCAGAAGTAAAGTTGTGTCCTTAGAAACATATCATCCCTGCATTTGTGTCAACGATAGAAATAAAAAAGACAAAATTCCACGACTCGGTTGCAAAACAAACCAAATGATGCTTAAAAACCCTGATGTTCGGCTGACCCTAACCTTGACAAGGATCATCCATGATAAACTGTGACAGAACTACAAACTAGGAGATGTCGTGGAAAACATCATAATTACAACTCTCTCTCACACACACAAAGCAACAACAGCATCCTTTTAGTTTAGCATCCAGACTCTGGCCGGCAGGTAGATATTAACACATCTTAACTTTGTTTAGGTCTCATCACATCATAAGAGAGATATCTAGCTCTGCTATATTCACCAGCTAATTTCAAAGTATGAGTCTGTTCACATTTGGTGGGTGAATCAATCAGAAATTGAACTAAATACAAGATTGAATGCACTTAGGATGCATTCAGGATGCAATTTGTTAAGCAGTCGGAACATAATATGTTCTCATGCTGGCTAATTGATGCAACACTGTGTGTCAATTCAACTATGAAAATTTTATGAAAAGTATCAACCAGCAGATTATACCACGATGAATCATCTGTAATGTTTAATATTTGTTTTGATTCTTGCTGCCAATGATTATGGTCAGTATCTTCAAATCCTTTACATGAATGAAGTCACAAGAATCCAATCATACTAAAGTCTAAATAAAAACATAGTTCATGGGACTAAATGCATTTATAATTTCACAGAAACACCAGTAGACCTGCTGAGGTTCTGTTTGTTGCTTAGCTGAGCAGGTAAATGAGGCTGGATCACGAGAAGTTGCTCAGGACACATGTGGATGCATGTGTGGACGCTTGTGATGGGATCACCCATGTTAGCACCAAATCTGAACAGACTTTTTGCCTCATTCTTAAACAGGGATGGGTGGGTTGTGTACAGTGAGATTTTTGCTGAAACAGCTGACTGAAAAAGAGCAGGAAGAGATAATAAAATCAGTAGGAGTTGTGTAAAAAAAAAAAAAACATGAGCTGAAAGACAATAATTTGCTCATATAGAGGTAAAGTGGAACACAGAATCAGGAAACTGGTCAGGAATGTGTAGATAAGTGGGAGTATTAGTCAAGTCACTAATAGAAGATTACTGGATCAGATTAAGGTTTTAGCATGCTCTTATATCAATGCTGAAAATATAAATTAGTGAATTCTACTTTGTGTGAAATTTCCTCGAAGGGCACTGAGGTTAGAGTTCTGATGTATTTCTTTATAAACAAAATGTTTGATATGCTTTGAATAAGACATTTAGATTTCAGTTCTTTAAACTGACAAGAGTGACATTATGTAAGAGATAAAGCATCAGTTAAACAACTATAAACATGACAACCCGCTCACCTTTCGCAACATCATGGTTCTGGAGCCCCAGCTTGGCATCTGTCACGCCACTCAGAGTTCGGTTCACTCCGTTGCCAACGCTCCTCTTCCTCCGACTCCCCCTTAACCAGTTCAACGCCTGTCCCAGGGAGCTTCCTGGCTTCCTTTGCCCACGGTGAGTCCTCGCCTCCTTGGCTAAGATCTCAGTGATGTCCCTGGGCACCAGGTCACCTGTAGACCTCCTTCGGGACATCCTGAGATGGGTCCTGGAAGCTAAGGCTCAGTGCCTCCGCCCAGATCAGTGTGGTTTCCGTTGGAATAAGTCGCAGGATCTGAAACCTCCTTGCTCTCCAGGATTTGATGAATGCGTCTGTCCCTCTTTGGCCTCTCTTAGTATTTCTTGTTTTTAACCCCGACTGTCGCCACCTGGGACAACAATGAGATCAGCAGGATGAGAGAGAGAGAGGGCACAGAGGGAAAGGCATAAAAATAGGCTGGAAATGAAAACCAGAAGGATGGAGTTGTGTGAGAAATAAAGAACAAGGAAAAGTGATTCTGTGTAGGTTGAAGCTGAACCTCTGCAGTGTCCATGTATGAGCATGCATGCATTTGGTTTACATTAACAGAAAAGTAATGAATTCAGTCAAACTAGCAACAACAAAACATAACTTCTACTTAAAACCCAGACATAAAGAACCTTCCACACATATCATCACAAATGAAGCAAAAACATAGCTGTAAAACCTTCCTGAACGTGTACAACTTACTCAGCGAGCGTGCTGTCCTCTCCTCTGCTCCCCTTTTTTCTCTCAGCCTGAGAACAGCTTTGCAGAGCATAAGTGTGTGTGTGTGTATGTGTGTGTTTAGCAGAGTAAATGAAGCTCCACGCTCTCTGGACAGTCAGTCCCTCCCTCCGCATGAGAGCCAGCCTCTCTTCCGCCCTCTTACATTGCTGTTTGGAGTACGACGCACCACTCAAGCGTTGACTGCTTCGTTTCACATTCCAAACAGCTGGAGTTCAGTATTTTAGAGTCATTGTCTATTGCAGGTCCTTATTGGTTTCTTGTACTGGGGTTTGGATTTCTTTTGTGTTTTCTTCCAGCCTCCTTTTCTGCGGGGATCAGGTGTATTGAGTCCCTCAGGAGGGGAACCCCTGGGTCACAATCTGGCTTGGTATCTAAGAATTAAAACACCTTAGATCAGTTTAAAAACTGAAAAATAATTCTAAAGGCTTGGATTGCTCTGTGTAGCTTTCACAAAGACTTTTTTTTTTTTTTTGCTTTCATAGGGAAATTGACTCAAATGAAAGATATGCTTATAAGTTATAGATAAGTTTTATTCGTTGCAGATAGGACAGCTCTCCCCAGACACTGTGCAGCAAGGCAGAAACCTGACACTCCTTGTTAAATGTGACACACATAATGAGGCAGACAGGTAGGGCCAGTCACAAGAGGCCAGTTACCTTTAAGTCATGCTCAGTTGTGCTCACCTTGTTGCTGAAATCTGACAGGAGTTCCAAATTGCACATCTGTTGGCAAGACAAGCCTACATGACTGCATCTAGATGGGTGGGTATGGAGAAGACACATACCCACATATGTGTTTGCATCTGTGATGCTGGAATGGGTTTTCTGATACCAACAGGGGTAAAGAGAGGGGAAAGGAGTCAAGGCAAATTACTTTGTATAGCACATTTCCTGTACAAAACAATTCAGAGTGCTTTACATAAAACATTAAAAGCATTACAGATGGTGCAAAGAAAGCATTAAAACGTAGTAAAAGACATCAACAAGAAGCAAAAATCACAATAGGACAATAAAACCATAAAAAAATAAATGAAGGAGGAGAAAGTGGGACAAACCAGATAAAAATACACCCGATTAGCAATTTCTATTCCAAACTAGCCAAGTAAATATTACAGTAGATATCTTGTAGTGGATGCAGACCCTCCAACAGCATGTGTGCTGCAGCTACAGCCAGTGAGCTGTGGGTCACTGTCTTCACTCAGTGCTTGAGCTGAGGCAGCCAAATTACCTGCCCGTTAGGATTCCTGGGCTATTTCTGGACCACAACCAAAGGACTTCACTGTCAGTCGGCCTCTAAAAAGAACGTCGTACGCCATCTGGTTCTCATATGCTACATACTGTAGTGCCATCCCTCAAGCTGATCATACACTCTCGTCACGCTCAGCCGCTTCTTGCTGTATCTTGTGAGCAAACAATGGAAAATCATGAGGATCATCTTCAGTTGAGAGAGAGAATAAACACACGTGGAGTGAATTAGTAAAACACACTGTGTCCATTACGTCCCTTTTAGATCGAGATTGCCTTCTGCTCCCGTTTAAAGTAATTAAAAGTTAATTAACTTCACCCAAAGATCAGATCTGTAGGGCTGTTATTAAAGTGAGATGATAAATGATGTCTGCGTGTGAGGAGGTTTTGTTTTGTTTTGTATTTATGTGTGCAGACGAAATAGATAGAAAGGTGGAGGGGTCTGTACTGTATGTGGTGTGCTGGGAGGGGTTCAAATGAGTCATAGTTTAGTTCACTCATGCCTAGGAGACTGAAATGTTTATGGTTTCCATAGTAATGCAAGAGAAAACAGCCATCCTGCAAGGGAGCTGTGGAGAATGTGTGTGTGTGCTGTAGGTATAAACTCATTAACCACAGCACCAAGAGCTAGCTAAGAATGTAGTACCACATTACCCTTTAATGTCCCATTTTATAACAATTGTTGCTACAGTTACTGTGTATGCCATTTAATAAGTCTTCCTCCTGTTGATGAAGTTATATGAGGATGCATATATGTTATACATGAAATATAGTTTTAAATTGCATTTAGCATCCCTTCATCTGTTATTGTTACTGCATAACTGCAGCAACAACTGTATAAATTGCCTAATTTATATCTTAGATAAGAATAAGAAGACACAGACATGTAGATTAATTGTCCTTTTAGACCTTTTTCCTTGAATTTCACTGTCTACATTTTTTTATTTCCATCTCTTTTTTGTCTCAATTGAAAGTCAAACCTATTTGACAACATTCTTCAAAATATTAGAGTCTAATATTTAATTGGCCAAATTAACAGTTAATAATCAATTCATTGAGCAAGGTAAGGAGTGGTAAAAGGCTATTTTGAAATTTGCAGACCATTTATTTTAATTCTGGCTTTTGAAGACGGTTTAATGTGACACGTTTTATCTAGATATTTGTCAGATAGTCCAAAAATGTTTCCAAACTCTTTTCTAAAAAAATTCAGAATTGTTAAATATATTCAGATAATATTTGCTCTTTTGTTCTTTTAATTGTGGAGCCACAGTTGGTTTAATTTAGCAGAAAGCAGTCTAAATAGAGGTTGTGAAGGTACAATGTCATGTTATGTTGCATACAGTTCCAAGAGCACCATCTTGAAAGGAATGACTCCCATTCTTGCCAGGTTGATTTTTGTTTAGGTTGAATCTGTTGGAGATGGCAGAACATAGAGTTAAGAAAGGTAGAAAGAAGTTGGACCTCAACTAAGAGAAATTATGTTGTGCAGCTGACTGCAAGTTCTGCTAGCTGCCAAGCTAATATCATGCCGAAAGCTGATTTGCCAACAAAATACCAACCTTTTTTGGTTTGGCAGTTTAATCAAAATAAATGAGCTGCTTGTTTTCTCTATGGAGTCAAATACAGCTGGTTTCATGTGTGACTCGATTGATAATAAAGATGTTTTACTTTAAAGACTCATTAAAGATGTTTTAGCTTTTAACAGTGAGTAGACAGACATGTTCAGCGTTTAGTTATGAGGATTAGAAATGGACTGAGATATGATTTTAGAGGTTTATCCAACTGTTTGAAGGTATATTTTATCCGAAAGTCAGAATTCAGGGTCTTTGCAGATAGACACAGCTTCAGAGCAAGCAAGAATACAGTATAAACACGAGAAGCACTCAGAGAGCGCAGACCTCCACCTGGGTCAGTCACCTGAGAAAAACCCCAAAAGGCCAAACAGCCCATAAAGTATACCCCTATATTTTTAACCTTCTGGATCACCCGATCCAGAATATCAACATCAAATAATGTCGGATTACAACATCTACCATGATGTCATCTTGTAATTAAAAAAAAAAAAAAATTGCCAATGATTTGGGCATTATCTGTTGAGTTAGAAGCTGTAATGGCAAAACTATCCCTATAAATAATCCTTAGAAAAATTCCTGGATCCAAACAGTGATCCGTATCACCCCCAAAATCATCGCCTGTTCCTTTATTCCATTCCTGACATTCCACGAACTCCATGTAAATATACTTCATTACTTTCAGTTAAAAATGAATCTCTTTAAATGTATCAGATTTTTTTTTTGTGAGCTTTAGATGGAAAGAAAAACACTTAAGGGGAGGTGAACAGGTTCAACTTCATACTTAAACATCTGCACATATAGGATTACAAGAGGGGAAAAAAACACCTAAACGCCTCATTCAAGAACATTTGATACACCGAACAGTTAGGAGTCATAAACAGACATGATTAACATGAGGTGTTAATACCACAGTAATGAGAGTGAGTGACCCATGTGTAAGTGTCTGTGTGTTAGATGTGACTGAAAGGAGACTGCAGGCAGGAAATCCATACTGCTGGTCGGGATAAGCCCGGTTCTCTCACACCAGCATTATCATTCCCGACCTGCTTTTGTCCTGCGACAGACGCATTCTTTCTGCAGCCAGTGCTTCCCTCTGTCCGTTTCTCAAACCAATCCAAACCAAACAGCACTGGGACTGCATCACTAAACTGCAACATGCATCCTTATTTCACTAATCTAATGTGCAAACAAGTTTGCCCTCAAGATATACATTTGTAAGAGCCAGCCAAAAGCAAATAAATTACATTCCACAGTCTGCTATTAATAACATCAACCAGCACTGAGAGGATGGGAGGAGTGGGAAGAGAAGTAAAAAGGGAAAATAAATGTGGGTAGCAGGAGATTTGTGGTGCGTAATAATAGTTTTAAAGAAATGGAAAGGGTTTCAGGTTGATTTTCAGCTGTGGAGCACACAGAGGGGATTCCTCTGTGAAACAGAGGCAGCTTTGTCTCACCAGCCAAGAGTACATGACTAGAATAGAGGTTACTGATGGCAGTGAGATCTGGTTGAACAAAGGTATGAGAAATAAGGATGAACTGAACATTCCTTAGGATGTCTTCATATGACATAAAAAAACAACCAGAATTTCCCAGACATCTGTGCCAGGGTCATTTGTGGAAGCATTTTATGGAAAATTAGACTTCCGAAGACCTCGTAAAACCATATCTAAAGAGTGGACTCCAATAATGCAACTTTACAACCAACATGAAAATCCAGGATCATCGTCATCCTTCCAAGAACATGGGGTGTTATCGTCTGCATGATCACAAAGGAATGCAGGGTAGCTTCTAAGTATCTAAGGTGTCTCTCACATTGATAATGATGTTCATGACTATTTCAGGAGACCACTGATCAAAGATGGTGTGCATATCAGGGCAGTATAGGGGAGAAAGCCAATCCTCGTCAACAAGAACATGAATGGTGTTAAAAGGAAAACACTATCATGCCATCCAACATGGTTTAGACCTGTTTTTCTATTTTTTTGGCCATGAAGAGTCTGCCATTAGAGATAGAACTGCCATGGTCTTTGGGTTTTGGTTTAGTTTTTGTTAGATTTCTGCATCTGGTTTTATTATTTCTTCATGTTGGTCTGCTATCCTTGTGTTTCAGGATTCCTTGTTCTGGTTTCGTTCATATTCTAGATTTTCGGTCTATTTTAGTTCCTTTTTTTTGTTTCCTGATGACCACACTTGTTCCTTAGTAATTAGCTCCGTCTGTATAAATACTTCTTGGTTATTTTGTTCATCCCCAGATCCTCGTCTATCCCGTCCATTGAGAGTTTTATTATTTAAGTTTGATTCAAGTACTTTGTTATCCTGCCTTTGTAGTTTCATTCAATAAATTATGGTTCCCCGGTCCATCTATCTCCTTGTTACCTCTCATCCACACCTCAAAAGAACCATTAATGCACAGTAGAGACCATGTTTAAACATCTGTTCAAGAACTGAATCTCAACCAAAACAAAAGGGTTGTTCAGCAAGAAAATCCCCCAAAGCACAAATAGAAGGTTTAAAAAAAAAAAAAATCAAGTTCATGTTTTGGAAAGACCATGTCAAATTCCCCAACGTAAACAATGTTGTGGAAGAACCTAAAATTAGCACTTCATGTGAGAAAACCCACCGACATCTCACAGTTAAAGCTACTCTGCACTACAACTCTTCTAAGTTGATGTACATGCTCAAATAACTCTGTGTCTCTAAGACAAATTATACAATACATATATACACAAAGTATACAAAGATAATTCACAAACCTTCAAACACTACTGTATAAACCAAAATATTTTAGTGGTAAGAAATGTGAGGAAAAACAAGGTGGAGGAGGTAAAACGCATAGATGTGACCCCACTGCACTCCAGTTGTTCCTGCCCAGGCATGTTGTTGCCCTTCCTCATGAATGCCCCTTCCACATGCCTCTGACCTGCCTCTCATGCACACAAAAGACTGGGTTAGAGGAGGAGATGGCCATTTCATTGTCTTCATGACAAACAGGATAAAACATGACAAGATATAGGTGAATTATGTCTCTGTTGGCAGGTTTAAGTCAGATGAAGAGGAGAGAAGAATGTAAAATCAGGTTGTTTGATTTGTTGTGCCTTTGGGGAAAAACCAGGTGACAATTATGAAAAAAGATGGTCATTTCTGATTAGTTAATAAATATCACTGTGCACATTTTATCAGCTGCCTAAAGATCTGAACCCAGTTTGCCGTTTGAAGGATTTCCTTCTGTCTGACAGAGACGGGAAGGAGGCGGGTATGATTCCCACGAGCCTGTGATACATCTGCCTCCTGACCCCATCAGCCATTCATCAAATTTTATGGGCCAATCAATGTTTGACTTTGCCCGTGTGACAAGTTGAAATATGCACTTTAATCGCACTGGAAAGATTGTTAATTCATGTTGTGTAACATTTGAAAAAGTTAATTCATCAGTTTAAAATGTTTGAAATGGTAAATGACAGGAATGTTG
>JAOXYM010000018.1:7882639-7902215 GCA_028567055.1 Leptatherina wallacei
CGAGGAAACACTGTCTGGTCTCTCTGGTGATGTATTTCTTTCTTTTATCAGTCACCCCCTATTCAGGGGTGCAACACCCGGACAAGTTGAAGTTGGCCTGTGTCAGACTTACATACACAAACATAAGTTAAGAGAACATGTTATCAGCTGTATATGTCTGTCTACACTTTATGGTGTTTTTTTTTTTTTTTTTTTTTTTTACAAAATAATGAAAACAACAAAGACAGTCAGAGAAACATACAAGGCCCAGTGTGTCTGGTGTTCACAGTCAAACCCTTTTCACATTGAACAGTCAAGAATTTCTTTGAATCCCGGAGCAGTCTGAGCCAAAATACACTGTGTGGAGAGCCATCTGAGCAGGAGCGCACACACACAAAAAGGTGGAAATACAGTTTACTCAAGTACAAACTAGGCATCAGATCCCAGGAAAGGCTTTGTATGTTTTTTTCTTCTTTGCACCAGCTTTTATTTCTTTATTTATGTCACATAAGTCCTTGACTATCAACATATCACCATTTTAACTGACTAAACCTGAGTGCCAATGTCCTCAAAAGTAAAATATAACACTCATTAACACTAATCATGTCTTTTCCTATTGTATTCTATAATGAACTTAATGATTAATAATACATTATTCAACGAATCCAATCATATTCAGAGAGAAAGCTCAAACTAACTCAAAAACAGACCAATACACAGCTTATTTTATAACATGGAGGCTTTTCATATTGGAAAAAAAGGTGAAATATGTCATCGTTACTGCTCCTTTAAAAAACTTAACATGTAATATTTTTGCTGCAGGAATTCCTCAGAGGGTGTGGTCGCTGCTGGGTTGTTTCGGGCCGGACAAAAACAGGCCGCAGCTTTCCAATGATCCCATCCAACTATCTCTCTCTCTGCCTTTCTTTGTCTATCCCTCCTTTCTGCACAGCTATCTGTTTTCACTCTCTCCTGGTGGTCCCTCGCTGACGTCACAATCAGGAAACCTGAGGTGACCTCTATCACTTCTTCCCTAAAAAAAGAAAAAAAGAAAACAGAAAAACAGGGCTGGCACTCGCACAACAGCTAATTAGAAGAGCTGAAAACAGAGACGCTCTCTAGTGAAAGCATTTCTGAATCCATGGATAAAGAATGTATTTGTTAACTTCTGAGATGCCATTAGACCTAGTTCATTCTAAGTACCAGTCTCAATATTTACTGCAGTACTTCAAGCAAAGATCTACATCACACCATTAGCCATCTTAAAACAGCAAACTGCAGCTTCTTCAAAAGAATGTCGACACACTCGGGCACGTGGATGCAGCGGCTCGCGTGTTACACCCACCGCAGCTGATGAGTCACAGCACAAACAACACTGACTTTAAATCTAAGCTTTACATGTTTGGATTTAAAGGCATCTTTCATGTTAAGAGAAGGAGATTTTGTTGTACAAACCCCAATTCCCAAAAGGTTGTGATGCTGAGTGAAGTGTAGACAAAGATGGAGTGCTATTCATAAATCTTATTCAATGTTGAAACTGAGACATTTTACCATTTCATGGAAAATATTACATCCTTTTGAATTTGGTGGCAGCAACACATCTTTAAGAAGTTGCAATTGGGGCAACAAAGGGGTGGAACAGTAATTGGCACAAATAAAATAAAAAAACTGAAGCAGCATTTCACAACTAATTAGGTTAATTGGCAACAGGTCAGTAACATGAATGGATAGAAAAGGAGCATTTGAGAGAGGCATAGCCTTGCATATTTGAAGCTGGGCAGATATTCAAGAATCTTCAACACCGTCTAAAAACTGTGTAACAATTTCAGAAAAACTTTACACAATGTAAAATTGCAAAGACTTTAAAGATCTCACTGTCTAGGGTTTAAATCATCAAAAGATTCAGTGGATCAAAAGGAATCTCTGTGTGCTGAGGACATGGCACAAAGTCTTAAATTTGTTGTTCGATGAGTTGTGTTGCTGCTCTCAAATTCTAAATAATATTTTCCAAGAAATGGTAAAATGTCTCAGTTTGAACATCTTGGGAATAAAATATGGGTTTCTGAGATTTGCAAATCATTGCATTCTGTCTTTATATACATTTTACACAGCATCCTGAATTTTTCGTATTTTGGATTGTACAAATCTGTATATTAAGTGGCAGTAATGTGCACATTGAGACAAGTAACACGACTAAGTACAGCTGTATTGTGAGGGAAATCATAATTTTGCAGATATTTGACAATATATATACATCAGATTTAATTCTTAATGTTTTTCATGACTCATTTTGCTCCAAAAAACTAATGCTAACCCTATGGTGGAACTAGAAGCGAAGTTATTCACACATGAAAGTCAGAGTCCATGTTGTCTGGGAATTAAGGTGCAAAATCTTGGATGAAATCATTCAAAAGAAGTTGAGCTATTTTACTGAAAACACAATAGTTAACACACATTGGTCACCAAAGATTATGGAAAGTAGATGTGCAAATATTTCAGAGTGGATCAAGACTATTAACCAACTAAATTGTTAACCAAGCTTCCACAAGACTACGACGTCTATTTTTGTTGTAATAAACATTGCTAAAAATGGCTAAACCATTCCCAAAATCCACAAGATATGATTACATTTTTGTATCTAATTTCTTCTAAAAAAGAACAATGAAGCTGAAAGCAAATTCAAATCTTAATGTGCACGCTTATTCTCAGCCGCTCCTACGTCCAAACAGCCTGCTGAACAATAACACTCAATATCTGTCTTTCATGGCTGAACAGCACATAAGCACCTCCCCAACCGAACAAACGTGATCTCATCTCTTCCAGCTTTTCTCGTCTCTCCTTATCAACTGTTTTCATCTGCTGTTTCTTTTCATGGGAAAAGGTTGCACTTGTGCAACTGCATCAAAGGTGATACAATGATTGTCACAAAAGTTTTGAAGCAATAACAAAAAAAAGAAAAGCAGAAATACCAGGGCTCTTTGTCAGCACTTTACAATGAAGTCTGTTTTCAAAACAGAAAATTTGCTGGAAAGTTTCCTGCACTGTGATTTCAAACTCAAGTGACCTTTGATAAGAGACTTATGATCAAGCTTAAGAAAATTAGCATATATTTAAAGGTACATCACTTGTAAATATAGGACACATTTCATCCAAAACAAAGGAAAAACACACTGGAGAAGGCGATGAGGCCCCTCAATTCATCAAGTGATCCTTCTGAACTTTAAAAATCCAGCTGGTACAAACAATGAAGAGGCAAGACGACGGTGTCTGACAGTAACATGACAGAAAGTAAACACCAGATAAGCTCTCTGTCATTAAGTGACTCTTAGCTGCAGTGAGACAATGCTGTGTGATGCACAACGTGACAGAAGGACGAGAAAACCAAAAACCACAATGAGAGAAATGACGTTAAGAGATTTAAAGTGAGTTATCAGTCGGACAGCTGAAAGGAAATGTGTCTAAGGACACCGAGGGGCAAATGCTCTCTTCTAGCTCAACAAACTGTTTTGAGGCAGGTCACAATTGATCTGATGCTATATTGCAAGTGAAGATGGCATTCAGCCATTCATACTGATCGGACTTTTCTTCCCCACAGCAAACAGTATAAACTGTGACTATTCTACCTCACCACAGATATGATCTGTTGACTCTTTCTAACTCGTAAAAATGTATGGAACACTGACATAGAAAGTCGGCTTTAGCCAAGTTTTTTATTACCATTAGGCAAACTTAATTACAATACAACACCCTCAGTCTTGTGAGTTTTTAAGGAAAGCTGATGAAACCGAATGTTTCTGGGGTTTGAGTGTTTACAGGGTTGCACAGGATAAAGATTGTTTAATTTTCACATTTTGTCATAGTTCTCTTAATGTTTGAGACAATTAGCCCTGCTAACTTAACATGTTTTCATTAAAACAAACTACCTCAAATGCAAACCAATCCATTTTCCACAAAATTAACCCTCTGGGGTCCCCCAAGAAAAACTGCACATTTAGGACTGTTTGATAAATGGGTCCCTTTAGAAAAAATGCTGTAAAAATCCTAAAACTTTATATTTGTATCCATTTCAAAGCTCTTAAGCAGCTTCAGCCCTTATCAGAAATTATTCATTTTTTTAAAAATATATATTTTTCAAATTTTTTTTGCCACTTTTGTGATAATCACACTACTTATTCTAACAAGAAAAACGCAAAAAACATTAATTATGAGGTGCAGAGTCAAATGTTTGGAGGGAAAATTATTACAGCCTTGTATATGTAAATAATGTTTAACAACATTTATTTTTAAGCGTTGTTATTTTTGAGCAGTACAGGTTTATATGAAAGAATCACACTTAGGAACCCATGGGGACCCAAATAGGTCCGTGCAGAAAAAGTGCTTTAAGAATAACATAAATTCTTTTTATTTCCACTTCAATCTTTTTATCAGCTCCAGTCCTAATTGGAACTATGACATTAACAGAAAACTTTTTGGAATAAAAGGTGTGATGAGAAGTGGAGTTGCAGTATTTTAACGTTGATCAAAACCCTTAACTTTAGGAAAATCTCATACTATTGACATCAACATAGGCAAGAATAGTGACTATTAGAAATTTAAAAGTAGCTAAAAGGACCCAATTAGGTCCCGGGTCCAGAGGGATACGTAAAAAACATTCGGATCTACTGTATCAGTATATTCTCTAGCAACTGTTTAACTAAAGTGGACTAGGTTTAGATTGCACTATTTAACAGCAATGGCATGAACCCATTTCATCAAAACTCAATAAAACAAAGTAAAAGCAGAAAGAACCCGCCCATATGAGACACACGTTGCTTTTCCCAAACTATTCTTGGAAAATCATGTTTTTTCTTGATTACAGACTGTACGGACAGTTTGAGTATATACGATCCGTATGAGGACGTATGAATCCGCCAGTCAGCACAGGTGGGAAACACCCACAGAAAGGATTTCCAGGGGAGCTTAACTGATCTCAGACCAGATTTTTGTGACTAACACACAGCGTGATAACCTGAATAGGTGGTCTTCCACCAAAGTCCGATACATGAGCCAAGAAACTGTTGGCTCCAAATGTCAGTAAAGTTTAGAATTCATACCAATGTAAACTGCAGCAACCTTTCATATCTCTGTAATAAAGGAAGTTGGTGACATGGGGAAAAAAACATTTATGAGTTCAGTGAAATGTCACTGCTGTGTGTAAGACAACTAAAGAGTGGGAAGAGAAGAGAAACAGAAGGTGGAGGAGGACACACTGACAGGATGTTCCGTTGAGTTTGGACAGTCCTGCAGATTGGAGCAGACTGTAACAGGCCAGTCCAAAAGAAAGTCCAACATATGGCCTGTCTCAGTGGGATATGAAGTCCTCAACCACAACACCCCCTTAAATATTTGGTTTTCCCCCCTCATCCTACACACATATACACAGGAAATGGACAGAAAAGAATCAAAGAACTAGAGAGATGGTGATTTTTATGGCAAGTATGTGAGGGAAAGTCTAAAAAATCTCTTTCTAGATCCCAGAGGCTGTGTGGGTGTGCAGCATGACGGTGTCAATACGTTGGGCATAACGTCATATAAATGACCGTCTCCTCTCCAAAGCTTAAACCTGCCAAATCACAGAGACGAAGCGGTCGAAAAGGGCTGAATTAGATAAACATTACATACTGTCTTGAGCACAAGGGACTTTAACTATCTCATGGAAACAGTGAATCAGAATCGCAAAGGAATAACTGTGTCATCCTTTTACAGGGTGTTGACTGCAAATAAAGTCTATTTAGTAAGAAGGGTAAAGTAAATGCACACTGAGGTGGGATTTGAGGGGAACAAATCTTGGAAAGTTTAAATCCATCACTCATTGTACAGCAGGAATTAAGTAATTAGAGATAATGCTGTATGACAAAGTGAAAGACAGACTATTAGTGTTAGAGTTTGCAATATTCTCATTATATTTAATTGGATCTCTAACATAAAAGTCTACAATGAAATTGATTAAGAAGTAAACATCAACATTCACTAATTTTTTTTATTTTTTATGCTCCCTTTAGTATGACAGTAGATGAATTGGACTGTGATGCCATCTAGTGGTGTCGCCGTGATATTTTTTTCACCATGAATAATGTGTGATGAGAAGTGGTGGGAAAAATATATCATATAAAAGGTATTGATATAGCTAAAAAAAAAAGGATAAAAGTTTAACCCTATGACTCCCTCAGGCATTTTTCCATTTTTTTTTTCTCTAACATATTCAAGACTCTAATCCTCACCAAAGCCCCATTCCCCTATTTATTTATTACACAAAGGGCACCAGAGGGTGGTACATTTGAGGAGACACAGGGGGTAAATTGCACATTTTAGGGTCAAATAAAAAGAATAAATTAGAAATCTTTACAGATCAAGAAACAAGTTGCAACGAAATCTTCTTGTCACCATCTTCTTCATCATGGCCCCATCATCATCATCATAATCATCACCTCATCATCACTCATCTTTTCTTTCCAAGCTTCTTGTTCTCAGGCTAGAATGGAGAACCACCTGTCCGCTCAATTGTTGGGGGTCAGAAGTTTAGGTGAAAACCAACCCTCCCATGAGAAGTATAGCCGCAAAGCACAAGCTAGCTATTTAAAGACTTCTCGATAATGAGGAGGCAGGGGGTGTAATCTTACAGTGATGTTCTTTAATCATAAACTCACAACAAACACAGGGACACACCTCAGCAACCACAACAGATGCTACTGGCTGTAACTGCACTGGTCTTACTGGTGTCACAGATGGAAAGACGAAGAGATGCCAACATGTGTTTGACGGTTTATCATTTCACAAGTTTAGCTAGAAGCAGTGTGTCATATTCAAACAAAGCAGCTTACTGAAAAATAGCGTTGAATTCTTAAAGAAAACACTTAAAGACTGTTAACTGTCACCCCAAAAATTCCCCAAACATCTAACAAAGGCATCCCGTGACTGAATTAGATGCTCTTTTTGAACTTTTCGGAGTACATGCAAAAGCTTTGTCTCTCTCTAGAGTGACCTTCTAAATTTCCCTCACTCTTTTATCTGCAAACTTATATAAACTTTCTTTTAGAAAAGAGGGCCCACGGGCGGGCCCCCTGCCTGTTAATGGGTTAAAAGATCAATTTCGTCAAATCCTTGACCTCTCCCAGGGAAACAGCCCGCTGTTGCTCGTCTTTCTGCCGACCCAGTGTTTATTAATAAACCTAAACAGATCTGAGGTAGTCATGGTTGCACATAGCAGCACAGTGACTGAGAGAGAGGAGGCTGGGTCAACTGTTTTTCCCCCCCCCCCCCCCCACACTCTCTTTCCTCTCTTAGTTCTATTGCACAGACTTCTCCCGCTCATTCCCTGCCTCTCTCTTTGCTTTGATTCAACCACAGCTCGTTCCACACATTCATGGTCAGTATTCAGCTAGAGAGTAGAGGAAACATGGATATATCCAGAGAGGTAAGTATAGATTTTCACATGTGGTGGTTTGTTTTATTGATGATTATCAAATTTAAGCCATAATTCAGACCAATTATGCAGCCTGTAGCTGGAAATACACATTACATTAGATAAAGTTTACAAACAGAAAGGACTCTGCTCATCTTTAAGAAGAAATGTTGAGGTTTAGGTTAGTCTTTCAATGTAGGTCAGCTCTTCTTCTGGGTGGTGAGGTTCAGCAGGAATGCTGCCTGGTGCCAACGTTTGTCCTGCAGCAAGACAGCTGGTCACTGTCATGTCGTCCCCAGAACTTTGTCGGGTCGTACAAACATGCTGGCTTCTAAGATCTGAATACACTCGACAGTCTGTCTATGATCTGACTTGAATGAGCTTGAGTAGAAGAGCTGCATCTTCAGTTAACAGCGAGTTTACAAATCTGTCTGCTGACACTATTGGGTCAGTTTGATCAATTTACAATCTTCAGACCGTCTAGTATTACAGCTACATTATTCACCAGAGAGGAGTGCCCATCCATCGGCAGGCATGGGGACATGTTATGATAATAGTCTTGCTAATGTAATCTGTGCAATGCCACTTACTGGAGCTACAGACAAAAGCTGCTAATATTAAGTTTATATTAGTCGTGTTACTGTGTTTATGTGAATGCATGAGCAGGCTTGTCTGAGGCGTGTCTGGGTATCTCCAGGCTGTGAGTGCATGGCATGGCATCTAGCCTGAGGGGACAGCTGTCAGTATGCTGGTCCCCTGCAAAGCTGATCCACTCCACATGTGCTAATAGCGCCACATATTGTAGCTTGCAAACTCTGGCCAAAATATGAACCCAACACTTACATTAACAAGTCATCGGTGCCAACCGGCTTTAGGATTTGTGGCATGCAACATGATGCCAACATCACATATCTACTAGCAAGGCTAACATATCTGTCTAATGTTTTTTTTCAAGGGAATGATTTAAAGGAGTTTTTAGGATCTGAACTATTAGTTTAAACCAATGGATGACTTGGATGATGACGTTTCATCTACTGGGTTTGAGCCACTCTTCATCGAAGAAGGGGAAAGAGATCCAGCTAGAACCGTGGTGGAACAAAGAGAGGGCCACAGAAACCCATCAGGACTAGCAGGAACACAGCTCAAACAGTCGGCTTTAATAAAGCCGTACCTACAAGAGATGGATGAGTTACTGAAGAGCTGCGAAGAGCTTACAGGCATTCCCTTCGGCTCTCAGTACTCAGCAACTTACGCTGACACAAGTCTGAGCGACTCAAGTCACAGTCCAGGTAAAGAAGAGGGAAGTTATGGAGAGATACGAGCATCTCCCCATGACTATCTGTCCACTAGCTACATCGACACGCATGTGGATGAAGCTGGAGCAGAAGAAGAGAAGGGGAACTTGGGCACCATCATCAACAGGTATGAAGTTCCTCAGCAGACAGAGATGCCTCTCACCTCAGCAGGAAACGAACTGAGTGAAACTATGGTGGAGTACGAGGGCCAGTTGTTGGGGATGCTGGCCATGCTGGAGAACTGTATGGAAGGGGCTGGCATGGACTTTGAGCCAGAAGACTGGGTGGCAAATTCAGGCCAAGAATACATGAACATCATGAAGAAAAGCCATCATTATCAGCCTCTCAAGTTGGAGACCCCGTCAATGCAGGCTAAATCCTTTAAAACATCCGAGGACAGCATGAGAATGACAGCAGGTTTGGCAACCAATGGAAGCCAGTCGAGTCTTTCATCTGGCTGGGATAAGTTGGTCAACTTCCCAGAGGAGGGACCAGAGATGACAGGTCATTTAAAAGGAGATCAGGGAGTCCATGACACACAAATGAGCTTTCCATGGCAACAAATATCTGCAGACAATCCCAAACAAGATCCAATATACCGTGAGGGAACAAAAACGAGATGTATGTTTGATGAAGACGCAGATAACAGAGACGCCACTGAAGACAGAAGTGAATACAAGATGGACTTCATCAATCTAGAATCTGGCATTAATGAGTTAAAGGCTTTGGGCTCTCAGGTGGAGGACTGTGTGGCGGGGGTGCAGCAGTTAGAAAAGAAGAGGAAGGAGCTGCTGGTGGAGGTGCTGCAGCTAAGGGGAAATAAAGAAAGAGAGGAGGCAGAAGGGACAAGAGAAGAGGAAGAGGAGACAGAGGAGTGGATTGACAGCAAAGTGGTAGAGCTGATGAAAATTATCAAGAGGGAAGAGGAAGGAAGAAGGGAGGAGAGGAAGAGGGAGATACACAGCCTCAAAGAGGAGAGGACAGAGGAGGAGAGGAAGATGTGGAAGGTAAACTTGGAGAGACAAGGGCTGCAGGAGGAGTTCAGGAAGCACAGGAGGAGGCTGTTTTCAGTGGCTCGGGACTGTGCCCACAGCCAGGCTGCCCTGAACAACCAGCGGCGGGAGGTGGAGCTGCTCAAGAGAGAAAAGGTAAGACCCCTCTCAGGAAAACAAACTGCACATTTCCAAGCAAATCTCCACATAAATGTCTCTTTTCTCTCATTTTCCAGGAACAGCTGAACTCCCTGTTGCAACAGCTGACGGAGGAGAGCTACCAGCTCAGGTCCACCCAGCAGCAGCAGCTTTCAGACCTACGAGCAAAGCTGCACGCCAAGAGCTCCAGTCAGACCTCCAACGCTCAGGAGGAGCTGACCGCGTGCAGGAAGAGTTCCTGCGGTGATGTCCAGCAGTATCTGCAGGGTGGGCTGAAAGCCCTGGAGGACAGGTGGCATCACTGTTTATTACTATTTCTGCACTTCTGAAAATACTAGTTACTTATTCCTTTTCATGGTTGTATGCCATAAACTACATTAACTGAGTAGTTTGCTCCTCCAGGTACGAGCCCATTTTGCTGGCACTGCTGAAGAGGAGGGAGGCGGCAGCTGGTGCGCTGGTGAAGGCAAAGGAGCAAGCCCAAGAGCTGAGGATCCAGCTGACGCCTCTGAGGGAGGAGATCCAAAAGCTGCAACTGCAGAAGGCTTGTTTGCAGGAGAAGCTCAAACTGGTTCACATACAGCGATGCGAGGATGTGGGACGGTATAAGGTAATAACCAAAATGTGACTCTGAGGAAGCATTCAGAGCAGCTTAGAAACAGATGATGTCACTTTGAAGTCATGCTTGCCCTACAGGAAGCAGTGTATTGTCTGGAGGAGAGCAGCAGGGAGCTGAAGACCGAGTTAGAGATTCAAAGGAGGAAAACCAAAGACATGGAGGAGTTGAGAGACAGTCTTGCCAAGCAACTCCTGCTTATCAGGTTATTCAACTTACTTTTACTATCTGTTTGAGTTTTAAACGCAGTAATCCGAACTTGTTTCTCCCACAGGGCTGCCATTGAGGACCAAAACGAGCACGGCCACAAGGACAAAACATAGGTTCATTTCCCTTCTTGATAGCTTTTTGCGATTTAATGATTTTAATCGCTTTGTTTTTATAGTCTGCAATCCAGTCAACTCCAAAGATTCAATGAATGCACTTTACATTTAAGGCAATATAATAAGACTAACAAATGTTTTGATTTCACTCTCTAAAGATTACATTTGTCTGCAGCATGTCGAAAGGTTTTTGTTATGAATAAAGGCCTTGTGTTTCTTGAAGACTAAGTGTGACTGATGAGTTAATGTCTGTCTCTTAAGAGCAGAGAGGGCATTTTGGACTTATATGGGCTACATCTCTGGTTCCCTCTGTTTAGTTATGCATAGTAGTAAAGTGAGAGTACAAAGACGTTACAACAGACAGGATTTCAGACAGTGATGTGGCCCTAAAAATACCTGCAGGATTTGCTGATTCAAATACTGATCATATATGACAAGGTCATCTTAGTGAGAATAAATTCCCTGTACATTTGCTAAATGCACATCTGTGCAGAACACTCAGGCTGTAACTGAACTGAAAATCTACAAATTTGGCACCAAATCAATCCACTATTAAAGAGACAATACCTCGACAATGATGCAGGTGCAGGATCAGTTCTTTTTCTTTTTGAGAAATACTTATAAAAGATCTGAAGATCATCATCAGTATAAGAGTCGGTGTGAATGATACGACTACGATCTTTGGTTTTAAAAAACAGTTTTAATTTTTTTTTTCTCTTTTTAATAGAAAAAACATTGTGTAAAACAGTTCAATGTACAAAGAAGAGCAAGTCTAATTTCAAAAATATCTTAAGTGCACTGCAAAAAACATGGATTAGATTGATGGGGAATAAGGATGAAAGAAGAGTTTTTGTAAAGAATCCAAAAGGAATCGGGGCAATGCACGATTACTTTTAAGTATTTACAGTTAGCAGCTTACACTGACCCATGGATAAAGTTTGGTAAAGATGGAATAAGAAGCTACAAGGAACAACAGGGATGTCTGTGATAAGGTTGTAGATAAATGCAAAGCATGCTGCGGTGTTACACTGTAGCTTCAGGGTCTGCTGTGCCCTCAGGATCTTCATCATTGTAGATATTCTCAGCCTGAAAAGGAGAATCAAGTGTATCAGATTGAAACATATTCCAAATTTGTTTGTATGATTTTAAATTAAAAGACAACCAGGCTTTCAAAGAGCCAAATTTGACCCTACTACTTCTCACATAACTGCTTATTTCCTGACATTGAGTAGAGGAAAAAAAGTACTCAAACACACGAATAGACAATAACAGTAACCTTTCTAATTTTTCTCTCTTCCATGTCCTCACTTTGTCCTTCCTATTGCTCCACATTTTTTTTTACATTTTCTTGACTGAGATTTCCTTTGCTGAAATGCTGAAAAATGCCAGGAATCTACATTCACATGACATTCCCCGTCATGGGAATTTCCCTGCAAATTTACTGTACTGCTTGCTCTGACATGCGTTATTGTTTTATTGCTCATGTCTGTTTCATTAAACGTTATCCATTTCATTGGAGAAATTGAAGTAGCATCACCTGCTACGACATGCTAATTAATATGTAATATACTGTAATGCGCAAGTTTAAAAGAACATATGAATCAGAAATCATTTATTTTTCAGAATCTTTGTGGTGCGTGATCATTGGTGCCTCACCATTTGCCAGACTTGCATAATGTTATCTTCAGACACGGAGCAGATAACCCAGGGCTCGTTGGGGTTCCAAGAGAAGTCAGAGATCTTGGCCGTGTGCCCTCCATGAATAAACTGATAGAGAAAAAGATGAGTAAAATTTTGGTTTTGTGTCCTTAAAAGACTACATCAATGATTGCAGGGTTAACTAAGACCTACCAGTAGCTCAGGGGGGCCGTCTTCTGCATCCTCTGGCGACTGCTCCTCTCCAATTTTGCTACCAAAGCAGAGATAAAAGCAAATAATGTAAAAAAATACAACAACATAAAAACAGATAAACAATAACTTTATGCCAGACCATTTCGAAAATGAGAGGCCTTTAAGGAGTCAGAACAACATGAAAGTCTGGCTCAAGAGGACACCCTCCTCTGAAGGTAAAATGATAAGGGATGTATACCTGAGGTCCCAGACATTGAGGCGACGGTCTGTTCCACTAGACGCCAAAATAGTTTCATTATGGGGAGACCACTGAACCTAAAACAGCCGGGAAACTCAAGTCAACAGGTTTTCAACACAGAATTAAACACACTCATAGTAAATATCATACCTGGAAGATCTCATCCTTGTGCGACTCGAAGGAGTGCAGCTTCAGTTTCAGGTTCCTCAAGTCCCAAAGAGCCACGGTCTGTTAATGAGCGGAAAAGATATTATACTCTGTGAACTGTCCGCTAGAGCCCACCTCTATGCTGTCACCTAGGATGTGATGGAATACAGGATTACCTTGTCTGCTGAGCCAGTGGCAAGAATGAACTCGCTGTAAGGGTTAAATGACAAACAGTTGACCTCTGCTATGTGGGCATCGACTGCGTGGCTGGGTTTGGATGTGTTGTTTGAACGGGTATCCCAACTAAAAGTGAAAAGAGGCAGGATGGTGGTCATTTTGTGCATGTGTGAAAAGCATCACTTTGAAAGGTGAACTTCCTGTGCCCATCACGTCTTGACTCGTTACTGAGAATCTCACATCATTAGGTGTTGGTCATCAGCTACAGATCCAAAGAGCGACTCATGAAGCAGATGCCAGGAGACATCTTCCACCACAGCAGTGTGACCAGTGAAGATGGTCTTTGCGTCGACTACCTTGCCCTCCTTAGGTGCAGCGCTGATGTCCCACAGGCAGATCGTCTAGTGATAAGAGACCAGCATCTCATTAATATTTCAGACCTAAATTGACGAACACTTATTTTCATGAAATGCAGCACATATTAATAATATAATCTGAAACATACAGTTATGTGAAAACACACCTTTTAGTTCTATGGGGAAACATTTCAGTCAGGTTGAGATCTGGAGTTTGACTGGACCATTACAACTCTGTTTTAGATTTGCTGCCGTGATTCAGATCATTGTCCTGTTGCACAACCTAATTAGGGCCAAGCTTTAGCTATTAGACAGAATTGAACTTCAGTATACTAAAATATTCAGAGTTCATACTTGACTCAATGACAGCAAGGTGTCCACGTCCCTTTGGATGCTACATGAGCACAAATCATTACTCATCCACCACTGTGACAGACAGTTGCATGTTGATATGGGGTGTTTGATTTTCTCCTAACACAGTGCAGATTACAATGACCAAACATCTCTACTTTGGTCTCATCTCTTCAAAAGATGTTCCACAAGTCCACAAGCTGTGCTGCCATCTCCTTCTCAGAGAAATAATCTTACTCACTGGAAAATGATGGGCCTTAAATAGTTTGAAAACTGCCTTATAACGCTTCCCAGACTGAAGGGCAGCAGTGATTGCTTCTCTAAGATCATTGCTCATCTCATCCTCTCTTCGCATTGTGTTAACACACACCTGAAAGCTCCAGCAACCTTCACCAAAACAGCTGCTTTTTCACACGACTGTAGGGAAAAACATACTAGTGTTAATCTAAGACAATCAACGTTTTTTTTTTCTTACATGGTCATCCGATGCACTGAGGAGAGTTCCAGAGAGATTTGAATTCCAGGACAGACCATAACCTTCTTTCTGATGGCCTCTGAGACGCAGATCAGGGCGACATTCACCCAAAACATCTGGACAATAGAACAAATTATATGTAAATTTCCCATTCTTCATATAGGTCCTGATTAGCCCACTTAATTTTCATCTATTTATTTCATCTTTAGTTGTGGTTGTAGCAGTTGTGTATTTTGTACCTGGCTTTGAGGGATGCTTGGTGTAGTCAAACACCAGAACATCTGAGGTGGGGGTCTTAGTGGCAATGATGCAAGGGTTCTGTGGCATGTAGCGAGCGCGGTTCACCTCTCCTTCATGGTTGATCTTGATTTCTACCTCAATCTTGCCACTCACAGATCCAAAGCCTCCAAACTCTTAAGAAAGAGATGTTTACATTATACAAATCCAACATGAAAGCAAAGCAACATTATTTACAAATTTTCCTTGTAATCAGATATTAACATGCATATTAATGATAAAGCATGTAGACATCTCCTACCTCCTTTTTCACTGTCATATTGTGAGGCATCAAACTGGGCATCATCATTCGGCAGCTGGACACTTGCAATAATTAGGTGGTTCTGCTCATCAGACGTGTGCGTGCCCAACACCAGTCGGTGTACACTGTAATCCTTCCCCTCTGGTCTGGTAAAAAGGTAGTTAAAGTTACATTTTAATGTGAATATTGCTAGGTAAAAGGGTGCATGGTGATATGAAACAAATAAGAACTTCTATTGACCCACAGAGTAAAAACACCTACCTAGAAACATCCGGAAGCCACTGAGCAGTGAGGCTGGGCCACTCTAAGGCATGGGTCATAACCAAGTCATACAGAAAGGGGGTGTTTTTCTTCCAGATCTTATACTCTTCGTTGATGACCCTCTCTTCCACTGTATCATCATACGCACCAGCTAGAATGGACCCAGTAATGACAGTAACATAAATTACCTAAATGAATTCACATTATTGTAGTTTAAGGTTCTCAAAACAACTCCTCGATGCCCTTATTTTTCAACGATGATCAAGGTTTTGAGGCCTTACCAAATGGATCAAGCTATTTCTTTTACAAAGAAAATCGCATTAATATATACTTAATAAGTCGTGTTGAGTCCCCACTTGACACTACAGCAATAGAAATTTACGCCATTTGTTAGAATATAATACGAAAACAACAATAAACTACACGTTAGCCCTACAGCTCGTCATCGTCTATGCAGCTGCTACCGTGGTCGGTGCTAACGGTAGCTAACTTACACATGCTAGGCAATATCATTCTTCTTATTGATGTAATTTAAGATATATACATTACCCTCTTTGTCTGCCATTGTGAGTATATTCAGTGGTTGACAGAAAACATCCACTTAAAGTTGAATTAGAAAAGCAAATAACGAGACTCGACCCGGGTCGTCTTCTGATGAACAATCGAAATCTCAATGCAGTTCAGCCAGCTATGCTAAGCTAAAGGGTAGCTAGCTAACCGAGGAACCGTATGAGACGTAAATGTATTCGCGCGCTCAGTACAAGCAAATGGGTCGTCTTTCCACCAATCAGAGTACAGCAGTTGTGCTCGTGGTGACAAACAGAGGGCAGCAGTAGGTTGGGTAAATTTCACGTTTAGAAATATACATTCACAGTAATTAAAACTGGATATATTTTGCAATTGTTATTGCATATATCCGGCATTTTTTATGTGTCTATTATCCCCTATGTAATTTCTGTAGTGCCCATATGGAGTTTAGTACTTGTATTTACCAATTTATTTCGACGTTTCAGAGGAAAATTAACTGCATTGTTTATTTTCTTTTTCATTTCATTTCTTTTTTTTTTACGTGGATGTATGATTTTTCCAATAAAGATATGCCACAAACACAACATGTCTTATCAAAATGGCTATTGGTCAACTGAGAATTCCCAGAGAGTATGATCCTTTCTGGTTGGACAGTTTTAGTAAACTCAACTTTAATTGGTTGAGTGTGACGCGGGCGATTAAAACAGCTGTAACTCAACACGGCAGCCTCGCTAGCCACCACCTTGTGCATGGTGCAGCTGTGATGTCTGGGACTGATATGTCCGGTGTGCTTAGCATCTTAAGGTCACTGTATCGACACACACAGACACTGGAGGAGTTTGCGGACAGCATCGTGTACAAAGAAGGGAAGAGGGCAGTTATAGTGGAGCAGTCAGACACGAACCGCTTTAAATCATTTGTTAGGGGGGTTTTTGTGTGCTATGATAAGGAACTACAGCAAGTCCCGAGCTACAACCAGGTAACATGACCGCTTTGAACAGATGGCATAAATGTATAGCTGACGCTTGCTTTTATGCTAATGTTGATTAAATGTTGAAGATAGTTTAATGTTTTCCTGTTGCAGAAAAGGAAACCACCTGCAGTGGTTTGATAACTTTGATAAGAGGGGATTTATCTTCCTTTTTCTGTGGTGTATTTAATTTAATTATTTTTTTTTTATAGATTTCCACTCTACCAGAACTTCTGGCCTTTGTTCTGAACAGTCTGAAAAGAAAAAGGAAAAGAAATGTCTTGGCACATGGCTACAACTTTTTGACTCTGGCACAGGAGGATCGGGATGCAGACCACTTCAAATTCCAAGGGGATATAACGCAGAGCGCTGCATACATCCATGGCAGTGACCTGTGGAAGAAAGTCACAGTACGTCTTGGTACAGACATCACACGGTACCTCCTTGAGAGCTGCTCCATATTTGTGGCAGTCCCTCCTTCGTGTGTTTTCCAGGTGTGTGGGGTTCCAGTGTATGACAGGGTGTCCATGACCAATGCTTCTAGTGGATTTCATCTCCAGCCACAGTTCAGGAAACATAATGGCTCTCAATTTGGAAGGAATCAGAGGTCAGTGTATCTGAAGAGGAAACAAGAGAATCCTGCTGTAAGCAAGCGGAAAAAAAGAAGGGATGAAAGAGGGGACAAGGGGAAAAGAAAAAGGGAATCTGATCAGCAGGATGAGAATACGGTGATTTCCTCAAGAAAGAGGAGAAGGGTGGCCCACCGAGAACATAAACAGGAAGTCCAACAGGTCGGCTGTAAGACAGTGGAAGCAAGACAACTTGCGTCTGTGGAGTTGACTCTGTCTAAGAAAATAGGGGAAAGTAGTGCGACTGGTTTCAAACAGCTTATTGAAACACCAACAACCATGCCTTGCTCAGAGGGTGGTCCCAGTTGGAGATCAGGGCTTTTCCCTCCTTTGCCGCCCTCACAGTGTTTTATCCGCACTTTGGGATTCCTGTATGGTGGTAGGGGCCTGCGTGGCTTCCTTCTAAACAGGAAGAGGAAGAGTACTGATGGATCCAGAAGATTACAAGGGAAAGATTTGGTGAGGATGGTCTTCTTTGAGGGTCTGGCGTATTTAAATGGTCTAGAGAGGAAGCCAAAGAAACTCCCCAAGCGTTTTTTCAACATGGTTCCTGTGTTTAGCCAGCTGTTAAAGAGACACAGGAGGTGTCCCTATAGCAGAATTCTGCAGAGGATGTGTCCAGTGGCAGACGTGAGCAGTGCAGGGCAGAGGGAGTTGAACTCCCTTTTACCAAAGCACTGCGCCCCTTTTCGGGTCTACCTATTTGTCAGGGAGTGCCTTTCTGCTGTCGTCCCACAAGAGCTGTGGGGCTCTGATCACAACCGGCTTCATTTCTTCGTCAGAGTCAAAAGCTTCCTGCACAGTGGCAAGTTTGAAAGGCTCTCATCGGCTGAACTGATGTGGAAGATGAAGGTGAATGACTGTGATTGGCTGAAGATCAGTAAGACTGGTGAGATATTTGGGAGAGGTCACTTCTTTTTTTTTTTTCCTCTTCCACGTGTATTTTTGACAACCTAAATAGATTCTTATTTACAGGCCGCATCCCACCCAGTGAACTCGCATGTCGGACACAGATCCTGGGTCAGTTCTTAGCCTGGCTCTTGGACGGCTACATCGTTGGCCTTGTTCGAGCCTGTTTCTATGCCACAGAGAGCGTGGGGCAGAAAAACGCCATTAGGTTCTACAGACAGGAAGTCTGGGCCAAACTTCAAGACTTGGCTTTCAGGTACACACATGCATGACTCTAACTTATAAAGACATTATGCATCGCTGCTTAAATAACGAAATGATGTATTTGTTATGATAGAGGTCACCTTGCTAAAGGTCAGATGGAGGAGTTGACCCCAGCTCAGGTGGCCTCACTGCCCAAAAGCACTGTCATTTCCCGGCTTCGCTTCATCCCCAAAACGGATGGCATGAGGCCCATCACACGAGTCATAGGAGCAGATGCTAAAACAAGGGTACACTGTGGCACTAACATAAGAATAAATCTGAGTTTTTCACTTTTTGTAAGAATGAATGTAGTTTTTGTAACATCGTTTTTCCTCCAGGTCTACCAGGGGCACGTCCGGGACTTGCTGGATATGCTCCGGGCCTGTGTGCACTCTTCTCCCTCCCTCCTCGGCTCCACGGTGTGGGGCATGACAGACATCCACAGGGTGTTGGTCCCTCTAGCATCAGTCCAGAAGGACAAACTGCAGCCTCTCTACTTTGTTAAGGTGAGTTGTAATACATAAATGTTGTGTTTTACATGTGACTGACATTTATATGAAAGATGGCATTTCAGCAAACTGACAACTTCACATATTAGCACAGTCCTCTACTCACTCTGCCTTTTTGTTTTTGTTTGAGGTGGATGTTAGTGGAGCATATGAGAGCCTACCGCATGGCAAACTCATAGAGGTGATTGGCCAGGCCCTGTCACCTGTCCAGGATGAGCTCTTTACTGTCCGACGCTATGCCAAGATCTGGTTGGATTCCCATGAAGGCCTGAAAAAGGCCTTTGTGAGACAGGTACTATAATTCCCTCAAACATGGTTTGATAATGTCAGTGTTGTTGGAAACTTTTTTATTTTCACATTAATATTTCTTACAGCATCATCCTAATTTTACACAAGTCACAGTATGATACAAATAGAACTCAAACAAATGAGACAAAAGTCATTTTATTTTATCTGTTCAGTATTATGTGTTGGACCCATTCACTTAGTCAAAATGGGGTTGGTGTGTCCAAACCAAGGGGCAACCTGCCGTTCGAAAAAAGGAAGCCTATGCGGAAGTGCCAAAAATTGCAGTTCCCTCCTCCTCCGC
>JAOXYM010000018.1:7902315-7919792 GCA_028567055.1 Leptatherina wallacei
ACCTCCCAATGAGCTTCTTTTTTAGCTCTTCACAAACCTCCCGGATGCTCTGTCCATTTTATTATACAGTCATTGGTCCAAACGATGCAGCAGTAGCTGCAGCTAGATGTTTAAATGCAACTGCTTATTAGTCCTACTCATCAGCTTAGAGGAATTTAAAGGTACAGTGTGTAAGACTTACTGATATTAGTGATAAAGATGGGCATTGAAACTACTTCAATTCAGAGACACCACAGTAAAAATGGTGGGACATGTATGTGGATATATGATGTATGAGGATAAAAACATAACTGTTAATCTGTTAAAGTGGTTTGGTCCTTATAGAAACAGAGTTTTTAAATGATATATGAAATTTTTCTGTCATTGACTTTTGATTTAATTACACACTTCACCTTCTATTAATTCCTCTTTACAAAAAAAGCATCCGCCATTCCAAAACATCATCCGTTCTTCTTTAACCCTCTAGTAGAAAGATGTCTATGTTAGGGTCATCGTCTTGCTGCATGAGACTTTCTGTTGATATTCAATTCATAAATGCATGTCATGGCATTTTTCCCTGAGAACTTGGTGAGAAAAATTGCTTCTTCCATCAGTGATGCTAATCCGTTCTGTCCCAGATACAGAAAACCATACCTATGTTAAACCATGATGCTACCACTGCCGTGTTTCACAGATAGGATCAAATTCCTGATGCTGGACTCGGTTTTATTTTCCCCAGAACAGTTTTTTAATAACATCTTCTACTAAAGCTATTGTCATTGCAGCCCTACAACTAATACAATTAAACTTTTTTATACTTTTCTACGGGTGGACTCATGAACATTAACATAAGACATAGTTAAATAGGTGCATAGTTGCCTAGAAATGACTTATTCGGGACTTCAAGTACCATGACATATCAAGCTGCTGGTTGACTGCTGTTCTTTTCATCCTTATATACGAACTACTGAAGAGATTCAGAAATTTAAAACAAAATGACGACATTATTTGAACTGTTGAGCATGATTTGAACGAGTTAATTGCAACACTTGTTAACACAGGCAGATTTCCTGGAGGGCAACATGGGATCGACTAACATGAAAGGATTCCTGATGTCACTGCAGAAAAGTGGCAAAGTCCATCACTCCATCCTGGTGGAGCAGGTCACATTGACACCCTCACATGCTGTTTTTCTATAAACATCATTTAGATTGCCTCCCTAATGTTGACATTTAATCACTTTTACCTGTTTGCAGCATTTCTGCTCAGATCTCTGTGGCAGAGAGGCATTGCAATTCTTCTCCCAAATGCTAACCGGCAGTGTTGTTCAGTATGGGAAGAAGTGAGTTCTGCATTCAGTGCCTTTTTATTAGGAAACTTGATTGCATTGTTCTTTGCTTTTATATATATATATTTTTTTTGCCCTCTGTGTTGCAGGACGTACCATCAGTGCCGAGGGATTCCTCAGGGATCGGTTGTGTCCAGTCTGCTCTGCTGTCTGTGCTACGGCCACATGGAAAATTTCTTGTTCAAAGGCATCACTGAAAACAAAGGGTACAGTATTTGTCTGTAAAGGTTGTAATTACACCTCGGCAGCAGAAGAGGGCAGTCTCTGTTATTTTAACTCTTCAAATCTGTGTTTGATATTTTCCCCGTCTCCCTGTAGCTGCTTGATGAGACTTGTGGATGACTTCCTTCTTATCACCCCAAACCAGCATGAAGCACAAACCTTTCTCAAGTATGACGCATGCAAATTGGGCATCATAAGCTAAGAGGAAGAAATAAAACTATCTTGCTGTATTTTATCTGTTTATTGATGGAAGCTGAACTTTGTGTTTTAGGGTCTTGCTGGCTGGAGTGCCAGAGTATGGTGTGGTGGTCAACCCGCAGAAAGTGGTGCTCAACTTCCAAGTACCAGGAAGCGTGGGTTCTTGTCCCGGTATTCGCGTGCTGCCTCCTCACTGCCTCTTCCCGTGGTGCGGACTGCTGCTGGACACCCATTCCCTGGACGTCTATAAAGACTATTCCAGGTGACACCTCTTGCCAGCTGCAGAATTAATGCATCGAGTGTGATTCTTCTGCAATAAGCTATTGGGATTTTTTAGTTTCTTTATGGTTTCTTATAAACTAAGTGCTGCCCCCTCTCTGTACTTTGCACCTAGTCATAAACATCTCCCAGTCTGATTTTAAAATCTACCATAAAACTCATAAAACATTATAGCAACATATCCACTTAACACATTTTTTTTCTTGCTTAATTCTCTTCAGTGGTTTTTGTTAACGTCAAACTATTTCTCACAGCTACGCAGGCCTTTCTCTGCGCTACAGCCTTACTTTGGGCTCTTTCCACTCAGCTGGACAGCAAATGAAGAGGAAGCTGATGGCCATCCTCAGACTCAAATGCCACGCCCTCTTTTTGGACCTGAAGGTTAGGGATGAATGGACTTGAGACTTCTTTAAATATAGATTATCTTAGATTTGAGATATGTTTTTCCATTCACAACAGTCCTCAGAGCATTGAATTAAAAACCCAGTTGAATAAATGTTGGGATGCTAAACAGGTTACATTAATAAAGTTTCTTTATCCTTTGTGGTCTTCAGATGTCCCTAGAGAATTGAAAGCTTTTTAGTTGAGCCTGCACTTTTTGAAATAAGTGCAGTTTATGCAGCTTTGTTGATATGTAGCTCAAGTTTTAGAGATTGCCAGCAGGAAGTTGTCCTCAAACGGTAACAAAGTGTTAAAAAACAGTCAGAATTTTCCCATAGTTTCACATTAACTGAGTTTAGCAAATTTATGAATCATAAACTTTGACTTCCACACATAATAATGAATGGATGTATCTGATAAATGTACCAGCAAACATTAATTGCTTATATAGTCTATTCTGTACAGACACACATTAAGGATACCTGTTAATGTAGGTTTATTTCCCTGCTTTGACTTTAGTGCTTCATATAATTATAGATGAACTTTTTCTTCTCAGACCAATTCTCTTGAGGCGGTCTACAAGAACATTTACAAGCTGGTGCTGCTGCATGCGTGCAGGTAAAACAGGTTCAATTTGACTTTATTTGTACTCATGTTTTATGTGTTAAAGGCACTAGGGGCAGGATGAAGAAATGAAAATCACTAGTGACGCCACGGGTGCAGCGGGTAACTGCAGCCACCAGCCAGCCAAGCCGGCACGGGAGCGCGCACAAACTCTTCTCAGACTGTCCATATTCACAGCACTGCACTGTATATTCGGTTTGCTGCTTCTATCATATTTTTGTTTGGATTCACGAGGTGCCGCCGATAAATTCTTTTTCCTCTTGGTACCACTTTTTAGTGGGCTTTCAGTGGTGGTGGGTCGTTTGTTGGCTGCGGATGAATCCATTACAACCCCAAACAGTAGTTGAATAAACTTAGACTATCTTCTTCCTGTATCAAAGCTGTCGAGGACGCGCATGCAGCGTCAATTGACGTCGCGTCTGTAGGACAGCACGGGAAATTCGGGCCCCGAATTGCAGCGCATTATGCAGCACACAGCCTGTTCAAGGCAATGGAAAGATAGATGGGTGGGCTTGTTCTTTTTGGTTTTTGAAGGTTCATCACCCATAAGCGTTAAAAAACTAGACATGCATGTGTATTCTTTTATAAAGGGGATTGTGAATTATTAATTGCCATCACCCACCTGTGCTGTTTTTAGATAATTTGGGAACAAACTCATGTCAGTAACAGCACACATGACTCGCATCCGCTTTATAATCTGACCGTGACACAATGAACAGGCCTGTTGAGATAATACAGCTATTGAAATAAATCGATAATTGAGACAGAATTGTTCAGATTTTTTTTTTCTCAGAATGCAAATATAGAAAGGGGGCCTTTCCTTTCTCTCCCCCCCCCCCCCCAGGTTTCATGTGTGCGCCCAAAGTTTGCCCTTTGACCAGGTGGTTGCTAAGAACCCAGCTTACTTCCTGCAGATGATATGGAACATGGCTCGATATTCCAATAAGCTGATCAGGCTCAGCAACAAAGGTAACGATAAAAGATTTGACAAACTTAAACTTCCTTTATTAAAAAGTTATACATATATTTTTTCCTCTTTTGCTTCCTCCAGGACTGTTTTTGGGTTGTAAATCTCAGACGGGTGTTGTCCAGTATGAGGCGGTGGAGCTGCTTTTCTGTCTGTCCTTCTTGTTGGTGCTGTCACAGCACCGTCCGCTCTACAGGGATCTGCTGACACACCTCCACAAACGTTTGTAATCACACGAAACACACAGACATTCACTACAGTGACACACGTAGCATATCCATGATAAAGATTATGATTGAAAAGATTGTTTCAGTATGAATGCATCATGACAACTTTTACATATGCAGCTCATTTCATGCAAAGTCCAACACTGTGTGGCTGAAGAAAGGCAAAAAAAAAAGAAATGCATGAAAAAAACGGATGAAACATTGAAAATGGGATAAATGGGATTTTTAAAAAAAAAAACTGGACTTTCAAAATGAATCTAATTGCATTTGACTATAATCCTAAGAAGCTGAAGTTCTGAACACCAGGCCGACACACCCAGAGTCATTTCGCGGTAATTTCCGTAATGAAAAAGTTGTATTGTGCAAGTTCTCAGCCGCGGGACATTCTGGGCCACGACGGCTCCAGAAATGCACACAATAGATGTCACTGCATCAAACGAGTCCCAAACGCAGGTTTTTAAGGTTGAAAATTAGAACGGCCAAATCCCCAATAAAACTTTACTCGTTCTCAGAGTTTTCAGTTTCTTGTCAGTAAACAAGGTCAGAAACTGTCAATTAAAATGAGAACATGTCAACTTGCAGTAGTTGTCAATAACTTGTCGAAGATGGTGATCCAACTATACGACCGGGTCGGACAGCAACTGTAAATTGACCCAGCTGTCCATGTGACCTCCGTTTTTGGCTTTACAGAGAATGAAACATCTTTTCTTGGGGATGCTTATTGCTCAAGCGGAATGTCAGTATTGGTGTTTTCTGCAGAAAACATCATGCTGTCTCAGTAGGAGATCAAAGCTTTTGTCATTTTCGTTCTGTGATTTGGCCTTTTCAGCTGCAAATAAATAGTTTTGGAATTTCAAAGTACGGCTTCCCACCATGAACCAGATGTTGATTTAGAAACAGCAACTAACGTAGTGGGCTGTTTTTGAGTCTGTGGGCAGAAGCCAGAGAGAATGAGGGAAAACATATTAAATTTTTTTATTTTTAAGTGCAAAGGGCTGTTTTTTTTCTAAGTGTACACACCCCAAAACTAATGCTTTGTTGAAGCACCTTTCGATTTCGAATCGGAGCATTCAGTCTTCTGTGGGAGTTTATCAGCATTACACATCTTGACTTGTAAATATTTGCCATTTGAAAGTTAAAAATCTTCACCAGCTTTCTAGCAGACACCAGGAGGTTTTGGGTCAAAACTGACTGGTATTTGGAACTGTTCATAATTCCCTCCACCTCCACAAAAGCAACTCCAAAGTATGATACTTCCACTAACGTGCTTCACTGTGGGTATGGGGTCATTTTGATGATGCCAAGTTTTTATTTTATTTTGTTATCACATGTAGTGCACAACCAGAACTGGGTTATTGCAGCTCTCCCATTGTCACAAGCAACTCACTTGATGTCAGCAAAATCCTGCTAAGTCAGCTGAACCTTGTTTGGGGTAAATCAGTTTCTTTATTTGATGGAAAGTGTGTACCCGAGAAAACAAAATGCTGTGCTTACATCAAAAGGTTCTTCAACAATGTAATAGTTTAAGGGTTTGCATACTTATGCAACCACATTATTGTACATTACATATTTTTTTCTCAACAGTTATTTTTGCTTTTATTTGAATTGAACTGGTTCGAAGTCACTCTCTAAAGCTGGGAAAAAGTTTTTTTTAAATGTGTTAATTATAGTGAAACAAACACTTGGCATTCTAACGGGTGGGTATGTGCACTTTTTATATGCACTTTATGCAAATGAAGGATTAAAGGGTGTACATCTGTAAATGCCTTTTATGGGAAGTCATTGAAACTTGCCAGGAAAACCAATTCCTACATGTGGACTTTGTGACACCAGCAAAGCTAAACCCACATGCCATTTTATTGCCAACTTTTATCTTATTTTACAGCTCTGATGGATGAATTATACAAGTCCCTATCAATTCCAGAGAAAAACATCTCATCCTCTGTTTACATCTCACATCCTCCTGACAGGGAAGCGCAGCCTGGAGCATCGTCTGGGGGATCTGAGGCTTGCCAGGGTCCGACAGGCCACAAACCCAAGGATTCCTGTTGACTTCTTGGCCATCCAGATGTAGAAAAGCAGCTAAATCCATTAACAGCTCTCAACACAACCAAAGAAAAATACTGTTGGTGGGTATTGAATTATCCCACCTTCTCTAAAAAGTAGTCTTCAAAATTGAGCTGAAAATATGAGCCTGATGACTTAAAGCTTTCTTTGTCTCGTCCACTTCTCAGGTTTCCTCCGAGGGAGACGAACATCATGCTGAATTAAAGTACTCCGATTTATGTGATCACTGTGGCAAACAAATTTCCTATACCCAACAGAGTGGAAAATGATAAAAATAGTCCTTGAGTCATCTGAAGTTATAAAACCTCTGTCGTAAACACACTTTATGAAACGACAGATCAATAAAGATGAACATTTGAAAATCGCACAGCTACTGTAGTCAAAACAGTTTCATCTCACATCTGTTGGTGCCTCTGGACTATGATTTACACAGCGTGGTAGTTTTCCACAAGGAAGACATCATTATTTAGAAAATAATTTACATGTAGGCTACCTAAGTTCAGATGAATGTTGTGGTGTATTCTGATGGTTCCCTACACTGATAAATGATGTTTTGTGACCTGTAGAATAAGTGTTCAGATCAAATGTAGTTTTATAAAAGCAAAATCTGTTTAAAAATTATATATTATATATATATTACATTGTTATATCCAGTGTTATTTGCACACATTACATATTGTTTGGTTCAGTGTAAAATAAGGGTTGAAATGGAAGTTTTCACACAAAATCAGGTTCTAATAAAGTGTCATGTTAACATTATTGGAAAAGTCTGTTATTTTACACCAGTTTTATAAATTAGGATTAAAGCTAGTGATATCCAATGACATTCATTAATCCCCTTGGCTTATCTTTTGCTGTCTTTCAATCTCAAAGCCATCGTTGCAGTAGGGGTTTGGGTCCATTTCATCGGATGACTTTTTGATTCTAGAGCAGATGAGTCTGTAGAGAGCCACCAGAGGGATGGAAATCACAGGTACCACACAGAGGAGGATGATGATGGCAAACACCCAGTCTGGGTACGACTTCACTTCAGTTTGAGGGAATAGTTCCTAGAGAGAGAGAGACATGTGTCAATTGTACATTTGACAGAAATTGACACAGATTACCTTACAAAGTCTAAATAATTATGATAATGTTTTTTAATTGTTAAAAATATTTTTATGTCACAGCCTTTAGATATCGATATTGAAGCTACCTGATGGAAAAAGAGATCAGTTATCAGCAATGTTATGATCAATTAGAATGAATACTGACAGCTGGGACTATCTCTAGGCTACACAATGTTAGTTGTGTGTTTGCCAAATACTCCATACATGTACAATTGAAATTACAGATAAGCACTTAACAGAAGAACAACCCAATATGCGGCATTTTGCAAATAGGAAGGCTGAAAATAAATAAAACTTCATTTTCCCCAAAGCTATTGACGTTTTTGTCTTCCATCTGGTTTTACTGCAGGAGGTCCCAAGCTTGACATCTAAGGCCATGTCAACACAGGAGTCTACCCTCTCCTTGAACTCCTTAGTTTATTTTTAGTTTTTATAGATTTTTTTGCCTGCACTTTGGACAAAGTTGAACTATTTATAGAATATTTTTGGAGAGCATCATCACTTTTCTTTTAGTGCCTAAACCTTTGAACTCTTATGTTCAAAAGATCTTATAACGGATTGAATGGATTCATAGCAACGTCATACTTCCAATTTACTTCAGCGCATTTGACCTACTTACATAAGCTGGGTTCCATGTGGGATAGGTTGGGTGTTTCTGTGCCTGGATAGCCACATAGGCAACAAACACCACTAGGAGCATTACTGGACTGATAACCATCCAGCACGCCTTCCAAAAGATGTTAGGCCTCCTCCCAGTCATGAAATAGATGTCTTCGCTGAAACTGAGAGTGAACACAGAGGACCAGACAAGATTTGGAATTAAGATTGTACAAGACTTTTAAATGACTTAGGAAGATTTCAATGAAGGGGAAGAATTACTTTTTCATTCCATAGACATAAACGACGGAAACAATCTCAAAGAATGCAATAATGAGCAGAGGTACAGAGCCCACATAGCTGTTGAAGACCTCCACCCAGTAGTTGCCTGAACCCAAAGCAAAGAGGAGGGCCACTGAGAAGGATATCAAGCAGATGACTCCTGTGGAAGTGGAAAAACTCAATTTAGAGAGGGAATTCAAATATCCTGTTAGTTTAAGCTGATTTGCAGATACCTGTAAAAAGTTCGTTGGGAATCCACTTGGGCACCAGTTTGAGGTCATTGAGGGGATTGAGGACGCCCTCCAAGTTGCCAAACATGGAGGAGAGACCCAGGCTGAGGAGCATGATGAAAAACAATATGGCCCATATCTGTGAGCCTGGCATTTCTATCACTGCTTCTGTGAAGACAATAAAAGCCAGACCAGTGCCCGAAGCACTCTGGAGGAAAAACAAGACAGTTATTTCAAAACTTGAGATGAGTGCAAATGTCTGAGCATGTTTGGTCCTGCACTAGAGTAAAAAGAAGGGCAAGGTGAGAACAAGCAAAATTAAAATTAGGATTTAAAGGATTTTTATTTTTTTTATTTTTAATTTACCTGGTCAAGGAATGTCTGTAGATCACACTCCCTCAGGTGCAAGCTGGAGACTTCACCTGGAGAACTCTGATTTAAGTGATCAAACCACTGATTATAGTTCTCCAGAGTGATGTTCTGGTCAGAAATCTCAAAGTGGTTGGTCAGAGTCTGGATGTTTCTGCAGAGATCGGAAGAATAATTTCTCAATTACTTTTCGTAATCAAATGGCAATAAGTAGAATCATTAAACCACCAAAAACAGTCAAGCATACTCTTTTAGACAGTTGTTGAAAGCGGTGTTGGCTTTAAATCCCAAAATGGCAAAAATGGGAATGGATGCATAGATGGATGTGGCGCTGTTTATCACTCCAACTAGAACAGCATCTCTCTCACAGTCATTTCTGAAAGACACAGAGCCAAAAAGGAAGATGAGGGCTTTGCAAAAATCTTAATGCCAAATTAAGTTTTTTGTTTTTACCGCTCATCGTTATAGCTGGAGAATGCTATGAGACCTCCAAATGCCAAAGAAAGGGAAAAGAAGATCTGGGTGGCAGCATCCAACCACACCTGTGGCTCCTTCAGCGTCTCCCACTGGAGCAAAGTGAAGAACAGCACATGTAGAAGATACAGCCTTTTAACATCAAAAACAGAAGCAGCAGTTACTACAACTCACATCAGCAGTGAAGAGGTAGACCAAACCATCTGTAGCTCCGGGCAAAGTGAGGGCACGGATCAGGAAAATAGTCAGCACCAGGTAAGGAAATGTTGCTGTCACATAAACAGCCTGAAAAGTAAAACAAAAAACAGGAAACTCAGTTGATTTTTAAATTAAAGCTTAAACGTCTGTCATTTGTACTCAACACTGACTTTTCCTATGGAGGCGATGCCTTTGATGAAGCAGATGTAGACCACACACCAGGCGGCGGCGATACAGACCACCATCCACCATTGCAGGGAGCCACTGGTTTCAATGTCCGGTGTGATGTTCAGGGTCTCACGATACCAGAAGTAATTCACAGGAGTGCTCTTCTCACATTCTGCATCATAACCTACATGGACATGCTCATAAGTGAAAATGGTATTTTATTCAAATAATTCCCCAATTCTAGATTTTCCCCAAACACTTTCATGTATTTCATCCAGATGGAAAGCAGAATTGAATCAGTCCTTTTTATATTGAACATGTTTATATTGAACTTCCTGCAGATTCCTGCCAACAAACAGAGGGCATCTGTTGTATAATAACAAATGAGAAAAGTGTTCTTTGCTCTTTGTAAGCCACATTGATACTATCTGTCACTGAGCCTTACCTTAATTGAAAAAACAAGATATATTGAGATGCAATATACTTCTGAGCCATAAAGCAATCCCACAATACATTATAGCCTGATAGTCAACTAGTCCTCTTGGTGATAGGTTAAAACTCTATCTTTGAAGCTAATAAATCCCTATCTTACATCGTCTAATACATTTGTATTAGACTGTTCTATGGCATAGTCTTAATTAGCATCACTGAATGTATCATCTCACCTGTCAGATTATCGTTGAGTGGACAATAGCTCCATGGCAGGGGGTTTTGAAAAGAGTGAAAGAAGTACCAGAGCACCCAGGCCAGAATAGTGTTGTAGAAAATGGACACCAAAAATGACACAATCATGGAAGCAATGCCTGTACACAGGAAACGTTTACTGTTAAGGAATTTTCCATTCCGGGAAAACACATTCAGCTCCAAGAAGAATGATTAATTTTTCACCTAGATGGCAAGTAACCAAAGCAAATGAATGCAAATAAGTTACTTACATCACTCAGAAAAATGACAATCATTCCAAGATGATGCATGCCGTGGTATAGTAGTGTATTTTCTTTGTTTTATTTAGTAATGTTATTCTCTAAACACACCTACGGCACCTGTCATTTCTTTTGTTTCTTTGTTCAAAAAGTAAAATTTATTATGTCAATTTCCTAATACATCTAGATTACCCACCGACACCGCCTAGCAGCGGAGAGATGGAGTTCCACACCCCGATGCTGCCCATACGAAGCCTCTGTCCTATAGCCAGCTCCAGGTAGAGCAGGGGGAGGCCCTCAAACACCAGTGCTATCAGGTAGGGGATGAGGAATGCACCTGATAATGTGACAGAAACATTTAGCCTACCTCATAGTTGGACATTTGGACAAATTTTAAATGCCTCTAGCACACTTAAACAAGTTTTAATAAGTCTTGTCAACATAAGCAGCGAAAGAAAATTGGTTTTCAATATCTTGATCAAACAAAAATGAGTAATATATTAGACAGGGCTCCATAAGAGTCTATTCTTGAGCGTTGCCAAACACTACCATGACACATCCCTACATTTATACTCAAAAATAGAAATTTAATGTAAAAGGTAGGGTCAAATAGAAGCTCAGCAGAGTTTAAAACACTTCCTGTAGGAATCTGAATATCCATGTCAATATGTGAGGCTGATAGAGTCTGTGGACTCTTCAGGATTGCCTGTTTACGTACCCTAACCCTGACCCTGGTTCTTTGGGATTCTGGGGCTTCAGGGCCTCAGCATATCTGTCTGAGAACTATGAGGAAGTAAATACAATCCCTGATGTTTCCCAAGAATTTTCAAGCATTGATAAGGCTCACCTTTTCTTTCAGTCACATACCAGTTCAGTAAGAATTTAAAGTGAAGCGTCTCATGTCTGCAACTTTTACATGGTAGCAGTAAATATTCACTGAGCTCAAATGAGATAGGAAAAACCTGGTTTAAAAGTAGCATCTCACCCCCTCCGTAGATCTGGCAGAGGTAGGGAAACCGCCACACGTTTCCAATTCCCACTGCAAAGCCAATGCATGTGAGCAGGTACTGAATCTTGTTGTCCCATTTGGGTCTCTCCTCCACCCCAGAGTCTTTTGTTTTGCCCATCCTCAGCTGATGAAAAGGCTCGGTACAATCCCAGTTTGGATAAAAGGATGTAGGTTTCTTAATCCTAGCATTCACGTCAATCAGGTGCTGGATATACTTTTTTTTTTTTTAAATTGACCACCTTCGGTGGCACTTTGAGTAAATTCTGTCTCAAATGGCTGTGTCAAAGTGATGTCCAGTGTTTTCCTCTTGTCCTGACTTTTTGAAGTGGGCTGTCTCTCTATGTCCGGTCAAGTGAAGCATTAGTCAGCAGCACAGATTTTATTGGTTTTTATGAAGAAATCAGGCTACCAGGAAAGGAGTGAAAACACCCAGCATAATGATTTAGTAGTTAAACCTCCCTCCTTGTTTGAAATGGGAGTGTGCTAGGCTTTGAATTAATGGATAACCTGGTGATGCTGTGCCAGTGGTACACTAACCTCCAGCAAACCAATCACATACAGTTCGTAACAGAGACGCCAAGTCATATCTTGCAGACATCGAGCAGAGTCTGCAAATTAAAATGAAATGTTTATTAAAACAGGAGGAAAAATTGTCAGCGTTTTTGGTCCCCCCCCCCTCCCCCTTTTTGCTTCAGTTCTGTCTTGGCAGCAGGAGTTTGTACGGAACAAGCTGTTATTGTTTAGATGTTCTAGATGTTCGCTGCAGACCTGAGATCATCATGTGCCATTGGTTTACTTCTTGCAGATATACATCTTTGTTTGAAAGGGAGAAAAAGTCTGACCTTATGACATTTTTTTTTCAATTGCGATTTTTAGTTAAATTTCTTATGCTCAGATTTGAATCAGATAGGCTATTTGATCACAGCAAGCAATAATAATGTCCATTACTTTATTATTTAACTTAATTAGTTTATAGATTAATGAAGTTATCTATTCATTAATCAATTAGTTTGTTTTTGTTTGTTTATTTGTATCTAGTAAAACACAGCCAGCCTTGTAATGGATGAGCTGCATCATGTTTTCAGGGATTTCCTGGAGGACTTCTGTGTAGAGCGTTCATAATAAACAGTGAGTTTGCTTTCCTTGCTGATGATTATCCCTGGAGATAGTATTTAATCGCTGAGGAGTGCAGTAAACCGAGAAGGAATCTTGGTTTGTGTTTTTGGTCATCGTTGTTTTTGTTGTGTCTCTCAAAGACTTTTTCATTTTTAATTTGATTGCCCCCATATGATCTTTTAGGATAGTCCTCTGAAAACCAGAGAAGAAAAATGCATGTTGTTGTTTACTGCCATGATATAGTTAGGTAAACTACCTGTTTATATTTGTAGCCTTTTATAATATCACACCAGTATTTGTGACACTAAACTGCTATTTGAATACTTTTACAACCCAATTCTAAAAAATCTGGGATGCTGAGTAAAATATAGATTAAAAGGATGATGCAATCAACTGCAAATCTTATAAACCAATTTCTTATTTCCAATAGAAATCAGGAAATATGTCAAATATTAACATAAATAAGGGGTTCTAAAAGGAAAAAGCATGCGGCATGTCAATAGGTTAAGAAGCAGAAAGTCAATAACATGTGTATTAAAAAAGTTCACCTTAGAGAGGCAGACTCTTTCAGAAGTAAAGATGGGCAGAGCTTCAGCAATCTGCAGAAAACAGCATCCAAAAATCAGCACTTTCAAAAGTACAATTCTCAACATAAAAATGTGAAGACTTTGAATATTTGATCATGTACAGTGATATGAAAATATCACCAAAAGACTCCAAGAACCTGGAGATACCTTAGTGCAAAAAGGGCACAACTTAAAGTCAAACCTGAATACACGTGATTTTCAGACCCTTACGAGACTGCATTAAAAACAAGCATGATTCTGTCATGGAAATCATTACGCCGTCTTAAAAACACTTGCGGAAATCATTGCCTGTTATTACAATTTGCCGTGCTATCCATGAATGCAGGTAAAAGCCCTAAAGAAGTTGTATGATCCAGAAACACCATCGTCATCTCTGAGACAAAGTTTATTCAAAACGGACTGAGGCAAAGTGGAAAAAATGTTTTGTGGTCTGACAAATCAAAATGTTAAATTCATTTCGGAAATCATGGACACTGTGTCCTCCAGACTAAAGAAGAGATGACACATTCAGTTTATTATAGGGGGACATGAAACTTAAAACTTACTCATCTGGCAAGGCACCTTCAATGCAGACAGGTTTACAGCAACACATCCCATCCACATGTTTTTTTTTTCAGGGAAGATCTTGAATATTTCAGCTAAACTACATTCTCCATCTATTACAACAGCTGAACAGCAAGTTTTTTTTTTTACATCACTGCTATCAAATGACAAACATCAGCAAGTGGAAATTAAATATTCTGTTGTCAGATGTGCAAATCATTAGATTTGGTTTAGTTCCCCAAATATTTTAGAAGGAGGGTTGTAAAAGTAGCTATGGCTGTCCTTTCTGTTCCTTATTCATTAAATGAGCCTCAAAATAATCATGAACTCACAATCCCTGCTTTACCATCCTTTAACCCTTTAAAGCCCAACCCAAAAAAGAAATGGGGAGATGGGTTCATGTTTTGAACGTGAAGTGAAAAAAAAAAGAAGTGAAGTCTTTATTTATTTTCAAAATTATTGTACGGTAGATTTCTGCTTGCTGGTATCCATCAGGGGGCAGAAGACAAGTATCAGATTGTGTGCAACAAAGTTTTGAGCAAAGTTTTTGTCCTAAAGTGATGCAAAATGTCTCAGAAACTGTATGTATCAAGTATGATTACGTTCATGAATGCTGGAGTTGCTGATAGGTTTGCTGACTGTATACCTGTAATTCACACGCAGGTTCCGACGTTGCTAAGTCTAATGCAACACAACAAACATTTCTTTAAATTACTTTTATTACAACCAAAACAACCCATGATGCTTGTCTTGGTAATAAAACACCCTTTCTGTGTCAAGGTTCATCCTTGAGTCTACATTGAGTTTCCTTTAGTTGATCCAGTCCAAAGACATGCAGGTAAGATGAACTTACAACTGTCCTCATTAATGTTAGGAACTGTATTTTCAGGCTAGCAATGAATGGAATTTCCTCAGACAGTGTAAAAGATTGTCTGCTGCCCTATAAAAGTAGCTCAGTAGTCTATAAGAAATTATGATAGGAAAAAAAAAATCAAATAGCATTTTTTTAAAGCAGTATTTCTCACAATAGAAAAATATTCAGAAATATATAAAATGCCAGAAAGAGCTATAACAGAAATATAAACTTGGGAGGAAAAGAAAGAAAAAACACTAAACTAATAACTAGACAAAGACAGTCAGGGATCCCTCCAATTCTACATCTTTTTTTGTGGATTTGTGAACTGCAGAGCTTTGCCTGTTTCAATGATGGCCTTCATCCACACGCTGAGTGATTCTGCTGGACCGGCATGTTGGATCTTTTCACAGGGCTGTTGCTGGAGCAGCACTGTAGCTTTCCATGTGTTTCAGAGGAAGGCGTACACAGAGTCCAAAACCAAAATGTAACATTTCATCAACTGATAGTGTGGTCAAAACAATAACACATAATCAAATGAGAAACAAGAGCCTAATGTACCATAAGAACCTTAGTAAATGAGTTTCAGTCAAAAACTGCATATTTATAACCTTTTTTTTTTGCAGAACATCACAGCAGAACATCTCAGTTTTATAAATAAGCATCTTTTGTGTTTTTAAAAAGAGGTTGTTAGTTCTTGCAGGTTGTTTATTCAATGTGCAGACTGTGGTCTGTGGCCAGTGTTAGTTCTCCCTCTGCTGGCCTGTTTGCAGCTCTGCATCCTCTGCAATAATCCTCTGCCTGTCAAAGCTTTCTCTGAACTTTGTGTCCATGACATTGTTTGAAAATTGATTTTCATTTCCACATATATATCAGTTCATACAAACAATATGATGCAGTGATGCAGTACATACAAACACAATATATAGGCTTATAAAATTGTGTTATGGTACCACAGATATCAATAAGACAAAGATATTAATGGCAAAACTGTTCATTCAACATATCTAACATGATATACATTCTGTCTTTTTGTTCTGTTTGTTTATATATTGTCAACAATGCGTTTAGTCAAACATGGAAAACAAATTAAATTATGTTGTATTTTACTGTATTCTGGTGTATTTTAAGAAATTTGGTCAAGTTTTTCAGACGATTTTGTCTTTTTCTTGCATTTAACAAACAGCAGCCTGCACAATGCGTACACAGGTACCGCCAAACTGGGAACCCCCGCCAACAAGAAGATGACACCGTTGATCCATGGAGGGTACGGTACTGATGCCAGAGCTGGAAAGTTCTCCTGCAAATCACAAGGCAGTACAGTGTTAGCACTTAGCAGAGCTGATGCACCTACTGAAAATGTATGAACTTCTGAGCTTACATAGTTGGGGTCCCAGACTAAATATGAGAGTTCTTTTTGAGCTTGAGTCACCATGTAGAAAACTAAGATAACCAAGATGATTAAGGGACTGATGAACCTCCATGAAATCTGCCAGTAGATGGATGGTTTATGTCCAATCATGAACTTTATGTCTTCATTGAACCTGCCACAAAAAAGGGTTTAATAGAATTAGAATGTACTACTTTATTTGATTCAGAAAGTATCTTGCTGAGGTGACTTATTTTGTTTCATAGATCACAATAACAGTAATACAGATAAGACAGAACATAAAGGTTGAATAATAAAATATATATCAAAGACTTCTTAATAAACAGGTAAGATATAAATAGAAAGAAATAGATATGGGGAGTAAAGTTCGACCAGCTCTTAAAAGGGAGGTACAGTTGACATTGTCAACATGTTTGATATCTTATGATGCTGGCAGTAAATCAGCTTACATGGTAAATCAGTAGTAGGCCCTGTAGTAGTACAGTCAGCGTAAAGTGACATTTTTTCATCAGATTTCTGATTAGGCATCCATGATGTTATTGAAGGAAGTAAAAATGGACCCTGCTCCTGTCAGTGTTATAAATCCTGATACAACATAGTAGCCTTGGACTAGCCAACCATATCTGTGTGTCTCAGAGGCAGATAATCATTCCGCCTTCATCATGGAAATTGGTGTTTTTTGGGTTTGTAAATGCTTAGACTCCTCACATAAACTAAGATAACAAATTTAAATAGTCTTGAGAAACTTAAACACAGTGACACCGCCAACATCGGGGAGATTACAACCTGTTTAGGGAATCAAATATATGCTCTGTGGATTGAGGAACCAAGTAAGCAATCACACACTGCAGTTATTACAGGAATTCTTACTGAATAGTGAACTGATTCTGTGAAGAGCCAACAGCACAGTAATGCTCATTTACTTGATATTTTAAACATTTTATCTCCTTTGTGACTCTTTTGATCATCCATGTTTGGCTGGATGGGTAATACATTTTACAAAGACTTCAAGCAAACACGGAGACTTTGCACTCACCTGTCTATGCCGTAGATGTAAACAACAGCTATCAGCTCAAACAATCCGATGGTCAGCAGTGGGACTGATCCAGCAAAGTTGTCAAACAGAGTTACCCAGTAAAGTCCTGAATTCTGCGCAAACAGGAGGCAGATGATGAAGGAAACGAAGCAGGTCACCCCTGAAACATGAAGGCAAAAAGAAGGGAGTTAAAACACAACACAGTTCATGTGTTAAAAAGGGAACTTTAACTAGGAAAAAGAATACCAGTCACTGCTTCCTGGGGCCATTTTTGAGGTAACATATTTAAGTCTTTCAAGGG
>JAOXYM010000018.1:7948732-7963837 GCA_028567055.1 Leptatherina wallacei
TATCTATCTATCTATCTATCTATCTATCTATCTATCTATCTATCTATCTATCTGTCTATCTGTCTATCTGTCTATCTGGCTAAACTTAATTTTGTCATCTATCTGTATTTTTGCAGAGATCGTGTCCAGTGTGTCGTCGCTGTAGTCATTCTGTTTGCAACATTTTCTCTGTATGATTTTGAAGAGAGCAGTGAAGGGGATGGCTAAACATGGAATGCCAGCCAGGATAAAGATAATGACATAGATCCAGGATGGAAAAGGACGCGCTTCGAGGGTGGGGAAGTTCTCCTACGGGGAGATTCAAGGAAAGAAACAATTTAGAGGATATCAGAAATAGTTTGTTTATAACCATCATTAAAGAACAATACAACCTGTGTTGAATTTCTCCTACAGCACACAAATATTATTATCATGATTGGCACACTTACCGCCTCCTGGTCCCAGACCAGATAGGTGAGAGTCTTGGTGACTTGGGTGACAAAGTAGAAAATCAAGATGACGATCATAATGAGTGGGCTGATCACCCTCCACGTCACCTGCCAGAAGATGTTGGGTTTGTGGCCGATCATAAACTCAATGTCCTTGTTAAACCTGTTCGGAAGCAATTAGAAGCAGATGTAATGTAGCTGAGTGTGTATGAAACCATCCATAAAACATGACCTTGTAGTTTCATTAGTCACAGTGCATAAAGCAGCACGTGCAGCAGTTAGTGTGTGCTCAACAGGTGCTTGACTGAGCTTGGTTTTGCTACTTTAACCTATGCAACCTTTGTGTCCCAAATTAATACACGAATGGGACAAAACATGTTGTTGTTCACATATCTGATCAGACTAACTGATTGTAGTGCAGAATTCCTGCTTTCATCAACAATATTACCGGAACAAAAAAAAAAGGAGAGACATATTTCCCCCATTTTTCACAAAGTCTTGCTACATCAAAAGACACAATCTGCACATTTTTATCTCTCTTACAATAACTTTCACACATTGTCTCTGTACCAAGGTCAGAACACAATGCTCACTTATTTCCTGCTTGGTCTGAATTTGTATAACAATCTGCTGAATATTACAAACCAGCTTTGGGCAAGTCAGAGCCTGACGTATTTAACATTGTGACGTTTACTTGTAACACACATTTTCAAGCAAATTAAAACTTCTGCACACAATGAAAATGTTCCCATTGGATACAAAGTACACATAGATAAGCTCTCAGTCTATTTGTTGTGCTTCAGAATGTGTTTCTCTTTACATGTGAACAGTTTTGAATCATTGAAGTCGTAAAGAGCTGTGAAGCAGTTGTAGTTTGACTTGGCCTTAAAATAAGTGTTGTGCTAGCAGCTCAACGGCCATCACATCTGGCATTAACATGGATCCTAAGTGATCCAGTTATAGACGGATAGACATAAGTGTTGGTGTGAGCACACCCAGGAAACTCTAAACCACAGTGAAATCTGATCACTCAGACCACATTTAAAATTGGTTTGGGCCACAGAGAGTTAAGTTCATTTAGCAGTGTTTAATATATGTGTACTCAACCACAGTGGGGGACTACTGTCACAAATGACTCGCCCTCAGCTGGCGGAAACAACGTACCACATCTGGTTTATGCACAGGGTCTGGAAACTGTGGCTGTTATTAGTCTTTTGGCTTGCACACGACTGTTGGCTAGTTAAAGGTGCTTCAGATTAGAAACATTAAATGATGAGCTTGTATGAGGTAATAAATCTAGAGGCAGTCGGCAGGGCTCATGTTGTTAGTCATCTGTATGATAATTGCTGATGATCGAGGCAGATGCTGGTTTCCAGAAATGATGAAGATTTGAATGATGGCAAAACAACACATTTACAACCATTCAATCCCAAGTTTACACACATCTTACAAGCTTCTTCGTCACAGTATAAATTAGTGATGAGAAGTCTTGCTCCTTTGAAGGATTCAACTCTTTTGGCTTGGCTCCCTTAGAAGAGCCGGCTTTTACGGCTCTTTAAAAAAAAAAAAAAGTATTATATTTCTTCTATATAATTTCTTTGCTTTTTGTCAACGGACTTGTATTAAAATCAAGCTCCATGTCTATTTCTGTTACTCCGTGTATCTGGTCTGTACCACTACACTCCCTGTCATCTGAGAGTCTACCCTGCTTCCTTCTTTCAGATAATGGTATGATTCTAGTCTTTCCTGTCTTGTCTTGGCAGCATGGTGCACCCATTGAAATAAAATCCCACCCCTTCTATAGATTCCGCTCCCTAACACAAGTCGACTCTCCTAGTGCACTACAAAGAATCAGCTCTTTGAGCCAACTCGTTCACGAATGATACATCGTTACTATAAATGCTAACATACTTATGATGGCAATTTTAGCATGCAAATATTTGTTCATTTGTATTTCATTGCCAATGAATCTAGTATCCACCAGTGACTCACCTATCTATGCCGTAGATGTAGATAACTGCAAACATTTCACAAAATCCGATGACCAAAAGTGGGATGGAACCTGCAAAGCTGTCAAAAAGAGCTAACCAGTAGTTCCCTGAGCGCAGAGCAAATATCAGCCCCAAAGCAAAAGAGATCAAGCAGGTCAGACCTGAAAACAATAAAAACGATTTGTTATGCTGTTGTTTGTAGATCACAGAATCTTGCGTGGAAATAACATTTAAATTCAGCGACATATAAAAGAAGATTACCACAGAAAACTTCTTTGGGCCAAGACTTGGGCAGCACTCTGAGGTCCTGCAAAGGAACCACCACCCCTTCGATGCTCCCAAACATAGTCGATAGACCGAGACAGAACAGCATGACGAAGAAAAGAACGGCCCAGAGAGGGGAAACGGGCATCTTTATGATGGCTTCCGTGAACACGATGAAGGCCAAACCTGTTCCCTCCACGCCCTGAAGAAAAATAGGCCGTATATTTTAGGTCATATCTTATGTTAATAAGACACAAAAATGATCATAAAGTAATCGTGCCATTAAATGAATTTAAAATTTTGATTATATACAAAAACAAATAAACAAATAATTTGATCTACTAACCTGACTCAGGAAAGTCTGCAAGTCACAGGTCTGTAATTGCAATCCTTGAATGATATCTGGATTTGTTCGGTTGAAGTTGGCTAGAATTGTCTCATAGTTGCTTTCTATGATGCTGTCCTCAGGGTAGTTAAAAGTATTCATGAGCTTCAGGATGTTGCTGGAATAAAAGAGAAGCACATTAACGATTAGTCTATTTTGCTTGGCTTTAAAGTTTTTAGCGCAATCTGAAACTTACTCTTCCAAGCAGTCATCAAACTTCTCTGTCGCCCTGAAGCCGATGATGGAATAAATAACTGTTGCAGAGTACACAGAGGTGCAGCCGTTGATGATGGCGATGAGGACGGCATCTTGTTCACAGTTGTTGCTGCAAGAATATTTTGGGTGAAGATTGTGTGAGTGGAGTTGCTGTGCTGAGGGTTCCTGTTTGATTGCACACCTGTAAGTTTTACTTACTGAATAGAGTTGTAACTCGAGAAAGAGATGAGACCTCCAAAAGCCAAAGAAAAAGAGAAGAAGACCTGAGCCCCTGCATCCAACCATGTTGCGGGGTTCATTAACTCGTCTACCTAAAGTTGAGTAAAAAAGAAATTCTTGATAAGGCTGTTTACTGCTTTAAATGGGAAAGTGTGATAATAAACAGCTTTGACGGTAAACATTCTCCCACTGTCATCGTCATTGTTAATAATCAATGAGCGAAAGATTACAATTTCGTTTGATCTTATATTTGGCCTTCCAGGAGACATAATGCAGACAGAATGCTGGTCTACATGTGTAAGCTTCATAAACTAGCTACACCAGGTAAAAAAAGAAATAATTTGAAAAAAAAATTGTCTATACTCTTAGGTTTACCGCATTTCAACCTTCATTATCAGCTCTGATCAGTCATGTGATGAAGGTTTATGGCAGACACGTTTATGTCTTATCTTTAACTCATTGTAGTTATCTTGAGTTTCTGCACACCTTAGAACACTGTGTGTTCTGATCAGCAAAGGTGTAAAGGAAGCTTGGCATTTCAGAAAACACAGTGTCTTTTTAACAACCAAGATAAGACTGATACCACTGTCTCAGCAATTCAGTAAGCAATAGGTTCTTGAAACCATCTCCTATTATCTGACAATACTTTTATCAGCTTTATAAAAAATGATCTGCACTGATATGCAGTCTTGGCTGAGATCCTTGTGATCCATCATGTAGTTCCAAGTCATTATTAGTCATAAGCTAGCTAATGGGGTCTCACACTGGCTATACTGTTAGCTTAGCGTTCAAGACTTGAAACACAGACAAATGGAGAAGCATGGATTTCTCCAACATAAAAACCTCCCTATTTGTCAGAAAATGAATCAGTAAAAACGGTTCTGCAAGCAAAACAAGATCTCATCATACAATCAGCCATGATAACCTTAGCCAGCCTCTGGACTAGAGGCTGTAGCTTTGTAGAGTCTCTGCCTACACAAAAATCTAGCTAAAGCAAAAACAGACAACTCAAGACCAGCAATGATTTCTTCTCTCAGCATAAAACCAATATGCACCTTTTCAAAAAGATCTAACTGTTTTGAAATTATTGGATGACATGAGCAATGTTGGCAACTTTTGATTGGTGAGTAAAAACATTGCTTACATCTGGTGTGAAGAGGAACTTAATTCCATCTATGGAGCCTTTGAGGGTCAGCCCCCTGATGAGGAAGATGGTGAGGACCAAATATGGCAGAGTAGAGGTGATGTACACAGCCTAAGAAAGGAAATCATAACACATAATCCAAAGATCCTCAAAAGACCCGTGTATGTTCGATTTCTCAGATGTAATTTGATGTTCAGACCTTGCCAGTTGTTTCAATGCCACGGATGCAACACACATAGAGTAAAGTCCAGGCAGCTAGCAGGGACAGGACTATCCACCACTGCAGACCTCCAGCCTCATCGATAGCTGTGGAAGTGTTCAGAGTCTCTCTATACCAGAAGTAGTCAACGGTGGTGCTCCTTTCACACTCCTCCACTAATCCTGTGAAGGAAAAATTAAGTTTAGGATCATACGGGGAAAAAAAGCCCAGACTACCGTGATCTTGATCACAAGCTGCAACAGCACACGTGGTACTTAGGAACTCTGTTATTTTGATAGATGAAGCCCTACCTGTTCTGTTAGCATTGAGAGGACATTGGCTCCAGGGCAGAGGATCTTGAAAGGAGTTGAAGAGATACCACATGATCCAGGCCATGATGGTGTTGTAGTACATACCCACCAAAAAAGACACAATCAAGGATGCAATACCTGAAAAACATAATGAAAAAGATGTCGTTAGCTTACCATGTAAAAATGTGTATAAGGTGCAAAGTTAAAAAAGCAGATAAGTTTCTAGCAAATCGTTTATATTTGGCCTGCTGATGGTGCTAAATGAAAACTGAAAGCTGTCCCTAAGTCATACAGTCCTTCCATAATGTTTCCTTATTAAAATGATCAAAAGCCTTGCATCAGAGACATTAGCAATTCATTCAGTAGTTGTTGCCATAAAGGTAAACTCCATGAGCTTCTTATTCACCAAAGTGGAGCCTTATAAAGAATCAGTCCCGTACTTTACTTCCAAAAAAACCCAAACATCTCAATGTAATGATGGTTCCAAAACATTGCTTATTCCAACCATTAATGCCAGAAGAGTAAAAATTACAATACTTTCCCTTTTGTTATGATGCAACATAATGATCACTTTTAAAGTCTGTCAATGCAGGAATTCCTTAAAAGGCCCCAAGGAAGAATTGCTGCTGATGCAAGAACCATTACCATCCGTGAAAAAGAGGTTATTGTGGTGCTGCAGGATCAGAGACAGGATTATCAACCATGTCCGATTATCAAAAGAAGTGGAATTCATTCTCTGGGAACTGAATGGCTGCACAAGATTTCATATTGATCCATGAAATTTTGGTGATGACTGACATATTGACCAACACGATTGCGTTCTTTGAAGCCATACTGCGAGGATAGCTTCAAAAAAGAAAAAAAAAGGCAACCAAGAGTTTGTGCTTTTTTATTTTTCTTTTCTTTTGTTTTTCTATACTCACCAACTCCTGTCAGGCAAGGGTTGATCGACCTCCATACTCCTGCGCTGCCTTTCCTCAGGCGCTGTCCGATGGCAAACTCTAAGTGCAGCAGTGGGATTCCCTCCAGAACCAGCAGGATGAGGAATGGAATCATGAACGCTCCTGGAAATAAAACATTCACATTCAAAAGAGGTTGGACTGTGTTTTATTCCGTTTATCTCACAACTGTCACCAAGACTCACAAAAACGTTCTCATAAAGACACCAATAAAAGCAAAAGAACTCTTAACATTTTATTAGTTGTATTTTCACTTCTGTGCAACATTAAAGTTCAATCACAGTAAATCTGATTACATATTTATTATCGAATCACGAAGGATTCTTTGATTTTTTTTTTTTTAGTTTTGCTAAAAAGTTATTCCATTGTCCCTAAACTTAGAGTTAGATGATTTTGAAAGTGCATAAAAAATAAAATATTTGTGAATTTAAATCTCAAATTCCTTTCAAACAGAAAGAAATTTCAGTGTCTAACTCTCCAATTGTTTTTTGTCTCTTAAAAAAGTTCAAGTTCTAATGTAGTTTATTATAGTTTTCAAGCTTATTCTTTTAGGTATATGCGCAAACTAAACATTGAATGCATTAATCTATCCAAAAGGGAAATAAATTTATATTAGAATATTATTTACTGGCACTTGGTTTACATTATAATATCTTTTTAATGAATTGCCTGTCATCCATGCTTACCTCCTCCATGGCTTTGACACAGGTACGGGAACCTCCAGACATTACCAAGTCCAACACAGAACCCCACACAGGTGAGCAGATACTGGGCTTTGTTGTCCCATTTAGGTCTGTCCCCAGCCTCCTCCTTCTCCATCCTCTCCAGGTCCTTGTGAGAAGGGATTCTGTCCTCCAGTCCCGGGTTTGGTATCTTCGGCCACATGGTGGTGTTTTGTAAGCGTCACTTGATACAAAATTTAAAAATGTATCTTGGTTTCCCTTTGATGACAACTGGTTAGTTTTTCTACAACTGCAAGCCTACAGAGCGTGCTTTCTGAAACACTCCTCTCTGTGTTAACAGTTGCTTGACTGTCTGTGGACTGACTCTCCCTCTGAGTCCTCCGCCCGTTCTGTGTGTCTGAGGAAGGGGCACTGAGGTACTTACTTTGACCTGTTGCATCTAAACTGCAGTTATCCGTAGCTCATTGCTGAGTGTTGTATTATGCAATGTCAGCAAGTCTAAACGGAAAAATAGGCGCAACCTTGATAATGGTTAATGCATCACAAGAGATGTCACTCTTTCTCTGACATGAGTTTGCTGTTTCTGAGTATGTGACGACTAATCAGTGAGATATGGAAGACCTATGTTGGGAAATTTGAAAGATAATGAATTAAATCAAAACAGAAAACAAACATATATATCCTCTCTCTTAAATGCAAGATCTTCTTGGATCTTCACATTTTTAAACTTTTGGAAAAGCATTTTTTTCTCATTTTGTTTGACATAATAAGACACTGAAGTTAGAGGGTGTACAGTTATTATGGCTCATCTTCACTGATTGAGCGCATATAAATCTTATCAGTGATCTCTTAAAATTCAATAATTAACCAGAGACGCACTTGTGTCAGCATTTAAAGACATGAATATTTACACTGTAAATTTAAAACAGTTATTTTATAAGGTTATTTTTAGAATTCCCATACCATTACAAGTTCATGTGAAGCAACCGTCACAATAAGTAATATATCCCACTGTAGGTAAAGTCCTTATGGTTACATGAGGGATGGCTCCACAATTATTCACTATTATACAATAAAGTGAAGACTCTCAGCTTTAACCAGAGACATTAAAACAGCATTAGAGAAGTCTGGATTTTAAGTTTTGACTCATTTTGAACTACACATACATTCTTTAGCACATTCCTATGCCTGAATCAGCCCTGTGATGACTTAGCCTGATTTCCAGCCACACCATTTTGTTTTACAGTAACACTTCATTTAGCTAAAACAACTTGCTTGTCAGCAAATTATAACAAAAAAACAAAAAAAAACACATACACTATGACAAATAAGAAAGATATGGATATACTACTGGAGGAAGTGAGGAAAAATAGATCAAGTTCAATAGTAAAACACTAGAGAACAGAAAATTTCTTACTGGAATTTTCCTTTTGGAGACACTTCAGGGAAAAAAAATGAAATTATGTAAAAGGATACATGTTGCTTTCAGTAGGCTGTGTTGCATTGCATTTGATTTGCTGGGCCCTATCTGGTAAGTTGCTAATTTGTAGGTTTAAAATCATGAAAAAACACAATAATGTGTCCCTTTGTGCTCTTTGGGTTGAAGCTGTAGTTGATTTCTATAATGAAGCAAATGAAATTTGTTTATATGCTGCAGATATTTGTTTTAGTGCTTTGTATCAGCTAAAGGGGAAATGCATAAGATAACAGCAGTATTATCTCTGTTTTATTCATCAGAGACTGTAGCTTAAGATGTAACCCTTCATCTGTCTCTTTGATGGAGCATCAGTTAATCATTTCATTCTCATTTCAAACTGACTTGTGAATAAAATCTTCTCAAGTAAAAATAATTGTTAAAGCTTTGCAAATTTCTCACCAAAGTTTGCAGCCTCCCAAAAAGTTCTCTGCTAACTTGCAGTACATTGCACTATAACACGTACAGTCCAAATTACTTTGCATATGTACTGATTTCACACATTGAAAACTTTCAAAAGGGTAAACCAGAAAGAAAATGAATGTATTACAGATAAACATCAAGGATGTTTGATAGTGACATACACTACATCACTGCTTAAAAATATGCAGTCTATCTCTTGTTAGGTCTTTAAAGACCCATTCCTTAACTTTTCGACCTTAAAAACTCTGCTTTCCGGTCTAGTTTGATGGCAAAGTGACATCTATTTTGTGCAATTCTGGAGCCGTCACGGCCTAGCACGCAGCTGAGAAACCGCAATACAACTTTTTCATCCGGGACGCATGCGTGCTGAGTTTCACTTTGCGCCTGCGTTCCACGCTAGGAAGTGGATGTAAACAAACTGGCCGTTTTGTTTACACCGCACCATGGCGGATATAGCAAAGAAACGTTAGAAGACATTATCAGAGGAAGAGAGAAAATAAAAGTCAGAGACAGAGCAAGAGACAAGACGAGAGTCAAGAGTTTTTTACTGTCTGGAGAGAGCTCACAGTACAGGTAGGATGCAAAATGGATGGTGAATTAGCCGTCGATAGGGGGCGCATCACTGAGAAAATGGCATAAGTTATGTAGTGCGTCTTTAACATTACCTTATTGTTGGCTGAAATTTTAAGTCGCCTTGCAGCCTCTTCAGTGTTCTGACAAATTCATGTGTATGACTGTGCATGGTCCAGAGGGAGATTTGTTTTTGTGACAGTGGTGTTACATCCCATAAATGCAGCATGAGCCCTAGAGCAACATATGACCACATTTTCTTGTTCACTTTAATGGAAAAGTTCAGGGATGACAACTCTTTAATATATAAAAGCCTTATTTTCTAGGGGTTTAAATGTAATTACAACATTAAATAATAACAAAAAGCTTATTTTTTTATTAGCTATTTTGACAAGGACCCTGTGCAATTAAGGGCCATATACTGTATCTGGACTCAGCAAAGAATGGGGTTCCTTCTTTATGACACTTTGCTTATTTGGTCTGTTTGTGAGTCTTTTTACTTTTTGTTTTATCTTTAATAAATGAAATTCAGCTCAGTTGCATTGAAATCAAGCAAATATTAACCTTCAAGGACTTTTGGGGATGCTTCCATAATAAGTATATCCTTGCTTTACCATGACATTGCCAGAAAGATTTAGCTCAATAAGTTGGAGTGAAGAGATCAATTTCTTTGCTTTTCACAAATGAAACAATGACAATAATCTCTGAATATACTTTACTTCCTAAATTGATGCAATTCATACAACAAATATCTTCTTGTTTCAACATAGCACACTTGAAATACAATGTTAACTTAGCCTGTAAATCAAATCTCTTTAAAGAAGCAGAATATTAAAGAAGTCAACTGTTTTTCATGAGATGAAATTACATTTTTCACAAAATTTCTGCAGTATATCACTCGCATCAGCTTTACTGTATGATGCTGTTTTATCTAAACCGAATTACAATTGTAATATTTTCCCTAATTATCCATTTATTCCACACAAGACAGCAACCTCAGCTATCTCACAGAGTAATGAGAAGAGGGATGGAGAATGCATGTCAAACCAAGCACTGATAAACTGAACTAAGAAAAGAGTTCAACCAATTGTGTGTTACTGAGCATGGCATAGAACATGACATTTTCAGTTCTTCTTCTTTGTTACACTTCTGGTTGAACTTTGCTAATACTACATGTTGCTAATTGACTTCTTTTATGAGGAACTTTGGACATGTGATAGTGAGATTAATAATTTCTGAACTTGTAAACTTCCTTGTCTACGGCCCAATGGACACTCAGTGAACCCTCAATGGAACTGAGGCTGTGCGGTTTCGATTTTTGCTATCAAAAGCAAAATGCATGCTAAAAAAAAATGTTGGAATCTGTCAAATCAGAAAATTTACAAAAGAAATGTGATAGTGTTCTGACCAAGCAACAAAGCCAACAGTGAAGAAGGGAAGACTTTATATTTTACTGTAAAAACCCATTTGCTTTATTCCTATTAACTCTATAAATATTCTCTACCTGTGGTTCCAGCACAGAGCACACCCTCGTTAGCAAGCACCACTGCAGATCTCCTTACTTGTCAATAACTACTTCAATATGTTGTGATGTGATTCTTTTGACCGTGGAAGTTGGAATTTCTCAAGTTCTCAGTAAGAAATCCTATGGTCTAATTTCCATCTTGAAAGTCAGAGGAAATTCAGAGGAACTAGCCCAGAGCTCTTAATCGAACATGGCTGCCCCACACTTAAAAAGTGGATAGGCTATAGCTGCAGTAACAAACTGATTATGAGGATTTCTGTTGGTATATGTCTAATTTAACCAGTTCCATATATAGTAATGTCCGAACTCTTTCAGTAAACACATTGCTATGGTGTTTGCATCCACAAAATACAGCCGAATGTGACTAGGTTGTAAGCTAGCCTGGTCAGTGAGCAACTTGGAACATAGTCAACAGGTCATCTCCAACTCCGAGACTTCTGAGGCAACTAGAATGTTGCTGGAGAGGTGACACCTGACCTACAGGAAAGTGAGGGAAAAAATGATCTGAATAAATTGTTAATTTGATAGACTGAGATTGTTACAATCCTATGATCTGCATTGAGATGACTGTTCACATCAAGGGAATGTGAAATGAATAAACAAATATCATCAATGCTACCTGCGCACTATGAATGAGGCAGCTGTGTCACATAGACCACAACACTTTTGTAAAACTTACAAGATTTTAACAACCAAGATTATGAATGAAATCATGAATAATGAAAGAATTCAATTATTACCCAAAAAGATTGATAAGCAGTTATGCAAAATCGTACTGTACCAGTCAAACTAGGGTTGATCACAACTCAAACTCCTCAACAACAAACTCAAAGGAGCAGGCAGATGCCAAACTGCAGGTACAACAGCAGGATTACCTTCTAAAACAAAACAGGATGAAAAGGGGCGACAAACACTGGAAATGAGATAAGATGCTTGTGGCTCAGTCCCAGTTTACCGTAACCACTGAAAGATCAGATTTTTTTTATAGCACTGTTATAAATTTAAATGACTTGTCATTTCTTCCGTGCTATGACTGAGTATGACTTTTGTTTGTTCATTATTTATTCACTGTTCCTTTTATGTTCTTAATATAATTGTCCTTCAAGTTCATTGTGTACGATCCTTGATTATCTGTCCTCAAAAACTTGTCATATAAAAGTTACACAATCCATAAAATGGCAACTGAGGAAATGTAGTAATCAGAGTTTTTACTGTTTTCACTATCAAGCATGCGATGCAGGTGGAGCAGGGCTGAGGCTGAAAGTTCATTCTGCTGTCACAGAGTGAACTTGTATAAGATAGTTAAAATCTGTACACTGATATGGAAAAACTAAATGATGCGTCAAATCTATGATCCTTATGAATGATTATTTTAAAGTGTTGCGCCTTTTTGACGTTTTGTGCTGTGTGGAAAAAGTTGATTATCATATTCCGTTTCTAACTTTGTTGTGTCCTTAAACTTTTAGTGGATTAAAAAAAAATAATTTAATGTAACTATGAATTTACATACTACAAATACTGATTCATTTTCTTTAAAGATTACCAGAAGTTAAAGGGTGAGGAAATTATACTTTCATTATCACAGTATATGATAGAGATTTGTTTTCTCCAATGAGAAGCTTTTAATAGTTTTGAAGAGATGTGTGTAAATAGTGCAGGACCTTGCACATGTGTATAGAAAAGTTTATTATTTTTATTTGCTTATATTTTTCTATATTCTTATACTTTTTTTGCCCCGCTGAACTTGTAGCTTTTGCATTTATTGTTCCTTTTTTTAAGCACTGTAAAACTAACTGGTTCTTCTTGTTCATAACATTTCACTGAACTCTTAAGCTGCACATGACAAAAAAAACTAATCTGAATCCTAATTTGAGTCATTAACTTTTAGTCCTGTTCCATCACAATATAACTATTTCTTTTTCTATTATTTATAGCCAAACTTGATATAAAAGTCAAATCCTGCCACAGTGTCATCCACTGGCTTGTGGGCTATTGTGAGTTGGGCTTGCTGACTCCCACTGTTTTTGTTATTTGAAAGTTTATATCATGAGGAAAGCAAAGGAAGGTTCTGATATAGAAACCTAAAGACTCTGTGCACCCACATAGTAACGATTCAGTCACAACTTTTCTAAAACATCAAATTAAACCATACATTTCTTTTATTTATTTATTTATTTATTGAACTGACTCATCCAAAATACAGCATCAGTATTTGTCTCTGCCCCAAAAATGATGTTTAAAGAGTCCTTTTGGAGTTTGTAGTTACTGTTGGCAAACAGCATTCAAACCCCTCCTCCTCAGTCTGACCAGCCAGCATAAAATGGGGCGGCAGCAGTAAACAACAGATAAGGTGGATATCCCTTTTCTGTCAATGGGACCTGAATGTGTGCGTTGGGCAAACATGCACTGTGCACAAATAGAATGCATCAAGAAGGGAGGGGATGACAATTTGAATTAATTGCAACGTTTTTATAGCACTCATGGCCACGTGTTGTCATTATCTGGTGTATACACGCCAACTGCTCAAAGGTTGGGGTCGAAACACAGCATTACCACAGCCTCTAACATGGCAGAATAATAATAATTATAAAAACCAATCAGCTTTAAATAATGTCCAAATTCATCCACTTATTTGTTTGAATAACAACATGGAAAACTTAGACTGGATGTGGGTCAACTGCTGAATACAAGCATCTGAAAACTGTTTCTGTCAAGTGGCATGATGTCACTTAACTTAAATCTTAAGATTAAGTTCAATTCAAATTAAGTTTTATTTGTACTGCGCAAATTCACAACAAAGTCAATTATCTGAATTCTAAATTTTGGTTAAACTATAATCAAATTAAAACAAATCCATTACATGATCCACATTAATCCAAGTTATAATAATTGTGTTCATATAAGTCAATCATTTCCTGGCAAAGGAAACCACAAATTGCCTTGAATCTTCTCAATCCCTCATCCTAAGCATCCATGGAGTGGCGGGAGACAGTGGAGAGGAAAAAAAAGCCCTTTTAACAGAATGAAAAAATGTCCATCTGCTTCGACCTGGTAGAGAGGAGAGGGCAGGAAAGAGGGGAACCATAACTTTAAGCCAGGGGTATCTGCTAAGTAACAAATAAAGACAAACAATTAAAGACACACAAATGAATGACAATAATGATAACATATATTTAAACATGGATAATAAAGAGTGGAGGGAGAGAGAATTAGAGGTAATTGTTCTGTGCATCTTTGTCAAAAAGGAAAATTTTAAGCCCAATCTTTAGGTTAGAGAGGGTGTCTGCTACCCAAACCCAAACTGGGAGCTGGTTCCATAAGAGAGGAGCCAAATAGCTGAAGGCTTTGCTTTACAGTCAGTAAACTACGAGATGAGATTTGAAGATAATGTATGTTATACTTTCACAGCTTAAGGTTTACATATACAGACTGGACCTTGCTGCTCTTCTGGTTGACGCGTGGTGGTGATATATGATCGGCTACTGGATAACAAGGACATTTTTATGTTTCCTTTTGTTGATAAATGCAACAGTAAAGATGTAGAGTACAAGGATTCAGTAAAAAATCCTTCTTTGCTCCATTCAGCTCGTTGCTTCTTCGCCCTGAAAGCAAGTGGTTTAAAGCTACACTATGAACCCTGGACTAAAACTTCTCAAAAGTTAATCGTGATTGTTTAGTCATTTAACCCATCAACTGTAAAATTGGTGTTTCAGCTTTACATAACACAGTCACTTAACCTGTCAGAGTTAATATTTAACATAAATGGCTTTAAGTGCATGCTGCTTTTACAGTGACACAACATGGTTTTATAGCACTCCTTTTAGCCACTTCAATATTTCCCAAAGTCTTTTTAATCTATTCCATAAATATCAGTTTCAAACAAGAAGATAGCTTATAATTGAGCTAAACCACCCATTTTTATCACACTTTTGCAATTAAAAAAAAGAAAAAAAGAAACAACTTCCTTCACAGAAAACCTCTGGAGCCTTCACAGATGAGCAGTTAGAGGGCTTATCTGAGCTCCACTTCTGTTGCTTCTTTTTCCTTCTACTCCAGAGGCCACTTAACAGAGGGCTCAACTTTAAGGCCAAGATTAGGAGGAAACAGCCACATGAGTGGCTGTGGAGTTGAACTTGCCACAAATCCTAAATCTCAGCGAGCCTTTCTCACAGGAGGCTGGTTGTTGGAAAGCACAAGTGTGTGTGACTGCAGGTTTTTAACATTTCAGGATTTTCTCTTCCAGTAACTTCAAAAAAGAAAAGATGTGTGTGTGTGTGTGTGTGTGTGTGTGTGTGTGTGTGTGTGTGTGTGTGT
>JAOXYM010000018.1:7963937-7981207 GCA_028567055.1 Leptatherina wallacei
GGGGGGGGGGGGGGGGGGGGGGGGGGGGGGGGGGGGTTGCACAGCTATATCTGATTAACCAGACAGTAATACCACAATTTCTACTCCAGTGAGATGTGGGATGTCCAAAGGTTGACAGAGAGGTTGTCCATTGAAATAAATATGCAGATCCTCTGCAGATTTTCTACTAGTGGACTTTGACACCTATTCACCAGCTTTTAGTCTGTTGCTACTCAACCTAGCTTCGAGCAAAATACACCTCTAAGAGTAAGCTTATATATATATAAATATATATATTTGTGTGTGTGTAAAACCTTATATTTATTTGAAAACGCATATTATCAAATAATGAACATGCTCTGTTTTTATTGATTTGCTAATCTTAACTACAATAAAACCAACAAGCAAAAACAAACAGGATTTAGACACTGAACCACACTCATTAAAGAATAGATGAATAAAGAAAATAAAATTACAAAACAGGCCCAGCAGAGATTGCACTTCCTTGGGAAGCTTAAACAAGCCTCTCTTCCCACCAGCATCCTCAGGACCATCTTTAGAGGTGGGATTTAGAGTGTTCTGACGTATTGTATATCAACCTTGTACTCCAGCTGCAGTATGACAGACAAAAAGGCCCTGCAGAAAATAGTCTGCAGGGCTGAGAAGGTCATTATATCATCCTTCCCTTCTGTTCAAGACTTCTTCCAGAGTCACTACAGGAACAGAGCACAGAGGAGAATGACTGACCCCTCACATCCACTTCCCAAATTCTTTGAACTGCTGCTGTCAGACAAACAGTCCAGCAGCATTAGAGCCACAACCTCCAAATTCATCAACAGCTTCCTCCCACAAGCTGTTAGAAAGCTGAACTGCTGATCTGGACTGCTGCTTGAATACATCTAGGGATGTGGAATGCTTATGTGTGTGTGTTAAGTTTCCTTTTATCACCACTTGGACTGACCCTGGATAAATTCCTCTTCATTTTGCCTCCCGTTATGATATGTAGGCTACAGCAATTTGACAATAAAGTGAATTTGATTTTTATTAAGAATAGATAAAACATTAATATTCTTCATAACATTTTATCATGATTCCATATAATCTCTTGCGAGGTGTGACGAAGGACCATTGATTTGAGATGCATTGTTTTTCTTTTGACTTGTGTGGTGAAAAAATAGACATTTTCTGCCCTCTTGTGGTATGAATGAGACATCTGTCACAGGTTTTCCGTATTTAGTTGAACAGAAGTTCAGTAGATTTTATTGGTGAACACAAATGGTGATCAAGTAATGTGCTAACTGGTAACTGGTAGATTGAATTTGTGGACCAACTCATTCTGATCGATCTTATTCAGCTACCAGTCTACTTGCAGCAGAGAATAACAAGTTGACGTTACATGTAAGTTAGCCTAGACACCATAACGTATTTTATCCATGTTGTGTCTGCCGTTCATAAGGCATCATTACCTGTGTTTATATGGACCACTTTTAATCAGATTAAGTTTTCAATCAGATTAAAATGCATCACAAAAACAGCCTCAGATTAATGGTCAGCACAGCTGGTGTTTTACAGATGAAGCGTAGTACTGATTGACAAGGAACCCTCTATTTACTTCTTCTCAAGGCTTCACGTTTACTTAAACAACCGCATGTTGCTTGATTACTGGACAAGTTTGACACTCCGCATCCTTTTTCAAAGGGTAACTTGAGTGGTCAGTTTTAAAAGCAGCTTCCAAAAAAATTTGACTGGGCATATCGTTATCATATTATGATGTAGGCAGAGTAAATGCATACTGCATTCTGAAAAATAAGAAATGGGAGCAACATTACAACATTTGGTTCATTTCAAATCCAAGTCTGTCAGCATACATATTCTGGACAGGAGACATCTAAGCAGACTAAACTGTCTTTATTTAGCTCTCACAGTGCTCAGTAGTGATGTGTTGTTCATGAACGAGCCAGCTGCAAGTGGTGATTCTTTGTAGTGAATGAGAAGAACCGATTCTGTGACGTTATGGGCACACCATGTGGTCAATTATATACAAATAAAAACTAGTGTGGTCCTGTCACTAGGCCTCCGATTGAACATGTGCCCTGGCTACTTAGGGGTATCTCTTTGGCTGGCTGGTCAGCGCACATGACTTTCACCCAGGAGGATGTGGATTAAAGGCCCTGCCAAGGCTCTCCTAGACCCTGCCACACTAGGATTATACCACCACATAGAGAAGGAAAGACCTCTTAGATGACAGGGATTGTAGTAGTTCACACCATGTATGTATGAAACAATAAGGCTCCTGGAAGCATGAACCCCTTGTGCAGTCATATACTGATCTGTATGTAAATGGACTTTCATTTGTATGCATCAGACAATTCATGCACACATATTTAACAACTGGTATGCATAAGAGCATTTTCAACATTAAAACTATATGATTTGGGAGGCTGAAGGTAAAATATTGTTTGTGAATTTTGTAATTTGTGTGAGTTAGTGTGACATGCATATTAGAACAGAAAAAAGTTCATCTAGAGCAGAAGAAACAACTAAAAGAATAGAGAAAAGTGATAGAGCAAGATAATTGATGTTCTTCATTGTCAACCCTGGTTCAATGTCCAGAGCTCCTCTCCTGCTTTGCTGGAGATGAGCTCGGCAATTGAGGGGGAGGAGCTTTGCAGAATAGGAGGTGCTATGCAGTTGCAGCTGTTTTTGCTCCCCTGGGTGGCTTCCACAGGAAATTCAGGGATTTTTCAAATAAGCAACCTGTGGGGCATTTTTGGGGGAGGGAATGACATAATAACATGATAGAGGGCTAGAATAAGGTCCTTTTTGCACTTTACCCCCCCCCTGTAAGAATTCCACAGTATTATTCTATACTAACTCACCATGAATCCTCCCTGGGACTCGTCTTTATATGGCACCTCAGGCATTCCATCCTTTTACAATTATTAATGAGTAGGAGTACAGTTTTTTACAATGTTAATTCTCACCTATATTTATTGATGTGTTTACTTGTCAGTACAAAACTCATTAAAATCTGCCAATAATAAGACTGCACAGTTTATTGTTGTTATTCAACGGTCTGCATGGGTGTTAATATTTGTTGGTCCAAACTGTTTAAAAAGATGTAAAAGTAATGAAACCACCTTATCATGAAAACACTAAACCAGCTGAAGTTTCAAAATGTTTCAAAACATTTTCATAGACTCGCCCCTGAGCTTGTTTGTTTGACTTCGAGCATAACAGATTATCTACCTGCATTTGACTTTTTGGCCACAAGAGGTCGCCATTGCTCCTTAAAAAAGTTAGCTGATCCCAAGATGAGTTTTTATTGTAGTGGAGAAAACTTCTATCATGTAAATCTTTTACAACATATTTTACCACATTGGTGTCCTGAGATATTAGATCAGTGCCAACACATTTTATACAATGAAAAGGACAAAAAGGTTTTTGGTTGTGTAAAAGTTTTGTTTAACTCAACCAGTAGTTCATTCGAAGGAATTTTTCGGGTATTTATCTTTTATATCCGTTCTTCATTTTTTAAATTGTATTTTGGGTAATCATGTTGTATGAAATATCTGCATTGCTCCAAATAAAATTCACATAGGATTAGTGCAGTTCATTTTCCTATAGGAAGCTTCTGGTAAGCCGGAGACAGTGATCTGAAGGGAGGGGGGAGGACGGAGAGATGAGGCAGAGAAAATAGACACAGCACGCAGGGGGGGGGGGGGTTGGTGGATTTACTGGGACTCAGACAGCAGACCGGCTGTCCCAAGCTGCGCTGATCCTTCACTCTCCGGCACCAAGCTGCCTCCCCTCTATCACTGACCACCTGCTTCTCCGAATATTTCACCGGCATAAAAAAAAAGAAGAAGCTCAGAGCGAGAAAAACCATCGTGCGTCTCGTGCCATCTCTTCGATATCCACCCCCCTTCCACCTCTCCACTCGTGTCCTGTAGGAGGACGGGCTGCGAGCAGAGCGCACTTGGTGACAGGGATTTGTTGTCGTTACAAGCAGAGGAGCGCTCAGCGCGTGGAGCGATCACTGCTTCGACTCTCACCAAACCGGGCTGCCCCCTCAGAGGAGCCACTTATATGGATGCACCATGGCCACGATAGTTTGCCGGGTTCAGTTTTTAGACGACACCGATCCGTTCAACAGCACTAATTTTCCAGAACCGACAAGACCGCCGCTGTACACCTTCAGAGAGGATATCCCCCTCATCAACCAGTTAGCAGGCATCCACCGTCTCCTCAAAGCTCCACACAAGGTAGGATTACCACTGTAGTAAACAGCTCTGGAATTAACCACCCATATGTAAACAGACAGATGACAGAGAAACTATTGTATATCTATGATAAAACAAGAAAATCACTACCGTGAAATCAGTACATTAGATCAGAGCCACTGCTTTTCACTTTAAATCTGTAAATAAACTTTCATCACTAACTTTCCAAGGCTATTTTCAGAACACAAGTGACTTACATTCCAGCCAAAGCAATTAAACAAGGGTGCAGATGTTAACCTCAAAGCCATCAGCAGCATCAAACATGGGCTTTCCCTGCTTTAGATTAAATATCCTCATTTAATCCCATGTGAGAATCCATTTGCTGAACTGTAAATTTTGACTTTGAGTTCAAGAGAATTGCAGCCATATAGTGCAACTATAGCAGGTGAACCTGAATGCTGTGCTCACTGACAGGTGGCTGCAAAGGCATTAGTGCAATTAGGTATGTCCTGACTTGTCTCATTCATCTAAAAGTGACACACACACTCCTCAAGCAACCTCTATCACAGATGAACTGAAGTCAGTGCAAAGTGTTCAAATATGTGTCCATTTATAAAATATATATATATTTTTTTAGGCTATTTCAGTTTTTTAAAACCAACCCTGAAAAATAATATTGCATTCCTCAATGGCATGGTTGACACAAACACAAGCACAACCTCAGAGGCTTCATAAGTGGGATGGTGGATTCACAGGATGCCACTTTATTTTCATGATTTATATGCAAGAAGATGCTTTACAGTGTAAGTTGAAAGTGTATCTAAAATAAAATTTAGGCATAGAGTGAAAATAAGGAGAGTTTTAGCTGCTGGCGCACAGTTTTGTCAGCAAACCAGCATTCAACAGCAGAGCGGTTCTCCAAACCATCAGATCTTTCGCTTCCCGATCTTTAAAAGCCACAAAACAAATGAAAAATGGCCCACAGAGTCAAAAAGCTTATGATTACAACCTACACACGGACAGATGGTGCAGCCTGCAGTCGTGTTTGCAATTTTGTTTCCATCAGGAGGAAGGCTGTGCGCAGTGGCAACTGGATTGCATTTAGATTATAGGGATGAAATGGAATGGTTGCAGATTCGCCCCGTCAGACTGTCCAGATCTAAACTTTGGAGCTTCTTAGGCTTTCAATGCTGTGATGTTGCCGGAAAATGTGAAAAGAATTAGTTTCTGATGATTCCCTTTCAGTTGTATTTTTTTTAAGTTATGTCTCAGTCTGTTAAAACAGACTTTTTCTCATTGTGTTTTAACCTCCTGCACTCTTCTCTTAGAAAAGCCTGCTGTATTATTACACTGTGATGGGAGAGCTCTGTGTATAGCTGGGCTGCATATAAAGTATAGGTCACTTGTCCCAGAATTCCTGTGGCCATGGCCTGGATCCTTGCAACACTTTGTTCTCCTCACTTAGGGTGCAGCGGTTTTCCTGACCTCTTCCTCCACCTCGTTTTCCACCTCTCTGACCATGAACCAGTTTGTACACACCAAAGAAAAACACACATACAAAGGATGGGCTGCCAAGGCTAAGTCAGAGTGCACAGGACATGTCATTTTGTCCAAACTGTTAAACGAAGAAGTTTCCTCTTGGTTCTCAGAGATCATCACTTTTGTCTTCAAAACTGAAACAACAAAAAGGCTCAAGAAAGTCCATCCAGTCAAAAACATGGAGATCTGGGAGTTCAATTGAGATAAATCACCTTCCAAAAATGAATGATCATGTGCAGCTCAGTGCAGATGCTTCACCATCAGTCAAGCAGTTACAGTTCTGCTATGAAGACAAAAAACAAACTCCCATCCCCTCAAAAGACAATAAAGCCCAGACTTCAGAGCTTATATTTAATAACCAAAGGGATCCCATTAAAGCAACATTGGGAGATTTAATGGCCATGTGGAGCCCCCCCCACCTCCCCACCCCATGGTCTTCAAAGAGCCCGACCCCCTGACAGAAAAGGGTGCTCAGAGACTCGTCGTTGAAGTTATGTAAGGGTATCGTTAACTGTCGACTCACCGCAATCGCCAGCAGGCCCGGTGTTGTTTTAACATGGAAGTAATTACAACCCCCCCATTTTTCTCTTTGCATTGCTCTTCTGGGAGAATTTGATTAAATGAGTGTAAAGTATACTGGCCTCTTAAGTGTTTCCCTCGCCTATCCCGGAGTTTATAGCTGTGAAAACCTTGTGGCTCTCATCTGAAGCCGCCTCCCTTCCATCTTCATCCTGCACGATGTGTTTTGTTACGTTGTTACTTCTGTTACCCTAACCAAGAGTTTTAAGGAGACAGACACTGCTGACATATTTAGTTACATGATGATCTTGTCCAAGCAGTATTTTTGTAACATATGTTGAGGAAATGGAGCAACAAAAGACAGTAGGGAGCAGTAGGAGAGATGGTAACACTCTGTTGTAGAACATTTATGTTGATCAGATTTTCAACTGACTGAAGAAAACTCTGCAGAGATGCTATAAAAGATGAAACATACATTTTTAGGTCAAAGTTTATGTTAAAAAAGATGAATAACTCTTGCATATTGTGTCCAAGTAATGCTTTAGTCTTATTCCTGCATAGGAAAACCAGGGCAGTGGGACAGGGGATGATTAAGCCACCCCACTACCACCACCACCCACTGTTTCCGCCCCCTTTGCTTCAATCTGAGATGGACCAAATCTCATAAAGTGTGAACAACAATGGAATTGAAATTTGGTTCAACAGCATGTGAATTTCCCTTTAAGTAAAGAGTATTTGGACCTTTTTCAGTACTGTGTTAATATGTGACTGTATATTTCTGTGATGGCAGTGTGTTCTGGTCTGTGTCCTTCTCAATGAGTTGCTGTTAAATTTGGCATCCGATTCTCAGTCCCCTCTGCCTTTGCTACATTGGAATGTCTTGGTGAAAGTGGTTAGTTTGGTTGAAATCTATGAACTTTAGTTGATGACTAAAAGACTTGGAAAATTCACGTCTAAATTCTTTTAGCCTCATTGAGTCCTGCTCAGCAAACGTTATGGTGGTAATATTTTAAACTAAAGGCTAATTTTTGGTCACATATTAATATAAACTTTGCTATTTAGAGTTAAGAAATATAGGGATTCAACCATCATCAAGGCTACAGAGTGGTGTTCATGGAGGCCTCCCACAAGCTAGCTGTGCATCTTTTTTGGTGATGATGTTATGTTTTAGTTGAATTGAAAATGGGTTAAACCAGAATAGGAAAGAAGTTAAAAACAAAACCAAACAAAAAATAGAAAAAAAAGACTCAAGAGATCAGAGAATGGTCAAAACTTCACTAATACCCAAATCCCTTTGTTTATAATGACCTTCTTCCCCACTGTAGGGGTTAAAGAAAAGTACTGAAAATGGCATCAGCACGAGCAGCCTACATTACAGGTCTTTTCATATCTTTTCTGATACTTCGCTGGAACGGTAGCATACATTTACAACAGGAGCTTGAGCTGCTAAGCATGCTGGCATTTAAGAGCGCTTCCATGCTAAACTTAGCATTATCTTTTTCCTAAACTGTCAACCTATCATTTTTGCAAGAAACCTTTTCTCTTCATTTCTTTTTATGTCCACATTGTATCATTACATGATTTACTCGAAAAAAATACAGACATGAAAACGTTTTGATGGATCAAAACAACCAAGCAGTTACAGTTGTGTACGATAGTTGTGTGTTTTGCTAAGTGGATTAGCTGGCATGGATGGATTAATGTTGTTGTGAGGGAAAAGGGGAAACTGGAGCAGGACTCAAAGCCATTTGGTCTGATTGTGGGATATGATGATTTCCTGTTTTTTTTGGAATTGAATTGACAGAGTGAATGATCGGTTCATGTGTAACATAGGTTTATGGCTTAGGCTTTGTTCAGACTGCAGGGAAAGCAGATTTACTTTCCAGATCTGATCTTTAGGGCACTCTTTTGCACATGCTAGCGATCCAGTTGGATTTGTGTGTCCGGACATCATCTTATCTCAGTTATTCACTTGTCAAGCCAGAGCTAGGCAGTCTATGGTCCAGATAGATAAAAAATATTTGGGGTTCTTTTGCTTCTAGCTCCTTTAAAACCAGTCAGGTTACAATATGGATATGCCAAAAAATGAGTTTGCGCTCACAGTGTGGCTACGTCCTAACATTTTCCTGAGTAATACTTTGGTTTGTGCTTTGGTTTTGCCTCTATTCTACTCCCAGCTCCTGTGGACACGCCCACTCTTTAGCTCCTGTGTGCATGCTGCCTCAGACCAGAGTAAATATAGCAAGGTTATATTTATACTGTGAGTCCATCCGACAGTCCGTCTCTCTGTTTCCGACTAAAAGGGAGGGACAGACAGAGAGCAGTAGCAGGTCTTGTGATCTGCGGTCTGTCCTGGTCAAAAAAGCAAAAAAAAGTGTCATCCAGCCACTTCCCACTGATACCACTGAGCTGCTAAATACGGATGCGTAGCTCAACTGATCTCATTCATCTATTCATACACAAGCTTTAACCAGAAGTTGGAGAACTCTTAGCTTATTGTTGCACCGTAATGATGCAAGTTGCTTTTTATAAGTTGTCTCTGGGACGGCTGTTTGCACCTGCTCTCAACTTGTGACTGTACTCATAAACATCAATGCCAATGGTTTGCAGATATATTATCGTGCACCTGGTCTCAAACTCAGCAGGGTTTCCCATTACACAGCATCGCGGGTCAATTCTGAAGTGGGCCACTCCACAGCATTGGCTTAGATCATGCATTACAGATAGCATGAGTGAAAAATTGGTCTGCCTTTGGGAAATCTTCAACAGAAACAGCATAATTTGCCACGTGCAAAACGTTCTGATGAAAATGATATAAGGAGAAATGACTGTAAAAGCTCCCTGCGCAAACACAGACACTTAAATGTGCTGAAGTTTCACATTGTACACAATTTAAGCAATATTCAAGTGTCATATTTCTTCCAGCTGGTATTTAAATGTACTAAAAATCTGTCCTTCATTCTATGTTCCACTCTGGTTTTGGTTTGATGTCCTGCAGCTTTATTACTGGTTAATTCCCTCAACAGCTCCGTAATGCCAAAAGCAGAGACACGCTGGGTATGGTTCTCACTTCTCACACTGTACACATTTGTGTTCAAACGCCTGGCCCATAAAATGACTTTATTTTACAGGCTTAAACTGTTTTAAAAAAGGGTGTGAAACATGGAGAACCATAGTAAGTGGATATTTTAAAAAAGTAGGCCATTTTCTGAGATTTTATTTTACATGACATTTTATGCTCACAATTCAAATTGGTGCCACTGAAGATTTTTTGCTTAGTTGAACACAGCGTAACTAAAAAAAACAAAAACAAAAAGAAATCATCAAATGTTTGTATTAAAATGGTCTTTTTGTCTAACTTCCTAGCTCGATGACTGTGCACTTCAGCTCTCCCACAATGGAACCTATCTGGATCTGGAGTCTTCTCTGGCTGAGCAAAGGGACGAGCTGGAGGGCTTTCAGCCGGATGATACAGGGTGAGATATTTATTTCCCTTATGACATACAGATTAACACTTTCCCTTTGTCTAAATCAAGTTCCATGATATAAGACAGAGTGATTGGATGCCTTGCACCGGCTCTCCCTCACACACATATTTTCTGAGTTCCTTCATTCTTATAAAATGAGGAGAATCACAAGCTGCTGGATGTGGATTTCTTGGAAGCGCAAGTTTGTGGAAAGTATGAAGCGCTCTGGAAAGCAGGTCACATTTGCCATCCTTTCCACAGCTATAGATATTCTTTCTTTTTATCATTGATATACCTGTCCTTTTAGTGACCACATTTCACAACTTGTCAAATTATATGGAGAAGAAAAGGCACAATAGAAGTTAAATAAATCTTTAGTGACATTATCCTAGTCTCTAAAATCTCTCAGCAGTGTTAGTGTCTATCATTGTGCCAAAAGAAAAAATCTTTCACTTGGCCTCAGGATTTCCACCAAAACCTGAATAAGAAAGCAAACCACCTGTTTTTTGGGGTCAGTTAGCAGACCTGAGGCAAAACATTGCAGGCAAATAGTTTTTCAACTTTGGAGAATTTGGGCTTCTTTTGCTTCCATAATAAATATTCTTTCAGTCCAGTTGAAAAAACATCAACAATACCTCCTGAGGGGGTTATACAGATTGCATGATGGCCACAAATCATGATCTTACCATCCTGGTGGAAACACAGCTCAGTCTACCTCTACTCTGTTTAGTCAGTGGTTGAGATTTACAAAACATTTACAAATATCTTTTCAGAGAATCAGGTGAAGGTAGATTTTTCTTGATGCACTCTTGATTATAAACAGAGTTTTGAAAGCCAATGGGTTTAAAGATACAGCCCAAAAAAAACAAACAAAGCAAAAACAGATATAATATCAAGGACACCCTTCTATAGAAACCTTTAGCTTTTTTACATCAACAAGAATTTTGAATGTATGAACATGAACATATTTAAGCTGAATATTATTACATCTATAAGTTAAAAACTTTTTGTATAACACATTTTATACAAAAAAACAAAAAATATTCTCCTAATTCTCTTATAGTGTCCTGGGCCAGATTCATACATAAATAAGTGATACTTAATTGTTAGAAAGTGTCTTATAATTGTAATTTATATAATAATTGCCCCTGGTGATATGTAAGTGACTTCCAGCCTCATTCTGTTTTCAATATATTAGCATATTACAACATACTAAACCTGGACCTACTGCAAAACCTTTTAAGAATTGTTTGGATGACAGCTCTGTTGCACCCAATCTTTTCCTGTTAAGGGATATTATTTAATCTCATATAAGCTGAGCTAATTAGCTAATTATTAAAACAGGTTAGCAATAAATGCTCCCTGTTTTGTAAATGTCCTGTAGACATATAAAGTGCGGTCATGTAGAGCTTTGAGAAGTTCACTGAGAAGGCAGCTGTTAACTGGATGTATGTGTGTGTTTGTGGAGAGTCGTGGTATGTTGATCTGTTTGGGACTGGGGGTATGTTGTTGGATCCACAGAGGCAAGTTGTTTTTCCATGTCTGTTTGTACGTGTGCTTGTTTCCATGTGAACATTTATCTGTTTGTGCGTCTGTGTATCTTGCTTCCTTGGTAAACCTTGCAACAGATGACGGACAGGTGAATAATGGCCTGTGTTTCTGAAGTCATGAGAGCTCGAGGAACAGGTTTGATTGCATCGGTCTGTGTGTGACTCTTTTTAAAACTTCTACCAAGGTCCCAGTTTACTGACAGCAGGAAATGAGTCACACTTTTTGGTTTGGATTTAACCTCGTCTTGGTAAAATGCTACAAAGGCTGAGGATGAAAGTTATTTTTTCTTTGACTGAGCTTGTCTTCACTCTGTTGGATGAAAGTTAACACAGTGTCAAAAGTGGATAAACCAAACACATTCAGTATGTCAGCTTCACACCGCATGTTTTATTTATTCCTTAAAGTTAGGTGGGTTTTGAAAGGTGCTATAACACATCAGTATAAGCTCAGAAACAGTGCGTCAAGAAGTGAGGGTAAATTTGATTTCTTTCACCCCCCCTGCGTGTATTTATATAGCTGTTGGTGACACATTCACGTCTCAAATCTCAGTGTGAAAATGCCAGTATGCCTTAATTGCATGCATGATCGTGTACATAGTGCACATTTACCTATGATGAAATGATGGGAACAGAATGAGAGCTGAAATGATCCCTTCACTGGAAATAACCAGTGCTTTGTATGTAGTAGAGCATTGGTGTTAACTGATTTTCACTCAGAATGTTCCCACACATCAAAAATGTGTTGTGAATCCAGCTGTGGTGGGACACTGCTCACCACAGCTGACAGTAAACAAAGTCATCTAGTGACACGGATGGCTTAGCCTCCACAGAGGGAAGAGGAAAAATAAAAGCTTTACTCACATAAATCTCCCTTGGAGCCATTTTTACCTGCATTAACATTCAAAACATGTCTAAATAGAAAACAGACATATTTAACTTTAGATGTATTTCTAGGTTTTCCGTAGTTCTCCGACACACAAGTTCCGAGCCATTGCTTTGACTGTCATTCTCACACAGATAATCAGAAGTAAAATGGTTTTGTGCTATCAGCATCTCAACAGATTGTGTCAACATTTTGCTCGGTTTTCCCAACAAAGCTGATAACAGAATAATGTAAGCACCCAGTTCTTGTTTGGTTTTTTTTCCTCCTGTAATTGTTATGTTCAGCGGGTGTTTTGCAGCAGTGTGGGTTATCAGAGCAGCGCTTTCCCTGCTTATGTCGATGGTTTCTGCGTGTTAGTGATGGAAGCGTCTGATTAGTCCCTGCAGATTGGAGAATAACAGGAGTTGCTCTTAAAGTGTCATCATTCCTTAGCTTGATGTACTGAGCGTAGTCCTGCTTGAAACATGGCGTGTGGAGGTGTGTGCTTATTTGAATGATGGCATGGGAAGGTGTTTTTATTATATTTGAAAATGTGTGTTGTGTCTGCTGCAGTTCTGCTGTCCGTCCTCAAGGCTCAGATGCATATCTGTATAGGGGGGAACATTTTACACAGCTCATTATTTTGCACAGTGAAAAAAGGTCTTTTCTTCTTGAGATTTTGTCTCAGACAAGACTGATCACATCACTAATGCCAAGGAAATGGCATCTTATATTCAGAAATTATACAAGTGAATCAGTTTTGGCTGTAACTGTCTTTCATTAACCCCCACCCCAAAAAACAAACATTTTTTTCAGTAATAATTACATTTCCTTCTGTCTTTGTCACTCCCCCAGGTCCAGGGGCAAGAAGCATAGTGTTATTTTACGCACCCAGCTGACTGTCCGTGTGCACGCGTGCATTGGTGAGTACTTCTTGACATGTTTATGTGGACATGTGAAACATGTATTTTCCTTCTGAACACACATGAAGTCGTGTGAAAAAGACTAGGTCTTTTGAAATGGGCAAAACCTTCAATGAACAACTGTTTCATATTGTATTTTATATTGTGTCATTATTCATTTAACAAAAAACGTAGCCAAAATGCCGGAGTGTGTGGAAAACTAAATACACCAAAGATCCTTTAGCTTGTAGATTACAATCTTTCATTGCTGTTGAAGAATTTTGGCCTACTCTTTGCAATGATGCTTCAGCTCACTGAGGTTTATAGATATTTATGCAGAGCTCTCCTAGTTCACGGCTAGACTGGGGTCTGGATTTTGACTGGGTCATTGCAACACCTTAACTGTTTCCTTTTCCAGTCATTCTGTTGTAGATTTGCTCCTGTGTTTGGGGTCATTATCTTGTTGTATGACCCAATTTCAGCCAAGCTTGATGATTCAGACAGATGGCCACATGTTTGAGAGTACTGTGGTATACAGGAGTTCATGGCCCACTCAATGACTGCAGGATGGCCCGGTCCTGTGGCTAGAAAACAAGTGCAAATCGTTACCCCTCCACCACCGCACTCCACAGCTGATATGCTGTTTTTGGTTTCCATCAAACATGGACATGTGGATTATTAACAAGCATTTTAAATTTGTTCTTTTCTGTCCAAAGGACATTGTTCTAGATCTATTTTGGTTTGTTCAGATGCCACGTAGCTTTGCTGCCATGTTATTTTTCTAGAGTAGAGGCTTTCTAGTTCAGTCTTTGTCTAATTGTGTTGTCAGAAACTTTAGAATATAACATGCTAATTGCGGCCTAGGTCGTGGGATAAGTTTTGCACGGTCTGAGCTTTGGGTGAACTTGCTGGAACATTTACTCATGTAACATTTTTATATTTTCACTTGTAAATAACCTTTCTCATTATGGAATTGATGGACTCCCAGATTAACGGGCAGTAACAGTTGCTTCTCTAAGATAATTTTGGATGTCTTTCCTCCAGGGCGTTCTGTTGACAAACACCTGAATGCCCCTGACCAGCAAACTTACAAAACCTATGCTTTTATAAAGATGCTCAAACCTGATGATCAGTTAATGAAATGCATTTGATTGGCAGCTCCTGGCTGCTACTTCTCCTCTAATGTGAAAGCAGTAACAGTGTAATTAGAATTTTACATGCTGCCTCTGCGTTTTGATCAGTTTTTGCTAAACAAATAATGAGATAGTGTAATATGTCATGTGCTTTTGTTGATTTTAAGTTTTAGTTTTTTGTATTTTGTCTTGATACATTAAACCTTAGAATGAAGATAAGATGCATTTTCCTTTCCACATGACTGTACATACAGTCAGACTAATTAACAAGCCTCAGAACACATCACACTGAAAGCTCAGGGTTGCCAAGAATTTGTATGAAGCACCTTTCAGACCTAAGAATCTCACACAGACACAGATATGATTGGTGTGTAAAATTCCTCTTAATTTAACATTTCTGGCTATGAAATTGTGTAAATTGGCTGTGAAATCATGCCGGCGTGCAAGTGTTACCACAGTAATTCTCAGCTTGTAGCTTAAGGCGACATCTTCGCTGTGTGATGCCCTCGAGTCTTCTCAGTTCGTAATTGTGAAGAGGTGTGAGTATCACTGAGTGTTAGAGGGTGTAAAAAAACAAAGATGGTAACTTAAAATAAAAATGATGTCAGGATAAGGAGAAAGACCTAAGTGAAAGATTTCCAAGGGAGGGAGGGGATGATTGGAGATTTAGTGGAACGGCAACGAGGTGTCAGGTAACACAGAGCCGACAGATCTTTTTAACACCTTGTTACAGCTTGTTTTCTTTCACATTTTGAATACAATGTTAGATGAATATCCAACTCAATTTATGAGGAGAACAGAAGCAAGAAAAAATCTTCTTTGCTATCATGTAAGACAGAAGCATCCTGTTAATACTGAACACATGTATCATATTGAAATACTGAAAACATAAAAATACAATAATGAAATATAGCTACTTCAAAAAGCAACAAACACTCAACTCTATATGCAAACAAAACTTTAATTGTAGCTATCATTGTTTTTTCTTTCCTCGATTTCTTAGGTTTTTACTGCTTTAATTTCTTCATTGCTGCCCTAAACGAGGGTAAACGAGCATATGTCAGACTGGTGATCTAAAACTGAGATATCTCAGAAACGACTTTTAATCTGATATAATCTTCTAGTGTCATCATGGATTGCAATTCATTGCTGTTGGACATACTTCCATGATATTTGGCGCACACATTTATGACCTTCTCAATATATCTCGCATCAAGGTTCTCATCCTTTTATAGTCATTTAATAGCTTAACAGCATTTGGCTGCTTTCACTTGGTCAGACTCTTGTGGGAAGGTCACTTTGGAAGTGGGTGCAGCCATTATCCAGTCGACTGACAGCCATTATAGAGAGTTATTTTCTCTCTGCAGATTTTTACAGACTGTCCTTTTCAGCTCATCATCTCTGACAACTCTCTAGGGGATCATTATCTGACCAGATTTTTTCTTTTCTTTGTTTAATTTCTGCAGAAAAGCTGAGAGACACTTTCAACTTGTTTTGGCTTGTAATGTATTTTTTTCCCCTCTGTAGCAGCAAAGTAGCAGCCATCGCAAACTTTTGCATGTTACAGAGGCATAGCCAGGTACTTTTTAGTTGGATATGAAAACACTTTTTAGCCTAAAAAAGTTAATTCTACAAACAGCTAATAAGAATGTTGATTACTGACAGCAGTTTTAGTTTTAGTTGAAGTCTTACCACTAGATTGTCACTTTGATTTAGTTAAAATTGAGTCTAGTCTAGTTTTAGTCATCTAAATGAAATGATATAATCAAATAAATCTACAGTAGATTTAGTTGACTAGAGTATGAAATATATAGGCAATGCAGTTTTTGGTAATGCTTTAGTTTCCTGTGAATTTTTGAAATAATTATTTGCATATAAGTGAAATAGGACAACTATTAACTTGTTATAGACTGCAATGACTAGCACACTAATTAGTAATGTTGACATGACATCTGTGGCATCTTTAAGTTTGCAGCTTTGCAAAAGCATCCATAGCTCGTATCATAACATTAGCTTCTGCATGCTAATCTTTTGCATGGATTTCGGGATGGCCTATGAAAAGTTGCTTCAGATTTGTTGTGGTTACCCATGGTCTATCTACCGAGTGTTTTTTTCTCCTGAATGTGAAAAGTGTCCATATGTCTGCTCTTCACATTCTCTCCGGTGTTGACATTTTGTCACATAAGTTTCATGAGACTATAGAGGAGCTAATTGTGGCATCTTCCCCAGGGGGCAGATCAAATGTCTGTGCCTTCTTCCTAACCACACACACATTAATTAAGACTGATTGGATCTTTTACCAACTTGCCTGGCCTTTCCACACAACTGATCGGATCGACTACTTTCGGTATTCATTGACGAAAGTGTCGGTGCTTTTCATGATAGTTTTTGTCCTTGTGCATTATTTTTAATTGGTTATCTTCTCATTTTGTCAGAAAAAAATTGTTAATTACTAATCTTATTTATTCAATATCACAAAATGAAAATGTAAGAGTTTAGTTACAAAATTCAAAACTCAACTTGCAGCAGCGAATTTTTTTTTCTCAATCATTAAACTTTGTCACCACAAGTCTTTAAAGATGTACAACGATCAAAATCTAATGGGGGTAAATGATCGGTTTGACAAGTGAATCTTTAAAGATGAAATGTCTTTGTACTACACTATGGAAATAACTTCAGTTATGTTAATTAAGCCCCTTTCAGACTAGCTCTGAAAAGCAGTAATAGTGCAGACTTTGTCTTTTATAACAGACAAACGTTCCACTCTTTTACCTCGGAGCTGTAGCAAACATTTACCGGCAAGCCCCCATGTCATTAGAGCGGAAATGTTACGGCACGCCGTTTTGACTGAATGCAAAGTTTGAAAAGACAACTCCGGTAAAAGAGCGGATGGACTTTCCCGCAAATATTCTGCAATGCAAGTCTGAAAGCGGCTTTAAGTTAAACTTAAAGGATAAAGTGTCATTTTCAAGTTGAGTGAATCCACAAAGCCGGCTCCATCATGGACATAATTGTTCACAACTCATTCATTCATTCATTCATTCATTCATTCATTCATTCATTCATTCATTCATTCATTCATTCATTCATTCATTC
>JAOXYM010000018.1:7981509-8009131 GCA_028567055.1 Leptatherina wallacei
TGAGGTGAAAGGTTGCGCTAAGTGGGGCTCTGACTCTGAGAAAACGTGCAGATAAATGATATGTATTCAATTTGAAGCATTTTTTTTCCCTTTATGTTTTTAAAGTTGGCATCATAAAAGGATTATCTAACCAGTTGATATGCAGCAGGATGGTTACCAGTTTGCTTATCATTGCTAAACAATACAAGCAAATCAGTTTCCATTTCTGCATTTAGAGGCAATGAACTCCTGAACTCTCGCTGTATTCTACACCTTTAGTAGACTACGATGAACATATGGCTCCTTTCTTCTCAAAAATGAGTGTTTGCTTCTGTCCCGATGTGAGGAGTGTTTGCAACAGACATGCTACTGCTTTAAGAAGGATGGTAACTGATCTGAGCCAGGAGTCACCTGCTGAAAATAGACAGTACTATTTGCATGGGCACGTGAACGAATCTCTTGTCATCCCCTAATGAGCCTGAGTAGACACAGTGAAGTGGTTTAAGCTAAATCTTTTTTCTCACACAAGATGTCGGTACATGTCAGTCATGCTTTGGACTAGCTTTGCTTGTCCCTTTCTTCTTAATCTATAAAAAAGCATGCTTTTAGAGCAAGAGAGAGATGGAAAAAAACTGCATCATCATCGCCACATGAGAAGCATCTACTTCTGTAGAGCTTGAGCACAACGATGTAGTTTGCCGACTATATTGAGCCCAGATTGCATTCAACATGAACACACATGCTCTGCAGCAATCAAACCTTGAGTGGAGCTGAAATTTTGAAGTTCCAGTGAGTAATTCTGCTGCATTAAACAGACATGCTGTATAATCAGACAGCTTAAGAGGGTCAGATTGAGCCTTTCACTTTAGAAATCTACTGGCCGCAACCCTGTCAGAGCCGTTTCAGCTGTCCGCTCATTTTCCCGTTAGACTTTCTCTAATCCCTCTGGGCCTGGGCCTTCGGATCAGCTGAACAGTGGTCAGCAGACTTTCCTCTTAATGAAAAATCTGTCCCATTCAATGAGGCAGATTGCTTGCAGAATTAAAACTCCCAGCAGTTGATAAGTAGAAGATTATGAGTTACATGTTTGTATTAAGTGCATGTGTTCTTAATATTGCCATGATGCTTTTTGAATTTTTCTTTATTTGAAATGCATACTTATTGCAGATTTTCTTCCAATCTTACCGTGTTCATGAAATGTCCCACTTGACTGGCAAAGAGCAGGATATTTATTGCATTAAAGTCAAATGATAGGGATGTCTTGCAACCTTCTTAATTCATCCAGTGATCTTCTGTCAAGGCCCCAAGTGTGAGAACCAAAAGGAAAAGAAAGCATGCCTCTGAAAAACACGGCTCTCCTGGGTCTTTATTTGCATCGCTGCAGAAAGATCAAATTACATGCAGGCTTGCCAGCTTGGGATTAAAGAAGCTCTGCGATGCGTGCATGAGAGTGAGGGTGTGACAATGTTTGTTAGTTAATGAGTTTTTCTGCTGTACATGAAAAGGAACAGAGGCTGGTGCGGTCAGCAAAACTTTGACTGCTGGTATAAGCACTACTCTGCAAGACGTCAGAAGCCCTCGTGGCTTTTTAATGATCCAGGTCTCACCAACACATACTGCCTGAACCCCGCTGGGAAATGTGGTTGTTTTATCATTTTTTATGCCCGGCAGGTATCCAGTATCCTGAGTGTCGGCTTTAGTTTAACAAGGCGTGGTGTGAAACTCATCATTTTTCCCATATGTCTCTTCCCCCCCACCCCAAAAAAAGTCCTTTTATCTTTCACAACACTTTCTCCCATATTCAATCCCTTTTACTCCGCTTCCTTGTGGTTTGCAGCTCCATCCGAGTGCCAATCAGAACCTCTCATTTAATTTTAGTTGTCTCTGTCACAGCAGAGTCACTGTGCATCATGGCTGAAGGGTGTAGAGAGGAGAGGTGGGGTGAAGTGGAGGTGTTATCTTTAGAAAGTGTTGACAGCACCGAAACATGCAATGAAGGCGCAGCACAGTGCTGAAACTCCTGCTAACTTAATGTTGCGGGAAGGGCAAACAGAGATGGGGCAGAAGAACAATGCAGAAAAAGATGCTTCTATATTTTTATAAAACATTGTTTGATATGTATCTTATTGAAGACTGGGGTAGGAAAAATATGTTGCAACAAGAATGGAAATCTGTCATCCGGCTTCATGTAGCAGCATCAGTGGCACCCAGAGGTGTTAATGCTCATTACATCTAAAGTATGAAATAGCTAAACAATTATGTAATGTGAAATAATTTGTTGCTTTCATGTAGCACTGTATGCATCTAAGGATGTCTCCATGTGTGAAGGGCAAACTAATACGGTGGAACTTTTCACAAAGGCTGGAATCAAAACATGGTCCTTATATTCGAAAAAAACTAAAATGTAATTGGTAAAGGATCTAAACCTAAATTTATCTATCGCAGCTTGGTAACAGTGGCTTTTTGGTTTGTATCTTTTCGAAGGAAGCAGCTGAGTTTTAAGGAACAACAACAAAGAATGAGTCAGATGCAGGACCAACATGTCCATCTTCTCGTTACCCCCAGCAACTGTTTCCATGCAGAGCAATATTTTGATCTGATCTCATTAATACATTTCCCTGAAAGACACTCTTATGTGTAAACAGCACCTTAACCTGAGTAATCCTAATGGTTCTTTGTAGTTTCCAGACCTATAGTCACATTATTTGGATATATACAGTATTCACCTTTATGTCCTTCTGCCAGAGGTTTTGCTCTGTTTTGGGACATGTGCCCTGGTTTCAGTGAGTTTGAAACACAAAGGGAAAAAAACTATAGATGCATCTTCTACATCTTTTGAGTGAGACGAATGAAATAAAGTCTTTTGGATGGGTGTAAACATCAGCAGCAAATCAGGTGTATGGCGCTGGAGTGTGAGTCATTAATTAAAGCATGCTCTGTGATATATAAAGGTTAAAGGGAATATTCTCTTTTCTTTTATCAACATTAGAACTGAAAGAACCGGATCAATCCCCAGCCTATAAGCTGCAGGTTTTATTGTATGGGCTATGTTTGTAAGATGATTTACAGTATTAATTTTACAATTCAGTCATCTCTCAGTGCCTGCTGTTTATTTGCAGCACAACAGCTGAAAATGACACCACTTGACCTTTGATTTAAATATATTATATTAAAACATTTAGGTCACACATCCAAAGGGGAGGGTATCATTTTAGCTGTGGGCAGTTCTTTATAAATATTTATTTTCTCATTTTTTTCCCTTGTCTGTGTTCTAGTCGGTGCAAGGTAGAACAGACTGCTGAATTAGGACAGAACATATGCTGTAAGCCTGTTTGGCATACATTTTCTGCATCACTAACTAAAAGCATTGTCCTCTGCAGCAACAGGATGCCTTCAGTTCATGTTGTTGTTTGGTTGCATTGTTAACTTATGATCAGCAGGTTCACATATAAAATGTATTTCCTTTAGTATAGGCAGTATGACCAAAATGATAAGTTAAATATGGTTTATATATAGATAATTATATTCATCTTTTGTTTTTCCATGCATGACTGGGTGAATGATGAATTACTGCAGTAGATTGACTAACAATAGCTAATTCCGTTGTTATGAGAATTGTACTTTCTACATGTGTCTTGATCATAGCCCTGAATCTGTCGTTCTCCACAGTACTTAGCAGAAGCATGTCTTTGGCTAAATGGATTGTGATAATGTTGGTTGTCTCCATCCACCAGGCAGTATCTACCTTTTTCAGTTTTAGGGTGCCATCTTAGTTTCATACATTCTTGGTACTCCAAAGCATGGTTTCAGTCAAGAGGCAGCAGATTGTTTGTGTTCCTGCTTCCGGTGACACTTTCAGCTCAGCAGAATTTGCAGTAAATAGTTGTTTGTGTTCATGTCCAACTTTTTAAAACCAAAGACAACTGATTTGGCTCCTTATTTTACTGCAAATAAATGTTCAACTTAAATTTCTGCTACAGCCTCACTTTCTGATCTTTCTCTGTTCATTTTCACTGCTCAACATCTCCAATAAAAAAGCTCCTCAGCTGTAGCCTGTGTATGTTTAGTGGTGCAGCAGTGAAATAGGTCCTCCCTTAAACAGTTTCCTGCTGCACCACGTTAGAAATGTTGTTTAGGCTATATAATCTGGTGTTACGTTATAAGAAAAATTCACATCATAACAGAAATAAAAACTGGTATATCATCCAGCACTAATTCCTCAGCTGAACTCCTCTGGATCAGGTTATATGTTCAGTGGAGGGTAACAATGTACACTAGCCTGGTTAAAGGGGAGCCACTTTTGTTACCAATGCTCCAAGTAATGATAACTAATGACACAAATGTTAATAGTTTATTTAGTTTTTATGGTGTGTCTACCTTTCTGTTAGTGGGTGTAACCTTTTTCAAAGCTCGACATTAAGACAAATAATTTGTTTTTTGTTACTTTTTATCTTTTGGAAAAAAAAAAGGTAATCCATGATCATAACAAATAAATTCAAAATGACAGTTGTTAATTACAGTATCTAAATTTGTTATCTGTCCATTGTCTTGTTTTTTTTTATGCAATAATTTTCACAATGAAAAACTGCCAATGTAGGTCCACAAGTAAAAAATATTAGTACACAAGTATCTGCATTTGCTTTTTGTTTCATGGCCTCACAAAATGATCAGGCTGATCTTACAGTGACGTCTAAATTGTCTTCATACTTCAGGAAAATTTGACTAAATGGAAACATTTCGGTCTCCGCTGAATGTGTTCAGTAAAGTCGAGGGGAGCACATGCTGAGCTTTAATGGCTAAGTACACATTTCTTCATTTGTACATTAATTAAAGAGAGCCTTGTGTTTCCAGATTCCCAAGGTTTTTGTTCCCATGCGGCATAATTTCCCAGCCCATCCTAAATTGAAGGGATATGCTTTAATTCAAGTAATAAAATGAGAAAAGGGGATACAATCTGACAGGTTAAGCTCCCTGTAATGAGAGGTACAGCAGGTGAAACAAAAGAGTCAGAGTGCAGAACAAAAGACCTTGCATGTGTTTTGGAGCCTGTTCAATCCCTTGGCACTGAGCTCTGGAATTCAGCCCTTTTTTTTCATAAAATTTGGCTCAAACTCTGTTCTGTTCCCCAATTATCCATCTCTAATCACCCCCTGCAGGATTGCAAAGGAAAGGTGGGGGCCAAAGGTAGAGCTGGAGTAAAGTTGGACCTTGCTTTGATTTTTCTGGTTGTTGTGTTACATAACACACCAGAAGCTTGTTGAAAACTTGAATTCAGAGCCATTTGACAGAATCGCTTCAACTTATCCATAACTTTCTGGTTCATAACAGGTTTCCTCGTTCCCAAACACACCTGTCATCACACCTCCTCTGATCCATTCATTCGTGTTCTAGGGTTATGCTCTTATCCTGCTTTGATTGGATGAAAAGAAGCCACTACTGTATGCAACATTTTACTGACTGTATTTAAACACTGTACAGGAATATTTTGAGGATTTGATGGTATCGTTGAGAGTCACAAATCAAAATCTTTGTAAATAAGGGCTTACTGACAGGGTGGTCTCCAGTGTTACAGGGGTATATATAGTCTCTGCTCAGTACAGATTTACTGAGAGGACCACAGTGGTAGTGACAGCAGTGACTTAAGATGCTGCAGATTGAGATGACTAAGACTGGTTCTGACAGTGTTTTACTGTGTTGTTGTCCCCCTGTGGTGGGAGATAAAAGCTGGTAATGGCATGGTGTGACAGGGAGATAATACTTAGTAATGGGTAAGCTGGGAGGGAGCAGTGGAACAGGGCATCTGTGGTTTTGTAGCTCAAAGACTTTACATTTAGGTCGATGTGGCTGGCATGGTGCCCTATAATATATTTTCTGACTTTAGCCAACATGCTCTAAGTACGTTTTAATCTCGCATCATTTTGTACTTTACATTGTACATTCCTCCCAATTAATGCCTCCCGCCATCTTCTGAATGGTTTCCAGAAACATTAATTTCCTTTTGATAGCATTTCTTTCTTTTTTTGGCTTGCATGCTGTACTCTTCACCTGCTTTTTGGGACTCTGTGTTCTTAGTGTACACCTGTGGCTTTGGCTCCAGGAGTTGGGCCTTTAGATCTTTCTGTTGACTTCTGAGTCAACAGGATTATTTCGCTGTGCTCATGAAATGTTTGCATGGTGTTTGACAGGTTAAGACCCATCACTCAGTCCATTTTATTTCTGCACAGCCACAATATCATCGGTGCAATTGGGTGTTTTATCTGTCCACGATTTGTTTTTGTGGTCATGCTTATACCTATACCTTAGATATAGAAAAGATCCCATGACTCTTATTTTATCTGTATCGCAGAGAGACAGAAGGAATGTGGAAAAACTCTCTTGCATAGTTTTCCCTCAAACCTCACCAGCAGCTAAGACCCCGAAGAGTGCCCGCATGGGTCTTGCTTTAGTTACTGGTGAGGGAGATGGAGAGATGGGCTGATGAGGCTTTTGGGATTGAGGTGTGGAAGTGCTGACATAACTTCACAGCAGTCGCTGTTGTCGAGAAACGCACCAAAAAGCTCAGATTCAGTAGCCGCTCCCACTTGTTTTACAGTGCAGCAACAATTATGTTTCACTCATTTCTAAAAAATGACCAGCTGAGACTCACCAGAAACTGTGAAGTAGGAACATTTACCAACACATTCAATGTGTAGTAGATTGATAATCCAGGCTTAAAAGTAATAAGATGACTTTGTAAGGCAGTTGTTTTTAAGAAGATAAGGTCTGGATTGTGGCCTTATTTCCATACGATGCAACCAATGTGTTTTGTATTCATTGGTCGCATCACTCAATTCATGACTATTACAATGTGTACCTGTCGCTAAGTTTTTAGACCTCTCTAACGACTCTTCAGAAAGAAAAGAAGTGGCTAGCAACAAATTTTGGCGACTTTTTCTGGCGTTGTTGGAGACTTTTAGAGAATGACGTGAAAACACGCATCGTTTTCTGTTCTTTTTTCATGTTTACTTTGTTGAGGCGTTTTCAAACAACCACCCAACATTTGAAAATGGATCTATCTATTTACATTCGTAAAGGGAGCATAAATGAGCCCCTAAGCTGTCATTTTTATACGTTACTCGAATGTGACCATGCACCTGACTTGGTATCTACAGCTGTCTACAGCTCTGTGCTGAAACAACATATAAAGTTGTAATGATAGAAATGATCTATCCAAAACGTATTTTTTTCTTTACATAATACATTTACACCACTATGTTGCAGAATTAAAAGTGTCCTGCTGTCCCTTACTTTCCAGCCATGTGTTTCTCTTTCCTCTGTCTATTGATCCGTTGATGGGGCGTGGTGGGTACTCTCTGTGGATGTGGCAGGGTTTTCCCCGGTCTCTACTTATGCTGACAAACATGAGGAGCCCAACTGTTGCATTGTGGCACAACGTACTGCTGTTTGCGGTTTGCTCTCCTAAGCCTGTGTGGGCTTACTGGAAGAAAGTAGAAAATATACCACTGTGTAAGTGCATGTAGATGTTTCTTTATCCTGGTGTCAGTGTTTTTGTCTGGGCTTGTTCATATATGCACCTGAGTGCACCAAAGAAAAACAACCTCCGAAATGGTCTGTTTTAATCATTTTGAAACTATTAGATAAAACATTCCAATTACCACAAGCTGAACATGCAGAACACACACTTGGCATCTTCTCCAGCTGTGCGGTTGTAGAGATGATGGGTTTAGGGGATGTGTGGAAAGAGACGAAGAGAGGGATGGCTTCCAGGGAAATGGTAAATCACTTTAGGAAGGAACACGAGGGAAAAACAAAGCAAGGAGGAAATGCACCTGCCAGACAGAGCAGTAGAAGTGGGCCAGCAGCTCTGAATGTTACGTCATCGCTCTGAGGGCCGCTCGCTTACAGGTGAGGAGAAGAAGAAAGTGAAAAGTTATGCCACGACAGCAGAGTTCTGTTTTTACTTTGACCTTTTCTATTTGTAGTTATAACCACTGCGAGAGGCGTCCCAGTATAAGCCCAGTAATCGTTGATGTATCATTCTGTTCACTTTTAGGTGTTTATCTTAATCATTAACTTCTAATAGTGGGTAGTTCTCACTTCCACATACAAACACCCGGATAGTAACTGAATCAGACTCCTGTTGTCATCTGTAGCATCAGCAGCTACAAGCACCCAAACACAAGGCCAACACAAACCTGAGGAAATAGTTTAATTTGATCTCTGTCTGCAAATGCACCTAACTATCCCATAACCCACTTTTTTTAACAGTAGCTTATGTCATATATAACACTGTGCCAGCTCTATCAGAGAGAAACAACATGCAAACTCTCAAGGGAGGTGTATAATAACAGGCAAGTTAAGAGTGAGTCATAGCTAGATTTCACTCCGTTAATCCACTCAGCAAGCAGCACATATCCTCAAGTATCTTCTCTGTTTATTCTGCTCAAGTTTCCCCCTGTGTTTACACCGTTTGCCTTTTTGACTCGTCTACTTTTGTGAGGCTCTTCTTATACATGTACTCAATCTACATATGAGTTACAGGATTGTATTGCCATAGCACCAACCAAAGGGTACAAATACTTTAATCATTTAAACCATTTTAAACGCACCATTCACTATTATTACCCTTTGTTCTAATCATCAATGCTCACTGTCTGTCTTTTTTTTGTCCATTAAATCCAATTAGTTAACAATGGCACAGGCATTGAGCGTGAGAAGTGAAGCAGAGAGAGGGAGTACGCAAGTGAGGTTGAATGACAGAGTGGGGGGAAGAGTAAGGGAAAACAGTGGGCGCTTGTTTCACACGTGCAGATTTGTATGCGGGATCGAATGCTGCCGATATTTCCCACAATGCGCTTTCATGTCTGACTGCACATCACATAGTACAACTGACATAGAGTTGCATGCAGAGGTGGAACAAAAGTAGAAGAAAGATGATGATTAAGGAGGAGCAACAGGCAGGTTCGATGATCTGCATGATTTTACTTGTGTTTAATGATATAAAGCCTTTAAACAGCTAAAACTGTTAAATGTGAAGCCAGACATGACTAAAGAAGTAAAATTGACAGGAAACATATTACATTATATAAATAGTTAGAATGAGTAGTCAGTGAAGTAACATTGGTGTGTGTGTGTGTGTGTGTGTGTGTGTGTGTGTGTGTATGTGTCGGTGTGTGTGTGTGTGTGTGTGTGTGTGTGTGTGTGTGTGTGTGTGTATGTGTGTGTGTGTGGAGCAGTAGGGCTCAGGCTTGTGGTAACACAGGGAGCCTGTAAGAAAAGCTGGGCATGTTTGTGTTTGTGTTGTGAGCGACTATTTATGTGCAATAGCCTTTGGACTAATTCAGAGGTGCCAGAGGGTATTGCAGGGCCACAGGGCATATTCTGGTGTTGCACTGCATGAGGATGTGCTGTGCTTTTCAGCGTGCGTGTGTGTATTTTTATGTGCTTGCATGTGTTTATGTGGTTGTAATTCCCCTTCCTGAGGAAATCTGCTTTTGAGGTTCTTGCACAGCTGATGTCCTTCACGAGTTCAAGGATGCAGTCTGGAGATCTTTTAAAGGACGTGTGTGGAATTGTTGTTTGTTTAATATTGTCAAATTTTGCTTTGATTCAAGAGCATTTGCGTTCAATCTGCTTGAAGAAGTGTATTATGAGCAGGTTGATCTCTATACTTTCTCTAGATTTGAGGCTCTCACTTTTTGCTTTCATTTTTCTCTCTCTGACAGACACACTGAGACTCTATCGTCATTTGTACCACCAACAGCCTCCAGCAGTCATACTGTAGGCCAAGACCAACAGACAAAAAATAGACAGTCACAAAATAACCGAGCTGTCCTCTGCAGCCTGACCTTTGCTGCATGCCAACTTTTCTTTTTCACTTCACTTGACATGAGACTGAAATCATGCATAATTGTCCAAATATGAGCTTGTGGCAGATTGATGATGTATTTATTCTTTCATGCCCCTCCACAGATGTGTGCCTGAAGGGACTACAACCCAACCCAGTCTTTGTACATGCTCACACAAAACACTGAGGAACTTGGCTGAATTAAAACCAAGTTATATATTTTCTCCTGTCAGGTACAAGACAACTTAACTTTTTCCTTAACTGCCTACAAGACAGCAGTGCACTGACTGACCCGAATATAACTTGAACCCAGTATTTCGGCTAGTTACAGTATGCTTGATACCTAATGCTCCTATATTTAGCACGATGGCACAGGACAGGGAAAGACTTCCGGGGATTGGATCAAGCTACCCGGCGTGCTGATGCACCTCACCCTCTTCTCACTTCTTTATTTTAGATCCCACTGAAGACTAGCTTGAAAAGCTGCCTGACTGATTGGCTGAGACAGCCGTGTGTTTGTTTTTTTTCTTTTCTTTTTTTAGGGGTGCAATGAAATCCTTCAGAAACACAAGTCAGCAGTTATAGCTGGGCTTAACTGCAAGACTACCAGCTGTGATGCACCCCTTTACTGCTTGGCAAACAAACATTTGTAGCAAGCTGAAAAATATTACCCTTGGTTGACCCCAGTGTATGCTTATCTGTAAATATCCCGTGGCCTAATAAAGATGTGTCCCACTGAAATAATTCCCTCCTGGCCAGAGGTCATGCAGTTGAGCAGGTTTGGATACTGCGGGTAGAGAAGTTACATGATATTATCTGTAATGTTGGGGTTTGTTTTGGGATTTGCCATTTTCCCTGCATGTAAATCCTTGTCCAGTCATTCTCAAGCCTTTTGCATGTAATACAATTTATTCATCTGTTAATCTGGAATTAAATAGTTCTTATGTTCTTCGGCTTATTTGGTAAAAATAAACTACAATCCCCATGAAGTAGAGTAAGTTTGTGGATTTTAGTGGTTGTGATCCCAAATCCAAGCACACAAAGCTAGTATAGTTTTCAATTTCTGACATTTATGTGGTAAATATGCACATTTATGTGTCAATTGCATATTTATTTAATCTTGCATTACCTAACTTTTAACTGCTCAGGAACAACCAAAACAAGCTAGAAAGACAAGTGAGCTAGATTATCACCTGTAGCTACATCCACCATTGTTTCAGAAATAACAACCCTCCATAGGAACCAACCTGCAAAAAACCATATCACATGATTTCATGGACAATGTTGCAGGATTTATCAGCAGCGTGCCTCGATGCATGTAGACATTAGTAGCAAGAAAAAGCGGACACAGTTGCCAGCTTAAAGCAGAGTGATTTACTGCAGCAGCTTGTTCAGTTTGGATTTAGCTCTGATAAAACTCAACCATGAAATCAATGTCAGTTTAAACAGAAGCTAAAATACAATCCCAGAATCTTCTTACTAAAATATTGTCAGAAGAGTTTATAAAGGTCTCTTTTTGCTGTAGAGTGGACTCTTACTTCTGTTAACCAACGCCAGAGGAGAATATTTAGTTTTCTTTTAGCTCTTCGCGCTTTAATATTTTTACTATCTCGCTGCTGACATTGACCATTTCCTTTAAGGAGCTTGTCAGATTGCTCAGAATGGCTTAGAATATTTTTTAACTTTAACTATGAAGTTATTGCTTGTTCACCTTCACAATCTCACTTTTATACATCTTAATTAACCAGGACCCCTTGAAAAAAACATCTACTTAACGGATTGGCTCTCCTTAAATTTGAGGATCAAGCATAGTAGTTACAAATTATTTGCTGAGGCTGACTAAGCAGAATGGCACACCTGGAGATTTTCCTTCTTTGCATTTATTGTAACCAATGCAACCAGATGATGTGGCTCTGGACATGCAATGTAGATGTAGAGGGGAAGGGTTTTGCATTGACTATCTTGAGCTTTTTTTGTTTGGAGAATGTGTAGATGGTGCAGTAAATGTTGAGGGATTAGTCAAAGCTGAGGGGTCAGAGCATTAATCTTATTATGGCAGGAAAAGAAGGAGGGATCTGACTGCCTCTGAACGCTTAAGCAGACAGCCAGGGTACTCGGGGAATCTCTGTTTCAGCGTACACACACAAATACATACAAACACACACAAACACATGCACACGTGGGACAGTTCAGGTATATACTCCACCATTAAACTGTCTAAGGCATGCTTATTTTACTTCAAACTGTTTTTCTTATCAGTAATGGGAGGATTCAAATACAGATTTGCCTCTTCTCATATCTACTCATGTACCTGGTTAGAAAAAGCTTTTTTTTTCTTATTAGTGTTAATTGATTTCAAACTTCTTAAACATGAGATTCACGTCACTTGCCAGGGAATCAACCACAGGGAGGAAAAAAATGTGTGTTTCTGCATGAACAAAGAAATGAATAACGATAAGAAAAGGAATGAATGAGGTGACTAGAGTTCTGTTGTTACTTGTATAAGCAATGTTCTTAGCCGTAAACTCAGGATGATAAAGACCTGTTTTACCTGGAGTTTCCCTGCTGATATGTTGGGATGCTGCAGCTTCATCCTGGCAACCACTATCACTTACTTGGCTTTTAAGAGCCCAATACGTCAACCCTGTGTCCATCATAGAGTGACGAGGAGTCTCCTGTGTTAAAGGTTTCAGATCTAATACAAAGCTAACACTAGAAAGCAGTTTAATCTATTTTTGAAGATCTAATAATGTGTCGAAAGCAACCTGACTCTGGTATCTGTTGCTCCTCTGATAAAGCTCTACTAATAGTGATAGCCTATAAGTAACTTGGATTGGCGCAGAATTTTTACTAAAAGCATATAAAAAAGGTTGCAAACGAAAGAAAGTATAATGGCAACCGGTGTAAATAAGCCCTTCAGGAGGATTTTCCCCATAGAGATAAATAAATCAAAAAGAAGGAAAATTTCAAGACAGAAATTGGAGCTAATAGGCTCATCAAGACTGACATGTTGCAGTGCATGTGAGGTCATGATGAAACAGCGTGGACAAGAACTCCAAGTCCTCCAAAACAGAACAGTAAAACTCCAAGAGAACCCATAAATGAAATGTGCCTTTCTGTCTTTCCTTCATCTGTCTGCCTGCGCTGGTTTACACATGTTGGCAAGCGTACGGCCGTGCATGCGCATGAGCACATGTACAAGCTGCAGTGACACATCTCAGTGAGAGGTTAAGCTTTTCTTGTGACAATAATAAAACCAGTGGCCAGGAAAAAGAGAATGACCAGGAAAAGACACGTGGACATTTTGGCTTTTTTTTTCTCTTTACATCTGTTAAACCTGCAGAGCACCTCGGCTGAAATTAAGATATGTTGTCTTCATAGTTTGTCTACCAAGGTAAATTTATTGGAACTTAGCAGGAGCATGCTTTAAATGTTTGCTCAGATCTAGATCATTCTTCAAAACTGTGAGATAAGACGTTGGCCTTCATGGAGGACATTCTTCCATTTGAAAGATGGAGGCTGTGAGGCAGCCGAAATGGTTCGAAGTGAACGTGATCTGTTTGAATTATTTCCATTTTAGTATGTTATTCACACAGCTGGAGCCCTTAGTGTTGATAGGAAAATGGTTGAAGGATTATTTAGCATGCTAAATTAGGATGGAGCAGAATGGTGATTAGATAGACAAGCCTTTGTTTGCAGCTTCCACGTGATTACAGGTTGTTGCTGTGACTACATTAAGGTTGTAATTGGTTTGTAGAGTGGAGCTGTTTCACCTGTGAAGTTTAAACACACCTGACAAAAGAAAAGAAAAAAGTTTCTGTCAGTTTAAATGAAAATAATTTGATCCAATCTGTGCAGGACCATATTTTACCTTGGAAACTGATTTATTGTGCACCTGCCCCTCCTCGCTTACTGTGTCATTAATAACAGACCAAAATAAATAAAGCCAAGTTTAAGCCTTATCGCTGCTGCTGACATGCTCCTGATGCACAGCAGACATTTGGTAAAGGTTACCCTGACAGCCTCACTCACGGCCTGATGAAGAACACAAACAATACACGTGAGGGGTCTGCATGAACCATGAAACTCAAGGGCCAGATGGAGGGTTTAAGTGGCCACTTGATTTCCAGGCAAAACCTGGAGAATGCCAGGAAAACAGAACAAACTGTCCATTTGAAGAGAGGAGTTATAGCTAAAGCCTTGCACATAACCTTTTACTGTATGGCCGAATTTCCTTTGTCTTTTTTCTCACATCAGCACCTTCTTAAACCTAATCATGTGGATGATTTAATGACCTTGCATATTATGATAAACTCTATCGTAGACTATCTCTGATGTATTTCATGAATGCCTCTGCTGATCTGCAAATGATTCTGCAGATCAAGAGACAGACAGGCCTGTAATTCTTTGTCTGAATGTGGAATGATAATGATTTTGACCCTGGCATTGGGTTAGACCTGCCTATCATAGCAACTGTTACCACGGAGCCAGCCTAGGCTGAGTCTGGAACTGCATGTGTTCATCTCGTCCTTTCTCACCCTTACAGCACATCCATACCCTATTATCCGACCCCCACTCGTCATATGGGACCGAAGGATTCATCATCACCATGTCGACTCTGAATTTACAAACACACACCCTTACTGATTTCTGAACCCCCCCCCCCCCCAGCTGACAAAACATTTGAATACACAACTGTTAAAATGACACTATGGACCCTGATCTGGGCAGACTTGAGGCTTAATGCAGAACACTTAGGATAATTATTCACCATCTGATCATCATCAAAAATGTTTATATTTGCAAAGACGTGGACTATCTGACGATTTATTGTTTGTGAAGATGGAGCTATTGTAGAGGTCTATAGATGACTGTGTTCAAGGACAGAAATAACAAAGGAAATATCAACGTCATGTATACAAACTTGTAGCTGTCGGTGCTGAGTGGTTTCCGTGTCATGACCTGAATACCTCAGCGTTGAAACCCAGCCAGCAGCTCATTAACATTCCAATACGGCTCTAATCACCACTGCAACGTGCGCGTATGTGTGCGCGTGTGTTTGTGTGCTAGACAGAGATCATGCACGTGTAACTCTGTGAGTGAGGGTGCAGCGAAAGTGTGTGATGAAGTGCCCGCTTCAGGTGATTGGAGCCGTGTGGTGCGATTGGCTCCATGGGATTACTGCCTTCCACACACATCTTAGACTGTTGTGCAACTTTTGCACAGCTGAGACTCATTTTTACCAACAAGGTTTTATTGATTCTCTCGTCAGGATGAAAAAATACAAAAACTTGTGGAAGATGAAATGTGTAGGGAGGAAACACACGGCACCTAAAAAATGTGCCAAAAGAGCGTTATTTATTTATTTATTTATTTATTTATTTATTTATTTATTTATTTATTTATTTATTTATTCATGTTCACGTTAGCTTGTTGCAATCTTTCTTTAATTATACATTTGTGTGTTTCTCTCTGCAGAAAGACTATATAACTCCAATGGACGTGACTTGAGGAGGGCACTGTTCTCTTTAAAGCAAATTTTTCAGGTAACACACGCATGCAGACACGAACACACACTTGCACATGCACGTTTTTTTCATATATAATTACTGTCAGTTTGTTGTTGCAGAATACAGATGGTTATTGTGGCCACTGTGCTCCTGTGATGACAGGGATCTCCATCAACGTGGCATTTCTCTCCCTGTCTTTGTATGCATGTTGGTCTGTGAGACGGGGTGTGTGTATGCGTGAGTGTGTGTGTGAATTTTTTTGCTTATGCTGAGAAGAGTCAGCCAATTATAAAACAAAGGGCTTTTTTCAGGAGCACAATAAACCAAAAGGCTTCAGCAAACTATTTTTCAAACTGTTTTAATCTTGTGCTGCATTAAAGTAAAGCTGTACCAACAGAATGATGTTTCATCCTCATTTTATATTATTTGCAACTCCGAAGATGTCTGGACTTGAATGCACCATTATCTCAGACATCCTTTGCATAAGAAACAAAACTCTGTGGACAAATGGATGGTGTGTTTGCCTTTTTTAATCCCAGTTCTGCACACTACTGACATCGTGTGGTTGTAATAGAAATAGCATCTTTTAAAAACATCAGCAGGAGGATCATTTTTAGGAGGAATTTTGTTTTATTTAATGTGGTCTCTTTATATCACCATGAATTCTATCATTTTACCTCCATTTTTTAACCTTCCCTCAGGATGACAAAGACCTGGTCCATGAGTTTGTGATGGCTGAAGGTCTGACATGTCTCATCAAGGTGGGAGCGGAGGCTGACCAGAATTACCAGAACTACATCCTCAGAGGTATACTCCCTTTTGTCCCTTTATAGATTTTATCAAAAATGTTATCCAAGAAGTAAAAGCTCTTATCTGAAGACCTGTAGTTTCCACACAAGAAAGGCAACAGAATCCAAAGCATGTACACCTTTTTATTTTCACAATAACATCATGTATCAGAATACTAAACAACCTTCTTGTCAGGTTAAAAAACCCAGCTGATATAAATGACAATTTTATGTCAATGTAAAGTGTGTCATATATCATTTTTGGTTAAAAGTTGTTGTCTCACTAAACCACAGCTGTTAAATGTGAAATGCATGTGACTCATAGAACTGGCTTTAGTTGATATTTTATCTACTATTTTATATGTTTCCTAACAAGCTTGAAGGAGCAACATTTCTTACCTTGTCATGCTCCTGCTGTGTGTAAACTGTGTTCACACTAACTTCCATCCAGTGTGTTAAAATAATGACTTCACTTGAATTTTCTGGAATTTTCTGTGCAGCAGCACATAAAAACTTCATGTTAGTCCAGTCAAATGAGAGTAGTTTGGTTTAGTAATAAGTCAAACAAAAGTAAATTAAGGTTATCATTCAAATAATACATTTTAAAACAAGATTTATCTTTGTCCTAAGAGAGTAAAGCACTGATGCCTTTCATTGTTATTTAAAGCTACATGTTGCTCAGTTGCTATTTTTTTCCCTCCTTCTTCTTTTACATTGTTTTCTCTAACTTTTTGTGTCCTTCTCCTCCTTATTTGTCAGCTCTGGGGCAGATCATGTTGTATGTGGACGGGATGAACGGAGTCATTGGCCACCCCGAGACAATCGAGTGGCTCTACACGCTTGTTGGCTCAAAGGTATAGCCAATAAGAAAACGGCTGTAGGCTGTCATTAGCTCTAAGCAACCATCCATTGTTTGGAGAACATTATTTTTAGTCTCTATCTAAACTAAGAAACATGCACAAACACATCCCTGATTGTAGTCTCTGCTGTTGTCTTTGTATTTCTTTATTTATCTCATATTACTTTAGTATAAAACAGGTATCATCCTGTAAACATCTGAGGGAACTACGCTGATACGAAGCTGTCTAAAGAAAAGCAATCAGGACATGCAATGTATAGTGTCTGATGAAGACTTAACCTGACCATGTTAACAGCTTGACTGACAGTAACCCCACACTCTAAAATTAAACCTAACCCTAACTACACCCTAACTTTAAACCAAATCTTCTCTCTGAAATGTTATGGTTTATATTATGGGCTTTTTTGTCCCCAAAAAGGAGGCAAATCCCCACCATGTGACTGTGTAAACAGATTTATGCCTTCACAACATGCATAAAACAAGTAGTCGCACACAAACACAATCTTAAATGACAATTTTGTGTGTTTTTTTGTTATTTTCACATTAGTTTCGTCTGGTGGTGAAAACAGCACTGAAGCTGCTGCTGGTGTTTGTGGAGTACTCAGAGTCCAACGCGCCGCTGCTGATTGAAGCCATCTCCTCTGTGGATGCAAAGAGAGGTACAGATAACACAACATGAAATATAGTGCTCAGTCACAGTTAAGCTGATTCTTATTAGTTTAATGCAAAGTACTGGCCAAAAGTTGCTTGGATAGTCAAAGAATGATACATTTTTGTAATCAGGCTGCAAGTCGTGGTCCAACACTATGGAGATCTTGAATGAGAAAGATGGCGTGGACACTGAGCTGCTGGTCTATGCCATGACCCTCATTAACAAGGTATTCATATTAGTTAGATATGAAAAGCTTCTTTATAGCTTCACTACAGCTTTATAGCTTGAATATTATTAATTTGACTGCTAAATCAGGTTGTTTTAGAATTTAATTCCATTTAATTCCTGACAGGATTTAAACTGTATGATTAAAGTATTTTACACACCCTCATTTGTGCCTTTTACAAGTGGCCTGTTTACTGTCTTGCTGCAGACGCTCGCAGCGCTGCCTGACCAGGACTCCTTCTATGACATGGTGGACGGTCTGGAGGAACAAGGCATGGACACCATCTCCCAAAGACATCTGGGACGGAAAGGCACCGATCTTGACTTGGTGGAGCAGCTGAACATCTATGAGGTGAGACAGACAAAATATTGAATGTGTTACAAAGTTATTAAGTGATTTGACGTGTCAAGTGTTTGTGATGCAGCTTGGCTCCATACAGTATTTAAAATTAAAATCAGGAAGCGCCTTTCATCACTCTTGCTTACCCCCCATGTATCACTTCCCCTCCAGATGACCTTACGGAATGAAGATGGCGATGATGACAGCCAACCCCCGCCTATGGGACGCCGGGACCGTCGACGAGCCAGCCTCGGGGGCAGCGACAAACAGCGTGGCTTGGAGAGGCGGCGGAGCCGGCGGGCCTCTCTCGGGCGATCTGGTCACGCCTCCCCCTGCAGCCCTGCGTCCCCACAGAGAGCCGCCTTCCAGCCTTTCATTGGGCACAGAGCTGAGGACTTGAGTGAGAGGTGAGAGAGATAGGCCGACGCATTTAGTTGTGGGGAGATTAAAACAGTGTCATAACAGAGAAAATGGAAAAAGGTTTAGTTTATAAGGTGCCAGATCGTTCTCCCTTGGAGAAGCATTGACTGAGCTCAGAGGGCAGACTCTGACTCTTGTGCTGCTTTTTGCTCCAGAGCACTGTCAGGTTTCCTTCCATCCATGTAAGTCCAAACACCAGTCAGAAACCAATCAGCTGCTGACCTCTTTGGCCTCTGCTCCTCACACACTTATTGTAACAGCTGCTAGTGTGTTCCCTCCACTCACAGCGTGGATTTGACATCTGAAGTGAAACACTACTGAAGACTGTTGCTCCACTAAAAGACATAAATTAGATCACTGCAGCGGCACATGCTTGGAGGGTTTTGCTCGTAATTCTACCACAAGTACACAAGTTGTTAAACCAGCACAGTCTTATTGCAGTGCCGTGCGCATTTTGCACGAAAACAGGCTCTTCAGTGGGATTCTAGCTGTTTAACGAAGGCAAAATCTTTCATCTTTATCCTCTCCTCTGCTACAGCTTTCACTTCCATTACTGTATATGCCTCCTCTCCATCTCTTCATCCTCTGTCTGTGTCATGTGACCAAAGCAGATTAAGTCCCAAGCTGCAGATGCTGCAGATAAGAGGAAACTGTGTGCATATAAGAATGACTAAATCTTGAAAAAGAAGTCAAAAATGTAGTTTGTTAGTGATTGTGCATTTTATTTTTTCCTGGTTTTAATGAAGTGATGATTGAGTGTTGTTTATGCTCAGGACCACATCCTGCTTCATGTTCTGCATGCTCAGACAGAAAAACACAAGTTTTATTGGTCATTCATTCGTCACACACATGGCTCTGGTCTTGTGGAACAACACCTGGCAGCACACACAGACTCGGCTGCAACAAGGCTCATCTGGTTTCACTAAATACAACAGTTTGGTGGCAGTGACCCCCCCCCCCCCCTCCTTCCATTGTCACTACCTTAACTGGAGTGTGTAATCTGGTGTTTGTCACATCTTTGCGTGTTGTCTCTCAGACATCAGTTTCATCTAATCCTCCATCTTTTCCTTTCCCGTGTTCCAACACCTCCTTATTTTTCATGGAGATTTCCATTTGCATGTTCTTATGTATTGCATCATTTCTCCCTCAATCACCCCTCCACCTCATCCTTCCACATCTGTAGAGAGGAGAAAAGTGAGGATGACATAGAGGAGGAGGAAGAGGATACTCCTTTGACTGAGTCTGATTCTGATGAGCAGGAGGGGGCTAATCAGACCACCTCCAGGTATTTTAGGACTTGGTGGTGACATAGATTGTCCTGTTCTTATGCTACCACATGCGTCTTATGTCTCTTTTTGTGTTGAATTTCTGGTTAGTTTGGCCATGTGGTCAAAGTTTGTGCTTTTGTGAATGTATTAGTTTTTAAGGGGCACATATTTGCCTTTTAGTCTCCCAGTTATGCTTTCCTCTACTTATCCCTGTCAATCCATTCCTGTGTTCGTAGCCCAGCTACATCCATCGCTCACAGAAAAACCCTTCAGTCCATCACCATCACTTCCAGAAAAGAGTGTATAAAAGAAGATGAAAAGAAGAACCGGGCAGAACCTGCCCCAGCAGCCACCTCTTCGCCCGCTTCCCCCACCCCCTGTTCTCCAGCATCCTGTACTGTCAGCCCTCCAGTGCAGCCCTCACTTCTGGCCACCCTGCTGGCCAGGAAAAGGTCTGTCGTCACCGTCCCGGCCACCAAGGAAGTCAGTCCGCCACTGCGTGGCACTTCCCGTGCCTCCCCCAACCACTTGCCCTACCTGCCCCACTCGCCTTTCCACCTCTTCTCATATGACCTCGAGGAGGAGCCGTCGCCTTCGGCTCAGCCTAAAAGCACGGAGGAGTCGCCAAGAACCCCATCTCCCAGGTCAGACGGGATGGCAGAGCGTAGCTCCCCACCACTTTGGGAAGCTTTTCTTCTTTATCTTTTCCTTTTTCCACTTTCACTTTTTCAGTTTGTGCTTGAATATCTCTCTGCGTCACTTTTCGTTGTTCACCACCTTCACCAGTTCTTCTCACTTCTTTCACCTTACAGCCCATCACCTTGAGTTTGTCGACGCTCTAATTATCACCTTGCGTTTCTTCACATTTCTGTTCCTAGGTCTTCCATTTTGTCATATATCGACACTTTTTTACCACCCTCCCCCACTTTGAACCCTGGTCCCATGGCTTTTCCTCTCTTTTCAAGAACAGCACAAGCACTGAACAGCGATGCTTTCTTAACCTTTTCACTTTCACAACTTAGCAGCATCCCCTTCTTACCCTTTTAGTAGAGCTGTATTCTCCTTCTTACTTTCATTTTTTTCTTATTCCGTTGTTCATTTTGACATTATGAATATAATTTGAGCTTTCTGTCTTGCTGAATAGGATTGGATTATAACACCACTGCCTAATCTTACCATAAATTGTTACTATTCTTAGATACTTCTAGTTAAGAATACATATTTAAGCAGAAATTTGGCTATAAATAACAGGAATTGGAAACCTATGTTCCTGAGATTAGCCTCTATATTCCTCTTTTTTCACCACCTTTACAAAACATAAGCGATTTCACCTCTTGCCATTTTACAAGTGGTGCCGGAGCCTTAAATAACTTGCCAGTAGCTGTAGCCTGCGCTGGCTAAATGACTTGTCAAAATAAATACATATCAGTAAAGGCTCTTTTCAGTCATCTTATATGGAATTTTCCAAAACCCTAATAGAATAAACATCACAGCAATTAGTAATTATGATCCCAAGTGTTGCACCAACACCTCCCCCTGTTACCTAAGAAGGTGTCCCATTTGGATTACGCCGCAAGTCTTACGAGAGCGATGTGGTGTCGTGTAACTGGGCGACCGGTGCCTTCAACTCAGCGTCACTCATTTTCTCTCCTTCAGGAATGGAGGCCTCACGTCCCACTCCTCTCTCAGCACACCGAGTACACCCACCAGTTCAAGGTGAGAAGACTGCTCACCGACATGTGCCTCCACACATGCACGGAAACAGCCCTAAAAACACCCAGTCCTGTACCGTAAACAGGGTCACATAAAAGTACAAATTCATGCGTTTGCACCGACAAACTTGCACAAACTCACACGTGGAATGTAAATATAGACTGTGCTGCCGTTCTGGGCTATGAAATACTAAGGTGAACATGATATCACCTCTTTGGTTCCTGAGTTGCATCACAAGGATCATGGGCTGTGTTACAATTAGTTGTTTATCAGAATGATACAGTGGAGAAGATAGGGGAGCAGAAACTATTAAAAATCCATTGGGTTTTCAAGCATAATCGAAAAATCTTTTTTAAATTTCAAGGCAATTGATAAAAGAGAAAAATTGTCCCTTTTTTCCTTTTCTGTCTTGTTCTCTCCTCCAGGCCGGCTCTGGGTGGACTTCTGTCCTCCTCTTATCGACAGCACCAGGAATCTCTGGCCGCTGAGCGAGAGCGCCGCCGAGTGGAGCGAGAGGAGAGGCTGCAGAAGATAGAAAGAGAGGAGAGAAACAAGCACAGGTGAGGACTCATGAGCTTTGTCTTTTTTAGAGCCAAAAAATGTTTGATTTTTAAATTATGTGAAACTTAAAAATGGTCATTATAACACTATTCGTATTTGAAAGGACACGTTGATTTTAAAAAAATGATCCAGATTAAAGCAGCAGAGTTTCTGAGATCTGGGTTTAAAATCTCCAGTATGGCTCACTCTGCCATGAAGATGGTCTTTTCTTCACATTTTCTATGCGGACTGAAAGCAGTAATGATCTTAACTGCTGCAAAGCATCAAACAATTCCAGGTTGTTCCAATTTTCAGCTGTAAAATGTGAGATATAAGCACGCAAATGTGAGACACACAGCGAACAGTGCACAACAAAAGTGAACATATGAAACGCGTTGCATACTTTCCTAAAAAATTACCCCCTTCACGTGAGGACACAAGCTAGCAGTGCTAGCATATTATGTGGTTTTCAACTTAATTCCCATTTCACAGACAAACATTGTTCCCAGACAAAAGGGTCCAAATCATAAGATTGATTGGAGGTTACAAAGCACCCAGGTTCCTGAATAAATACAGAGCTTGTTTGACATTTTTCAAGCCTGGAGTTTGGAAATTAGCTGAAAAAAAAATAAAGGAAATACAAACATGCAACAAACATGACAGAGAGCATGGTGAAGAAACTACAGCTGGCTCAGGAAGCTGAGCAGAATTTGGTTCAGTATTTGTGAAACCACCCATGGCTCCTTCTTTTTCAAACGTGCAGCATTGTGAATGACTCGAGAGAGAAAGTGTTGGCTTTCTTCAACACCCAGTTAAGCAAAACAGATTGAATCAGTGGTGGGAACTTGTATTTTATGGGAATTCCAGTGAGAAGAAGAAGACTTGTCTGCATGACAGCTTGAAAAGGTCGATTTATGATATCAAATGTAATCATTTAGATGAGTTAGGGGGGTGGAATCAGGTGAAAATCTCAATAGTAATCTCACCGAAGAAGGTGCAAATGTAAATTTTGCCTAATTTAAACCAATTTAAAGGTGTTAACTGGACAGACTCCCTGAGCAGACACTTGATTTAAAAGAAATCCAAGTATAACAACCTGAAAAAACAGGTTTTTTTTCCTCAGGACACAAAAATTGGACTCATGGGTTAGACTGGTTCTGTAACTGCTGATTACATGATTAATGATTTGCAGCCATACTTTATTCACCTTGGCCGCTCTTCAGGAGACCACGGTGGTGAAGGGGTTTGATTATTATCTTTTAAAATTCTCTGTTTGTGTGTCTCTCACAGCCGCGACTATGTGGATAAAATGGAAGAGGCCAGGCTTGCGCGGGAGGAGAGGTAAGTGTGCGCTCTAAATCAAAACAACACAGAACAGCTGAACCCGCTGGGAATATGTCTGAGCCGGCGGTTTGGGAAGTTTGGTAATAGTGTAATTGTTTTCAGGTTAAAGCGGTGCCCTCAGCTGCTAGAGGCTAGAGGGGGGATGCTGAGCTGATTTTCCTCGCTCTATTTGCCTGTTTTCTCCTTTCTTAAGGAGCTGCACTTTAAGTGTGCTTCTCTCTGCCAAGGGTCTGATTGTTTTGGCTACATGCTGTGAGAAAATCTGATTCCTGTATTCATTGAGCCTTTCGCAATGAATGTACGTGTACATGCATAGAAGCATGTGCACTTGCATACACACAGGAAGAATTTTCATGAGGCTTATAAATCTATGCTCGTGTGCAGATGGGAATCACGGGAAGCAAAAGATTTAGTCAAGAGAGGCATGTGAGGTCAAGCTCAGATTTAAGACTGATCAAACTCAATGTTTGTAAAGACAGATGACAACTGTATATAAGGGAAACCCACTGTGCTTATCAAGTATCGAAATATCCAAAACCCCTCCTTACCATCCCCTCTCTTGCTTCTCTTGTTCCTTTCCTCCAGGCAGTCTGAGCCAAGTGCTGTTGCTTTTCTTTCAGGGTATCTTTTCACCCTCAATTTAAAGCACAATTAATCCAATAACAAGGAAAACAGAGTGGGAGAGAGAGAAACCCATACAGAGACTTAATTCAACAACATACAGCAAAAAAAGCAGGGGGCAGACAATCAGAGAGGGTGATGACCTGTTGGGCTAGCAGGTGGGAGATGTATCTATAGGACCACACTGATATATTTATGGTGTATTTGACTGTCATGGTTATCAGAAACAGCCAGCTCATATCCCTGTGGGATGCGTCTGCCTGAAAAACGGAGCACAGTAACACCTGGTCGAAAGAGGATGTACATGAAATATTATGCTGTTAAAGTCAGATAACAAAAAAGATTGATGGACGTGCTGCACTGTGCTTGGACTGAAACATTTCCGAAGCTTTAAGTTATGTGAGGTTTGGTTTCGAGCAGTAATATTACTCAAAAAATAAATGTAAATAATAATTAAGTGCAGAACTTAGGTGGTTAAAATGGTGAACATAGGACAAACAGTATTCAGTGTGATGCTAATATCATTAGCATTAGTTTTAATAAGTCTAAAGTTCTAGCATACTCATGTACAATGTAAAACCAAAAAGGCAACAAGTTTACAGGCCTTTTTTTTACTTTTATAAGTTCCAATACTGCAAAGTAAAGCTATTTATGTTCTAGCTAAATATGAATAAGTATCCATTGATTAAGCCTCTAAAAACTAAAATCTCCCGATTAATATTACATATTTGTTTTAGGAACATAGAATTATTCCCTTTATGCTTAAAGATGGCTCAGACGCATTACTACACTTTAGCCTCCTTTAGTGTTCTGGGATCTGTAAATATGCTAATGAAAATTAGGCTCACCTCCTCTCCCCTCTGTTGCTTGTCCCTGTATCTGTCCCCCCCCCCCCAAGGCTTCCAGAACACAGAGGGGTCTCTGTGTCTGTGGATTAACACTTGTTGGGACTACACAGATCACTTTTTGGGGAGCTTTCATTCACAATAAAGTGATGAGTCGTCAACTCGTGAGCTACAGTTACGCCCATTTCTTTTTGATTTTCCCTGCAACATGCACAGTGGTGTATTTTTTGCACAGCTTGTAGTTGCACAGAGGATAACACAAAATGCAGATGTGTTACTAACTTTGCCTACAGTTTTATATACTACTTAACATTAATATAGAAGTAGAAGACCAGACAGAGAGGAGCCAAACAACAGTAGAGACTCTGGGATGAAGTGGGAAAATGCACACTAACAGTATAAGCTTCCCATTTAATTGCATTAGCACACAGTTACTGGTGTATTTAAATGATTTTATTGTAATTCTAACTGTTTTTTTTTCTTATCTGTAATGCTTTTAATGTTTTATTTAAAGCACTTTGAATTGTCTTGAACCTGAAAATACAAATAAACTTGCTTTGCCTAAAAACTAATGTTGGTTAAGCTTAGAGAAGTTCGCTTCATCCGGCATTTTAAAGACTGGTTAATTGGGTTTATCCAGTGGTTCTCAAACTGGGGTCAGGGGGGTCACCAGATAATTGTAAAAAATATATAGCCTTTATCAAATAAACTGAGGATTTTAATCAGGGCTGTCAAAATTAAACTATTAATACAGAGATAAATCTGTGAAATTAGCACCTTAATTATTTAACATGTTAACGCATAAACAACAAAGTTGGTGCTCATGCCCTATTATGGCATTTTCTCGGTGAGAGAAGCTGATTGGAGGCATGTATTTGCTGCTTTGTCACAGCGGTGAACCGAACCAAATCCACCAAAAACCAGTTTATCCTCCTCATTTATAAAGTGCCTGATAGTTTTCCAGCTTTCCATTTAGAGGATGGCTGCAAGATGAGCCATTTGGTGTATGTAAGTGGAACCATTGGGTTTGTCAAATATGAAAGCTTGGCTGTTTGAGTCAGTGATATAGAGATTCGGTGATGCCCTGCACTTAAAATATGGAAAGCTTAGTTAGTCATATTAAAATGATATTTAATCATTAAAAATATTGTATAAACTAAGAAGCTTATCACAGTTTGACTTAGGGTCTAATTTAAACCACTTTACATAACGTTCTTAGAGAATCTATAGTTTTATAAAATCTGATTACACTGTTAGTCACATGAAAGCTGAAAAATACATGCAGATAAGTACAGCTACATTCTTTTCTGTAATCTTGCAATGCAAAGATTTTATGCAATCGGTGCTCACAGTAGGGAAGCTGGCACGTTGGCCTTCATTGCAAACTTTCACTCAACACCTTTTATTTATAAGTGTGTGGGGTCATATAGTATATTGAAGCCACACTTGGCTCATTCACTCCATTTTCCCTCTTAATCACATGCAGATAGACACCAACACACACATGTGTATTAGTGTCTGGTTTCTCCAGACCTCTGAAGTGGTTTGATGCTAATGAAGTCTGAACAGAAGCTGCACACATTCACAATACGGTGGGAAAGAGGAGGAGTTAGGGAAAGAGAGAGAGAGAGAGAGAGATGGTTGACTCAGTGCCCTAAATCTCTGTGCTGGCTAGCAGGTTGAATGGTTTGGGAGAAGGAGAAAGGGAGCAAGTGAAGAAGAGGAAGGAAACGGACAATGAGGGACAGCTGATGGAGGCACATCTTGAACAGGTTTAGTCTGATTCACTTCTAAACTTCAGCCTTTCCGCAACCAAACTGACATTAACCTCTTCCTCCTCTTTCTCATTCTGGTCTCCTGTTCTCCTTGCCTCTCCAGTCTCTTCTTTTATATCCTTCTTTTAGGATAAATGCTGAAAGCTGAGCGGACAGGAGAGAAAGACAGGGAGGTTTTTTTATCACAGGAAATGAGTTATGAATACATTAAGTGTCTTGTGGGTCATTAATGGGTTGAAGTAGAGGAGTGAGAAGGGATTATGATGTGAAAGAGGGGTGAAGTGGTACAGCAGCTGGAGAAAACGAGGTAAACATTGTAGTTTTGGTACTTCATTGATTTGGATCCCTTGGCAGAGATTGAATTGTGGTAAAGTTTAAGCACTGCTGAGAAAGGCAAGAAAAAAAACAAAACAAATGATTGTTTCATATTCTTATTTAGCCTCTTTCTTCCTTCCTCTCCCTCCTTCTCCTTCAGGTATAAGAACGTGGAGCGTCTGGCGGCAGAGGAGTACGAGAGGGAGCGCGTCAAGGGTTCAAAAACTCGCCCTGACCTCAACTTGGCCTTTGAACCCTCGGAGGCCTGGCCCTCATCATCACGCAGCAGCACCCCATCTTCCTTCGCCTCTCAGGAAGACACAGAGGCTGAACTTCAAGCTGAGACCCCCGCCACAGCCTACACACCCTCAGAAACTGGTAGGAAGTCACCAATTATGGGTCTTTGTTAACACACCGAAGAGATGTTTCCTAATGCCGTTAGCATTGTACAGTCTTCTAGTGTCTTAAACAGCCTAGAGCAGGGATCCTCAATCCTGGTCCACAAGGGCCGGTGTGTATGCAGGTTTTTGAAGTGTCCCTGCTGAAACACACCTGACTCAAATCAGTGGGTAATTAGCAGA